>OX393581.1:45618972-46218972 GCA_947652605.1 Elmis aenea
ACATCATAATTCTACCTGCCGACAAAGGCAATGCGGAATACAACAGCAAAGTTCTCGACATGCTGCAGGAATCGACGTACCGAGTACTGAAGAAGGACCCTACCAAGAACATAGAACGACATATTAGGACAGCAGTGAAAACCTCATCAATTCCAATAGAAGACCACAAGAGCCTAATACCGACAGAATCCAGAACCCCAAAACTGTATTGTCTACCGAAGATACACAAACAAGACGTACCGCTAAGACCAATAGTGAGCGCCATTGGATCAGCTACCCATCCTTTAGCAAGATACCTTGCCAGAACACTGAAGAATTTCATTGGACAATCGGATCACCATATCCGTAACTCAGCACACTTCATCCAGAAACTAGAACAGCTAAATATAAACGACAACGACATCTAATTAGCTTCGACGTGACGTCATTATTTACCAATATACCGGTTGAGGAAGCAGTGGAATTGGCAAGGGAACGACTGGTTGCTAACGACCTCGATGGTAACCTAGCCGACTTAATAAAGCTGTGCGCTCAATCTACCTACTTCACCTTCAATGGAGGCATTTATGAACAAACAACGGGAGCAGCCATGGGTTCACCATTATCACCGGCACTCGCCAACTTGTACATGGAAGCCTTCGAAGAACAAGCCCTACTCACCAGCAAATTGAAACCGAAACACTGGTTCCGATACGTAGACGACACCTTCGTCATCTGGGAACATGGAAAAGAACCACTTCAAGATTTTCTAACACACCTGAACAACCTACACAAGAACATAAAATTTACGATGGAGGAAGAGAAGAATGGCGCGTTACCCTTTCTGGACATACTGGTCAAAAGAGAAGCAAACGGAACACTTAGCCACAGCGTTTACCGTAAACCGACCCATACCAACCGATATCTAAATGCTGCATCACATCACCACCCGGCCCAAAAACAATCAGTGATCAACACATTAATACATAGGGCTAAAGAGATATGCACACCAGAAAACATCAAAGAAGAACTGAACATGGTCACGAGAGCCCTGCAAGAAAACGGTTACCAGCGTAAACAAATACTTCGTACCATACAAAAACATGCCACGCCAAAAGAAGGAAAAGAAAAGAAAGAATACATCGCTACGACTTACTTGCCCTACATCAGCGGAGTGACTAACAAAATATCAAAGCTTCTACAAAAACATAAAATCAAAACCGTTTTCAACGCTCCTTTGAAGCTCTCGAATAAATTAAGAAGAACACACGACACAGGACTACACCACGCGGGAATATATAGCATACCTTGCTCCTGTGGAAAAGTATACATAGGACAAACTGGCAGGAGTATACAAACGCGTCTCAAAGAACACGAAGGACAAACAACAAGAAAACAAGTCGATAAATCAGCGGTAGCAGAACACGCCCAGGGTACAGGACACAACATCCTCTTCAGAGAAACAAAACTACTGGCCCGCGCAAACCATTTCTGGCCAAGATTATATCGAGAATCATTGGAAATCATCAAGAACCCAAACAACTACAACAGAGACACAGGCATACAACTCCCAAACATCTGGAAACCAGTCATCACAAAATCACTGAGGCAGAACAAATCCATCAAGCGGAACGCCACGCCTCCACAAGCTGGATATATAAACCCAGCAACATCCCTCACAAATTAGTCGTTTTGAAAAAGACCAAGACACAATGGTCGAAACGTCTACTTCTAAATATAGAAGACGCGGTTCCAAACCCGGAAACCAAGATTGTATTATGGATAACGGCCGCGAAAGCCTCAAGAATAAAACTGATGTGTTGTTGTTTATTATTAGCGCAAAAACCATTAACTCTTTTCAGTTTTTCCCCTAGTATAGTTGCTCTTAAATCATAGATCATTTTGACCCACTTAACCAACTCTGTATCCCTTACCGTTTACAAGAACCCCCCATGCTGTTCAGTGTTCACTATAACTAGGCACTCAGTATACAGGGTGTCCCAGTTCACGTGAACAGCATGGGGATATCGTAAACGGTAAGACATACAGAGTTAGTTAAATGGGTGAGACTGATCTATGATTTTAGAGTAATTATTCCATCAAAACAAATCTTGAAAAAAATTTACAGTTTTTGCTTGAAATTTCTTATTTAAAATCATACCCAAAATATTTTTCGACATTATTAGGACACTTTTTTCGTAGAATTGAAATTGGTTAATAAATTTTACCTATCTTGATTTGTTTTTGTTATTTTAACATCAACTTTCTTATTTTAAATATGGGTCGTAGTTGGCTATAACAGAGATTTTTTCTCTCGTTTCATTGATAGATGGGTTGTCTCGAAAACGTATTTTTTTTGTTTCTTAAGAATAGCGCAAAAACTGTAATTTTTTTTTCAAGTTTTTTTTAATGAAATAATTGCTTTTAAATCATAGACCATTCTCACCCATTTAACCAACTCTGTATCTCTTACCGTTTACGAGATCCCCATGCTGTTCACGTTAACTGAGACGCCCTGTATAAAGGGACTAAAGAAAAAAAATGGTTAAAATCGTTTAATTTATTTGTTTAATTTTGACTATAATTAACTGAATTATAAATTAATAAATAAAAAATACGATTTCATCAATTATTTATTCATTTTCATAATTTTTAGTTAAAGTTTAGCATGTCAGAAGTAAAAATACAAGTTTAAACATTTGATCTAAAAGCTATAGGTTCAAAAAAAAAAAATTTTAGGTCTTTTAAAATTGATATTTATCACATTTTAAAACGTTTTAAAATTATTTAAGTAAATATTCTGAATTTGGAATAAACTGGGAACAAGTATTTCATAGATTTTTTTAAGTGCACTGGTAAAAACCAAAAGACAATAAACTTTAATTAAACAAAACATTTTTAATTTACTTACAATCTACTTGGTAAAACATCTTTTAAAAAAACAATAAGTTTAAAAGCAAATACATTTACCATATTAATTTAAAAAGAGTTGCAGCATAAACTTATCTTGATTTTTAATATTTGTACGACAATTGGTTTAGAAAGTTCTCGACATTGCCTAATACTCATAACTTAGAACTGATTTGTTAACGTCGTTTCTTTGTTTAATTATGTTAGAAAAAGCAAAACCCACCAAGAAATACATCAAAGGATCATAATTTTATTTGTTTTGTTGATAAACACAGTTTACATTACCGTTTGACAACTCAATAACTTCTGCAGATCTTTTAACGTTATATTTATACGATATAGTTTTGTTTCCTTATAAAAACGAGCTTTTCATATAGAGATATTGCATTTCTCACACCTGTCATTTTCACAGTGAATAGCGTTAAATGTATCCTGCACCTTATTTCAATAGGGATTTCAAACGTTAGTAAAAATGCTTCTGAAATGTATAAATTATTGATTTTAACGTCGACCGAAGGTTTTGCTATAACATTTGGTTCAAAAGCGCTGTAAAGGTATACGCTTTTCCACCAGTTTTATAAAACACCTCACGTTTCCACTATAGACCATAAGATATCTAACTAAATGTCCCTGTGAGTATTGTAATGCCCTTTTATCGATTTTTAATAACAGTCAGATACGTGGTTGAAATGAAATCAAAGTTCAGCAAATTTGTAACGAATCCGTTTGTACAGCGTCGTATGCAAATTCAACCGAAATTTGCTCGCATTTGCGATTTGTACGTGGAGAAAGAACATCGAACACAAAAGAAATCTTAAAATAAAATTAATAGAAGTAAACGGCAAGAACTTTGCAGAATTAAACAACTTTAAGGTACTTTAAAAAACATGAGGCCTGTTTTTGGATTTAAATACATGAATAAAAGGGGATTCATTTTCTTCAACTTTTTTTATCGATTCTCAGTTGTTTTAAAAGTAACGGGAGAATTATTTCAGGATTTAAAAAAATGAAATACAGGAAAAGTTTAACCGAAAAGTTTTAAGTTAAATTCTTTTCGCGAGCGATGACTGTTAAACAATTAATAGCTATTACCAATAAAATGTAAATTTTAACAAAAAACTCGACAATTTTAAACAAAGCTTTTGGAATGCTGATTAACGTAGGTTAGTTCAGCAAATTGGTTGATTACTGGCCTTAGATTATTAACCGATTTCTAGTAAATCGACCGATTAATGACATTTGCATATTAGCCATGGGGTTATATGATTCAAACACTTATAATATATGCTTATTGTAACTCAGTTTCGATTTTACTCAGTTTCTTCGCGATATAGGTACATTTAAAAACATTTGAAATGCAAGAAAAGTTTTGTTTCCTTAAAATGGAGTTAAAATGTGATTAGGTATATTCATTAATATGTTCAGGCGTTCAGGGATTATTTATTGTACAGTTGTTCAAAAATTGTCCAAGAATTTTGAACAGGTCGCGTATATCGATTTGAAATAAACAACTGAAATAAACCTTGCACTTTTAATTCTTTATTTTTGATAATGTAGTGCCACAAGTCAAGTCCGTCTTTTGAAAAATGTACCTAATAAATAGATCATTTCAATACAGGACAAAAGAGAGACTCAAAATTACAAGAGGATTATTCCAGGTGATTTATGCAAATCAACATACGAAGTCTACTCAAAAACAGTTTATTAAAGGCTTGTAATAAACTGCTGTAAATAAATTATGTTTTGCTGTAAAAATAAATAATTTTTGTTATAAATAGTTTTACTAGCTTTGCTATAAAATTATAAATGTTTAATATAACATTTAACGTATGTGTTATAATAAATAAAATATATCGATCTAATCTTTCATATAAATCCAATAAGCTTTCAAAGTTATCTAAACATTAGTAAAGTAATGCCATTAAAGGTGAAATCAAATAGCTTCTTAAATAATGGTGTTACCAAAATACTTGAAAACCTGACTTAACTTGACCTAACCTTATTTAACCTAACCTTACCTGACTTTAATTTTTTTTGTAGCAAAAATTGAAATATTCACGTATTTTTTTTATTTTTTTAAACAAGTTTCATTATTTTTTTATAGTCTATTAATTATGTATAGTGTTTATATGAAAGTTTTATAGCAAACTAATGATTTTTATAGCAATTATTATTTTTTAGCTCAAAATTGTTTTATAACAATTGCACTTTTTTATAGATACAAAAATTAGAAAAATATTAATAATTTTCGAGCATTTAATATGTACCTACTCTTTATTAAATCGTTAATTGATTATTCGTTTGTTTGTATCAATGAATACTCAAAGAGCATCAGAGCACTAAAATTGAAGGTAACCGGAAAAAATTTACAACTATTGTAATTATACAATCTACTAGCAAAGAACTAAATTTACATTTTATAAATATCAATTAATCGTTTTTAAAAGACTAAATACTGATAATTTGACAAAAATCCGATAAGGCTGACTACTGATTATCTTCCAAATAACCTGTACATCCTTAGTGTAAATCTATAATTACTTTTAATCGAGCTAAAAAAGTTCTATAGTTACATTGCCTTTATAAAATCGTTGTATAATGTTAGAGACTATTAATTGCTACTCTTTTACTACACATTAAGTTGAAACATTTTAAATTTAAACTGAATTATAATCTAATTTTGTAAATAATATGCACATGTCCGATTTTGTAATATAAACGTAAAAGTTAATGTTATGTGTATTATTACTTCTTAATATTTTATTATTTGTTCTAACGGAGGTTCTAAAGGTTATTTTAGAATACAATTTAAACAGTAGGTCTTTTAATGTCGTAAGTGTTCAAAAATTATGTTGAACGAATGGGAAAAAAGTTATCGAGTAAAATACTTTGTTGCTGTTATTGGATTTCTGTAAAATCATTATTTCGCTGATACAAAATTAAATAGTATAAAATATCAAATATAAATATAATACCAAAAATATAAATAAAATACAAATAGCTTTATAATTCAAAACTTCATCCATTTTTATAAAATAATTTTCAGTTTACTATTTCAGCAACATTAAAGTTTCATACAAATAACCAGGGGTTTGGAGCAGTCCAATTTTTTAGTTGCTCCGCTCCAGCTCCGCTTCGGCATCAAAATGCCTGCTCCAGCTCCGCTCCATGCTCCAAATATTGTTACATTTAAAAAAAAAATTTTTTTGATTTAAAAAAATTGATTTTAAAAACAAAGTTTAATTTTATCGGATATGTAGAAGTGGTCAAAAATAACAAAATTTGGCCCTAACAAACAAATCAAGTCAAATAAATGTTTGAAAAAACAGATTATTGATCTTCAAACGTTGAAAAAAAGGAAAAAAAAGTATTTTTAAAAACATTTTACGTAATAAACTGAAGCAGTGAAGCAATAAAAATTATTTGCTCCGGGCTCCGCTCCAGCTCCAGGAAAAAACCCATTGCTCCACTGCTCCGTGCTTCAGCTCCGAGCTCCGCTCCAAACCCTTGCAAATAACTCTCATCCATGTAGTCAGCAAATAGACAACTAAGACAAACTTGATTACTCAGACTAAATTGTAAAGTTTATAATGTAGATTAAATTCGATTGCCCCCACCAGCTACAAAACTTCACTAACACATTTTATCTTTTCAGCGCCCAAGTTTCAGCAAATAGGAGATGGATTGCTGATAAAAAACGTTACAAGGCATGACAGCAAGATCTACACTTGTAAAGCAGCACAGACAATAACCGGAAACATGTTTGATCAGAAGATAAATTTCAAAGTACAACGTAAGTATTTCTGTAATACAGTACGTAGTTCATTTAGATACAAGACGAACAGAACAGATAAACGAATTAAAGCTTTCATCTTTTATGCGCAGGGACGTTAATTACGTTCCAAAATACTGTCTACACAAAGCTTTAATTGCTTAATTGTAGGGTTTGGCAATTACAGGCGTGTAAGTGATGAATTAAAACCAGCAGGATGTACGATGAAAGTAATTCATCACTTTTGAGGTAGATAATAATTTACTGGGGAATGATATTACATGAGCTGATCACTTAAACGGGGTAGTTGTTAAATCAACACAGTTATGTTTATACACTTAATTTTGTATCATGAAAAGGGATACTTTTGTGTTATTTTCCTACAAAAAAAATTAATATTGCGACTCAGAAAATATGTTTGTTATTAATTAGGTCTACCTTATTGCACTTATTTTATCTTTTATGCAAAATAATTATTTGGGTTAACTGATAAATATATTTTAAGCTCTTGAGGGACAACAAGACGCCTTAACTAAAATTTAATATACAAATACACAACAAAAATTGCACCCATAAAAAAAATTAAGTTGGTTGTAATGAAACAAAAACGAATCGACCTAGGAAAAATTTGTGACCACCATCCGATTCGGCTTAAGCAATGTTTTAACACATTTAAAATATTTCAAAGTCCAAAGGAGTATATACGATTTTCAAAAATCGTATTTTCCGGTTTTTCCTAATTTTCTCTGATACCGTTTGAGATATTTCCAATTTTTCTTTGGATTATCAATAAGCATAAAATTTAGCAACTTTGCCAAATATAAATCTATATTCTAGCTATTATTTATAATAAGCGAGATCCCCATGCTTAAACTCGAATATCAATCAGCCTGTATACGTGAATGATAAATAATTTATAATGTTTATTATGATAAAAACAACATTTTAAATAATGGATGAGGTATATTTTGTATTTTAAATATCTCAAATAATCCTACGCAAAAGATCTATAATTTAAATTTTCTACCTACAAGTCGAGAGTATGCAAATATGGAACATGAGTTACATACAATGTGGTCCCCTTTTTTGTAGCAGGACTTTAACAGTCGATACAAAAACTTATTTTAAAGCGAATATACCCCATCAACATAGGTTCATAAACGTTTCATTTTAAAGATATAGGATGTTGAAGTTTTTAAAAAAATGACGATAATTTTTAATCGTTTCTCAACCAGTATTTAAACCAAATCTGTGGTACAACCTTACAGGGTACCACATTCGGTGAGAATGTCAAGCCTCACAAGCAACCAGTGGCAGAGTTGTGTGGGTTCAGTTTCAATCTAATTTATGAAAAACTAGTACGGCCCTGTTCAAAATCAAACTTGAATTTGTTTTTGGGTAGAACCTTTTATTTTAAACAAAAAATTTCTCTTGACTTTTCTTTGTATCTACCACCGTTTGGCGCGAAATTTGATTTATTTTATTATCTCGAAAAATTTGCTTATAAATTCGATCTAAAAATGTCTCTTATATACGAAATAAAGAAGCAAATTGCCGATTTTCGCAGTTTTTAGTAACAGAATATGTTAATAATGAGCCAAGAAGTTCTGCTATATTAACGATTAATAAGCATTTACTCTGCAATTTGCAATTTTCTGCTTTTCGCAATATTTTCAGATCGAACTTATGAGCAAATTTTTCGCGAGAATAGTAAAATAAATCAAATTTCGCGCCAAACGATGGTATATTATATACGATTAAAAGTCAAGAGACACTTTTTGTTAAGAATAAAATGCTCTACCCAAAAACAGTCATTTTAAACAAGACCGTACCCCCACAACTCTGCCACTGGTTGCTTAAGGGGCTTGACATTTTCACCGAATGTAGTAACCTGTAAGGTGGTGCTGTATACCAAATTTGGTCCAAATATACCTACTGGTTGGGAAACGGTTAAAAATTGTCCAAATTTTTTGATAATTTCAACACCCTGTATCTTTAAAATGAAGCGTTTATGGACCCTCGTTGATATAGGATATTCGCTTTAAAATAAGTTTTTGTATCGGCTGTTAAAGTCCTGTTACACAACAGTCGACCACCCTGGATACAGCGTGCTTCCAATTCTAATCTTAACAAGAGAATATCGCTTATATTTAAGACGGTTCAATTGTGATAAAATTGCATAATAGTTTAGAAGTTTTTTATTTAGGAAAAACTAAACTTGGTTTTGGTTTTGTTGCTTTTTTTTTATTTTAAGAGATTGACTTATTATTTTCTTTGAGCTGATCTATTTGGATATTGTATCAGATGACGTTTCGTCTATTTTGAACCATCATGGACTGTTTTATTTCATATAAAAGCCATATTGAAATTTAGCATAAGAATATAAGAATATAATAATAAGAATTCTGAATACAATGATATAACAAAATAACGCATTTTTTTAAATCTTTTTAGATCAGGGTATAGAAAAAAAAGATCTCTAAAATAATATATTGCATTCATCGTAAGTAGTGATCCAGTTTTCGCCAACTTTACGACAATAGATAGCTTACTTTCTTGAATCCCTAATAAAACACTACAAAGGAAAATTTGCTTGTTATAAAAATTAATAGAAGAAATTTTAATAGAGGATGTGATAACACCCCACATGACGGGAGTTCAATTTCATGGCAGTATTTACCCTGCAGTGCGTCAGCACGAATGTCATTTAATTTAGCAAATAAATACATTAGCAAATTAATTTCCTTTGCCACGATGTGTTTGGATAATCACATTCATCAAAGACGCTTTATCACAACAAAATTTGCCACGTTCTCTTTGACCTGACGGTTAACGTACACAATCAAACATGTTATTGCGGCAACTGAAGATTAATTCACATGTTTACCACAATCCAGAACTTAACCCGCCTTTCAAGGCCACCTTATCTCATCTAAATTATGTCATAATAATGTGGAACCCGACCTTATTGTTCTAGTTTTGGGAAACGGTCGTGAAGTGTAGTTAATTCAACGCCTAGATATACTGCATTAACACCTGCAAATGAAACAAAAAAGCAACAAGTTTGTCTCGCATCCTTGATTAAGAACTTGTTAAATAAGGGTTAGGATAATTTACTTTAAACATGTGACGCAGTACGCTAAAGTGTCGTTATAATTAGATATTTATTTGTATAATTGAGAAGAGTGGCTTGCAGTTTAAAATTATACAGGGTGTTGAATGAGAGTATCGTACAGGGTGGTCCAAATTCGATGGGATTACATGGGTATTTCGCTTAATTTAAGATAGATAAAAGGTTAAATTATCAAAATTGTAAATGATAGAATATTTTTGAAAACGGTTCTAAGTTTGTCCCAAAAAACTGCCCAGTTTTGGTAATTTAGCCGTTTCTTTATCTTGAATATTAACCCTCCAGTGCTAACATGCGGTCTCACAGACCGACCCCCCAATTTTATCCCCGAAACTAGAAAACGCGTGTGAGGAGGGGGTTGGGCTCGTCGCTATCTTCATTATATTTATTTATCGACCAGCTCTCGCAGTGGCAAGCGTTTTTTAGCGATGTTTGCCAGTTTTTTACGTATTTCGGTCTCACAGACCCGTGTTAGTATTGATGTTACTGATTGGATTATTATTACCATTATGTAAAACTTTGTTGAAGAACAAACTAACTGTGGTAGGCACAATAAAAATGAACAAACGATAAATACCTTAGGATTTTGATAGTCTTGATGAAAATACGGGAAAACCACAAATTATTATGATGTACAATGTACAAAGTCTGGTGTTGATATAGTTGACAAACTATGCGCAGGCTATACCTGCGCTTGAAATACGAGAAGGTGGCCTATGGTAATTTTTTATCGTATACTTAACATAGCTGCCACAAACGCATTTGCAGCATTTAATTCAAAGAGTCCAGATTCAAATTTGCTTCGAAGGTTTTTTTTTAATATGAAGCACACTTATAATTTGAATAATACTTGTAAAATAAGCTTTGGATAAATTCGGTCCCACAGACCGATGTTAGTACTCGCGTTACAAAAATCATGTTAGTACTGGAGGGTTAAGAGTAGGGATTGCCATCTCGGGATTCGGGATCCTGGGATCCCGGGATCCCGGCCGCTTTTTGGTCTCGAAAATCCCGAGATTTTTAATATAGAATCCCGGGATTTTCGGGATTTAAAAAATTTAACTATAAGTACATTACTTTGTAAAAAAAATTGCTCATAGTTGGTATCTACTGAACGTGAATAAGTTGAATTTTATTATCCTAATTATAGCATAGCCGCCTCTATAGTTTTATGAGGTGTCAAATTAAATTTAAGTGAGACAATTTTATAACAAGGAAATTTTAATTGCGTTACAAAGATTATGAAAATAATTCGGTAGGGATTAACTAGTATGCGTAATTGCAGCGTACATTTTATTTTTTTGTTTTATAAAAGTTAAACAGTCTGTTGCGAACTGCTAAAGAAATAAAATGAAGTTTGAAAGTTTCTTGGAGTAAAATGCTTAAAACGAAACTTGTAATACAACAACACAAAAAGATAATTGGAAACAAATAATGTAGCCTTTATTGCACATTCCTCAGTTTAATTTTATGAAAAATCATTAAAATATTCGAGCAACACACTAAAACTTCATATAAATGCCTTCGAATTAATTGTCTTAGAATTTATATAAACATATATTTTTTTTTTAAATTACACTTTAATCGGCAATCAGAATTATTATGATTCTATAGGCTAATATTTTTTTCAGTATAAAAAGCACAAATTCCACTAAAATTTTCGCTAGACTGTCACAATTTAGGAGCAATTGGTTTTTCATGTCGGGTTTTTGAATGAGATTAAAACTTTTGAAAATGAATAAATGTCGAAAATGATGCGATACAGCAAAATAGTTGGGTAGGATTCTGGATATTCGTCAGGGATGGGAAAAATACATGAGAAGGAAAATGGCCTTAAACACAAAAATATGATTAAAAGACAGAGCATACAATGAGTTACTTTTGTACAAACAAATCTTAAAACCCGTCTGGATCCATAGAATTCAGCTCTGGGGATGTGCAGCCAAAAGCAACTTAAACAAGATGCAGATTTATCAAAATGGAGTGCTCCGAGGTATAGTTAATTCTCCATGGTATTATTGCGTTGACGATCTACACAGAGATTGGAACTTCTTGTAAAATTCTCTATTTTATAAAGAACTGAAATTTTATAACGAGCTAACAAGCGAACTATTTCTTAAAACCTTTAAGAAATAAAATAAAAAATGCGATCAAGTTCAAAAGTTCAAAAAGTTTGTGTTATATTCATCACAACGCTCTGCTTTCTACTCCATCCAGCATACAATGCGAATCAAAAAGCATTTTTGAAGAAAAACGGTTTTAGTTTAATGATGAAGTTTTTTAAGATGTCCTGGACTGGGTATTTATCGTAAAACTCACATTTTTATTTACATTTTTAATTAAAATTATAATTTCTCTGTTTACACTTTCGGCCTTGTGCACTTGACACATTCAATTTAATGAAACAGCAAATACAATATTTACTACACGGTTAACTAAGCAAGAACGATAGTTTCACAGAAATATTAAAGATTTTGTAACAGTAAATTGGTAAACGAAACAGGAACATGCAAGTTGGTGTCTTTAATCCCTTGCTTACTACTTATACGTTAAGTATACATGATACTCGCATACGAAAAATGTTGGCTTCCAAGTTTCTATAAATTTGAGCACATACGACATTGGTACTTGTAGCAGCCTTAGGGGAGAACTATAATATTGTACGAGGGGACAAAAAACAGCTTCATGAAACGACGACATAGTATTTTGCATATTGCGATCTAAAACTAGAAAATATGTGTTTGTAGGAGGAATATTGACAAAATGTTACTGTATGAATCAATTTCGATTTGATTTAATTAATAATAATTTAGACGTTTTTGAAAGATCATTAATTTGTAATTCGTTGTGTTTAAATAATTCTTGTTGTAGTGACAATAGTGCAGTAAAACTCGGAGTTCAGTGTTTTTCAACAATATAGAGATATATTTTATATGAGAAATTCACAAAATGAATAGATATATTGTTTGCTAGGTAGTTCTTCGTCTTAATTAATTAAAAATTGTTATAATTACAAGAAATATTAGATGGATTTAAATTATTTATACTTGTGCATATATAATTTTTATAATTTTATATATTTAAACAATTCATGTATACAAAATTTATTTATACAGTGTCTCCAAAAGGTATGGAATATGCTGTATATCTCATTAAATATCCACTTTAGGGAGAAGTGTTTTAAATAAAATTTGTTTGGTACTTAGTTTTCCACCATAAGACAAACTTTAAATTACTTTTTTCGAATAACAAAAGCGCAATGAAAAACAATTGCATTTTTAAAAATGACAAGTTACCCCTATATTATACCCGTTTAAAATTAATTTTGTTTTATGTTGGAAAACTAAGTACCAAACAACTTTTATTCAAAACTTTTTTTCTTAAAGTGGATATTTACTGAGATTATACAGCATATTCCATAATTTTTGAAAACACTGCATATTAATAATTTTAACAAGTTAAAAACATAAAGTAGAAAAAACTATAAGTCAGAAGATTTTTAGGCCCAATATTTCATATTTAAAGACATCTCTATATTATTTTGGGTGCAGGGTATTTAAAATGAAAAAAAAAATATTTTAGAAGTTAAAAATTAATTGAGATCAACTGTGAGTATTGTACAATATAGCTATGAATATATTCAAAATTATATACTAGTTATCAGTTTTATCTGAAATAGCCTTAAATAATGTAATTTATGCTTCACTAGGAAATTATGCTTAAATAGTTTTAAAAGGTTGAGTTCAACAGGTGATTTAATATTTGTTTTTTCGGTTCACTGTATTGTTTAACTTAATCTATACTAAACGAGGTCTAAATAATGAATTATGTTATTCTATCAAATGTATTACGATTTTAAGCACACGTTAAAAGATTACTAAGCAGTGTAAACATTTAATGTAAATGCAAATTTCGAGCTAAAACAAACACTGATGATAATTATAGTTTTAAAGGAAATATCGTGTTCATTACATTACCAAATTCAAACACAGTCTGGTTTTCCTAGCGCCTCGCCCGTAGGAATCAAATAAATTCATACGTCCTGTAAATCCAGAATCGTTTTTATTTCGCTTTAAATAGTTTCAACGGACGTCAATTTAACAATTAAATTATTGGTTTGAAAAGATCTACGTCGTAAAATTATTTTCAGCAATACAGGGTGTCCTTTTTTGCGCTTTAACAAAAGCAAAGATTTTATTAAAAGGATCACCCTTTAGCTTTTTGGGTCTTTCGATGACATTTTTTAACCTTTACATTAATGTTTGTTTATTTTTTGATTTTGTGTCAGTGTTGCCAACTTATATATATATTTTTTTAATCTTACATAAGCAGGTTTAACTTTAAAAAATCGTAGCGACCTCGTTTTTTTGAAGTTAAGAAATAAGTTTTAGCAATAATGTAAGTCCGATTAAGGAACAAAATTTTGATAATTAGAAATTTGAATTAAGTGATACAGGGTGTTCCCAAAAAAATGACAAACTTTCCAAACTTCAAAGTGACAACTCAAAAAGGTAATTGTTTTAACAATATTATATTTAAGGGAAAAAAATTATATTAATATGCTCAATTAAAAATATTTTTTTTAAAAGTATTTATTTGTTTAAATGCAAAACCAGTTTTAATACTTCCTTTCACCTATTCATCAGTGTATAGAGGTACTATTAACGAATCACTTAAAAAATAAATAATTAAACAATTTGAAAAAAATATATTAAAAGATATTTCCTAATATTCTTTTGAAGATTATTAGGTATATATGTTTCATGATATTTACAGTAATATAAATTATAAAGATTAATTTTTCAAATCGTATATTTTTATTTATGTGGAATTTTTGTGGAATCTTCAGATTCGCCGCCTGAGAATTATTTTGTTCCAAACGCCATTTTGTTACTTATCAAAATAAGGTTATGTTTAAAGTGTTCCCTATCCTTCAGTATAACCAAAATCTGAATTCTTTACCTAATAACGAAGTTTTGAGTGTTAACGTTCTATATCAAAAAATCTAATAACGAATTGCGGTTTTATTTGTTCCATGTTCATACATTACTTGTTTTATGTGTTATTTGTTCCTTATTTAGAATAAAACTGTAACAACACCTACAAATATAAATAGAAAAATAGTTAAGGATCAACTTTGAAACAGTGTTTGCGTTATTTGTTTTGGTTTGCAGAATGTGTTTGTTTTACTTAAAGCAGAAATTAAAATATTTTTTTTATAGAAGAGCTGGTAATAATATTAGTGCTCTTAAAAAAAATTTGAAAACTTTATCTTCAAAATACCCTCACATCGATCATATTAATTTCTGGTTAGATTTATGTGTTCCTCAAAACAGAAAGCGTATTGAGTACAGCTCGTTTAAATTTTAGTTTAGCCTAATGTGATACCATTCATATTATCGAGCAAACATTTTCAGAAAGACATATGCAAGAAGTGGATGCCATCCACAGTAAAATAGAAAAGCAACTGCGTTTATAGTTTATAACCCAAATTTATTAATTAGAATAATTCTTACTACTCCGAAAACCAAAGCGCTATTCCAAATTGTGTAAAGATAAAAAAAAATGATTTAATTTAAACTAACAAAAAATTGCTTCGTCTCATTGTTTTAATAAAATACCTTACATGCTAATTTAACTGATAAAAACTCTAAAGACAACAACTTTTTTAGCTTAAAAAAAAATATTTGATGAACAATTTAGTTAAATAAGTTTGTGAAGAGAGTCTGCAAACAGTACTATAAAAAAATTAGGAACGTTTAATTTACCGAAAATATTAAACTGCTGGCATACATTTACTTTAACTGACAAAAAATAAAATTACATTGTCTATGTTAAACTATATGCCAGATGTTCATAAAGAGGTTTATAATATAATTCTAAAGTAGTTTTGTTTTAAGTTTTTAACAATTAATTGCGTTGTTAAGTTTATACAGGGTGTGTATAAATTGGCGGAAGCGCTACACGTGACGATGTTCTTCGTAAAATTCCAAGTCGAAAATCTTGATACAAAAATGTTGTACCATACTTCCTATGGTCTCAGGAACTATTTAAAGAAGAAAAAATTGGCAACATTGCATACATTGATTTGCGTTTGGACATTTTTTTATTATCAATTTTTACTTAGGTATTTACAATTTTTGTTCGAACTGAAAGCCTTCAGTTCGTAAACATAGCTGCAAACTTTTGGGTATCGTAAAACACAAACTAGAAATAATTACGAGAAAAACAGAGATGACAGCTAATGACAATGTTGCCATATGTATTATTTTCATTCAAATCAGTGATTTACATATTTTCAACACCAATTTTTGAAAGGAAGAACACAATATCTAGGAAAAAATACTATTCAAAATTTATTTTTATTCCAAATTGCAGCTTTTTCATTTGCAAGTATTAAATAATAACGCTTATTAAGGAACTAAATGTCAAAACTTTGAGGACCTCTTGCAGACACAGCAAGCATGGTACAACATTTTCGTATTAAGATTTTCGACTTAGAATTTTACGAACATCGCCACGTGTAGCGCTTCCGCCAATTTTTACACACCCTGTATAATACATAACCATATTAATTTACTTGTTTACAATACTATTTTTTACTTTTTATACTATTTTTTACAGTTCTTTATTAAGAAAGAGTTAAAATGTTCATGTTGAAGTTGTATTTTACAAAAATTGGATCATAATTAATTGTAAAAAAAACTAAACTTTCATCATCGCAATTTGGTTATCCTTATAAAAATTATTGTAATCTAAATAAACTTAACTTTTTATCTAAATACTACAAAAATACCATGCATATGGAGCAAACTAATAAAAAAAGCAATAACCAGCTTAGTAGGTTGTTCTATATCAATTTCAAAATTGGTAGTAACTCAAAATTTCTTTTTAAATTTCAGAATTTTAAATTTATCATTTAAGTTATGTACCTATTAGTTTAAAGCTTGTTCAGAAAAATTAAACTCATAGATATATTTTTTTTATAGAGTGATAAAAACAGAAATTTTAAAGTCGATTTTATCAAAATCATCTACATGTAATATGGAACAGAACAACGAAATATAGTGAAGGGCCATTTAAACGTCACAGTTTCATAATTTCACCTAGAGTGCTATTATTTCGTGTTGTACAATGTTTACAAGTAACAATAGAGAATAAATTAAATGCTATATTAAAAATACAAACGCTATATAGGTATGCTATATAAAAAAATCGATTTGCTATATAAAAAGGATAAACGCTATAAAGAATGGATAAACGCTATATAGTAAGAATAAACGCTATATAGAACGGATAAACGCTATATAGAAATAATAAACGCTATATATATAGGGAAGATGAACGCTATATAAAAAAGAAAAACGCTACATAGAAAGGATAAACGCTATACAGAAAAAATAAACGCTATATAGAAAAAAAATAACGCTATATCGAAAGGCTAAACGCTTTATAAAAAGGATAAACGCTGTATAGAAAGTAATAATAAATGCTATATTTTGAGTTAGGGTTTACATTAAAACTATGTTTACATGTGAGCAATTGCTTTCTTGGAAACTTGAAAGAAAGTAATGAATATGCTATAATTATGTCAGAGGGTGAAAAAAAGTATTCTTTAAATTTTATTATTTATTAATAAATATAAAATACATTGAAAAAAAACGCTCTTTCTAGGTTAAAGAAAAAAATATAGAAACAGACTTAGTTATTAGGTTATTACTGGACAACTAGTGCCCTTTTAGCTTTCGCAGGACGTCCCAGTGATCTCTTTCTCCCTATTGGGACATTCTTGCTTTCCACTGGTGGAACAGTGATTTCAGCCTAATGGCAAGTCCGAGAATATGTTTACACATATAATTTTTTAAATAGGCTGGACACTCACAAATTGCGTTTAAAAAACTTTCTGTTTTGGTAATATAACAGTGTATTGTTCGCAACATACACTTTTGTATTCATTAAAGGTAGAACAATGGGTCAATCTAAACAGATGAATCTTCCTTAGGTGTAAACACATTTTACTGTGGTTACCATTGTTGCTATTGAGATTATGATTGTTATTAACAAAGGTAACTACAGTAAAATGTGTTTACACCTAAGAAAGATTTATCTGTTTAGATTGACCCATTGGTGTTACTCATGTAATTATCTGGCAATTCTTTTAATTTCTTTCCAGGTATGATGTGATTTGTTGTACTGGATAAATCTATAGTTTTAATAGTTTTATTTTCACGTGCCCAGTTATATGATTTCGTCCATATATTTAAAGATAGAGTGGGACTATCTTTAAAACATTTTATTTTTGATTTAGGTTAGGTTAGGTTAGGTTAAATTTTCTAATGCGCAAACTCGAACTTATATTTATAGCTAAGTAAATTTTCCGTACAGCAAAAATGTATTATTTTTATAGGGGGAAATATATAGCAATTTAAATGATTTATTTTGCAAAACCGTTATAATTGTATAGCACAAGATATATAGCAAATTTAATTATTGAATCATTTTTTAATATGTCATTTGTTAATTTTGTGTATAGCAATTTTAATTTTCTTATAGGTATAGCAATAACGATTTTTTATATAGCGTTTGTTAATTTTATACAGGGTGATTGATTGAGACCGGGCATTAAAAATATATGAAGAATGACAAAGGGTATGGATTTGAAATTTTGGTTATGACCATTGGCATCTGATCTGTTTATTGAAAATATTTTCAAGATGGCGACACTTCCGCAAATACCGGAAGTTGGCGTCTACTTTTTTATTTTCAATACAATGGTCTATTTTTTAGTGCATTTTTGGATTCAAAACGTTATTTTAGAGGGACTTTTATTAGCATTCCCTATACCTAAGTGCAGTCATTTTTTAGATTTTTGGACTTTTTTGAAAATTTTTTGATTTTCACCGTGATGCTTAATATTATCTAACATGGCCATTTTTAAAGAAAAAACGCTTAAATTTAGACCATGCCTAGAAGAAACCTTGGACTACATCCTGGAATTTTTGCAATCAATGAATTACTTACAGGGTGTCCAAAATGTAATTTTCTTTTAATACAACTTCAGACCACTAAAACTCGTTTTTTTCAAATACAATGCCCAAACTTTTTTTTCATTTTCTAATGCAAAATTACATTCTGCATCAACCTGTATTAGCGTTTCCTGTACCTATCTGCAACAGTTTTCGAGTTATTAAGAATTTTTGATAAAGTTAAGAGAAATTGCAACATTTTTAAATAGTAAGCCTTGGAAATGACAGCAAATGCCAATATTAATAACTGTAAACTACTCTTATTGCGTTTGTCTGAAGCATCCATGAAAATGTATAATCAAGAGTATTCAAACACGAATATTTTGAAGTTATTTTATATTCATGAAGAATGTAACAAGATTATTGAAAGAACTTGCCGCATGTTCAGTGAGAGTTATCCTTATTTGACTGTAATGACCAGACAGAAATTTTAATGAATAGAATCAATTTTTTTTCAATTTAGAAGAGTGAAATCTGCTTGTATTCGACCTAAGCGTGTGACAAATGATGAAACTAACAAAGTTAACATCCTGAGATATTTTAATGACCATCCTCAGCGATCAATTCGATTGGTAGCGCAAGACTCGGGTTTAACATACTATGCTGTACAAGCTACATTAAAAATACACAACTATTCGTTCACACTTTCAATAATCTTCTGAATTTGTCCAAAAATGTAAAATAAATTCAAAATATCCGTGTTTGAATACTCTTGATAATCCATTTTCATGGATACTTCAGACAAACGCGATAAAAGTGGTTGACGGTTATTAAGTATTGGCATTTGTTGTCATTTCCAAGGCTTCTATTTAAAAATGTTGCAATTTCTCTTAACTTTATCAAAAATTCTTAATAACTCGAAAATTGTTGCAGATAGGTATAGGAAACGCTAATACAGATTGATGCAGAATGTAATTTTGCATTAGAAAATGAAAAAAAAGTTTGGGCATTGTATTTGAAAAAAACGAGTTTTGGTGGTCTGAAGTTGTATTAAAAGAAAAATAAATTTTGGACACCCTGTAAGTAATGCATCGATTGCAAAATATCCAGGATGTAGTCCAAGGTTTCTTCTAGGCATGGTCTAAATTTAAGCGTTTTTTCTTCAAAAATGGCGGTGGTAGATAATATTAAGCATCACGATGAAAATCGAAAAATTTTCAAAAAAGTCCAAAAATCTCAAAAATGGCTGCACTTAGGTATAGAGAATGTTAATAAAAGTCCCTCTAAAATAACGTTTTGAATCCAAATAGGCAATAAAAAATAGACCATTGTATTTGAAATAAGAAAGTAGACGTCAACTTCCGGTATTTCCGGAAGTGTCGCCATATTGAAAATATTTTCATTAAACAGATCAGATGCCATTATGGTCATAACCAGAATTTCAGATCCATACCCTTTTTCATTCTTCATATATTTTTAATGCCCGGTCTCAATCAATCATTTTATTCGCATCCGTAACAATAATATTTAAAAATTGCAGGAAAGTTGTGCAACTAGCCCGTAAATTCGCCCTTACAAAAGGATTAAACACACCTTTAAATAAAATGTAAAATAATGCGCTGCTACATACATTTATTTTCAAACAATCAAAATAATTTAAAATTTCGTAAACCTGACATGAATTTATTTCACTTTACGTTTTTAAATCGTCTAAGACGTGTTATGCTTCTAATAATATATTCCCTAGCACTTGTGCCTGTTTTTCTTCATAAAAATTTCTTGTTTCACCGCAACTACTTCCACAGCAAAGGGCAGAGCGGAAATAAAATGGCGCGTTAACCACCTAAGGCAAGACATAAAAACTAAAAAGGTTGAGACAAATATAGCACGATCGCTACCACCACGCCTCTCTAACGTTAACTTGAAAATACGCGTAACTTAAAAGGATTTCAAAGTAAAACCCAAAAATGTTAGGTGTAGTAAACAACCCTTAAGTGATGTAACAATGGACTTACGCCGCTTGCGTACTAACAAAATACATTACCCATTTAATTAAGCCAAAATTAACCGAGAAATTTATCGATCCTGACATCATAAATAACGAAGGAGCTTTTTGCTGAATTTAAGAACGGGAAAAATATGAAGCGGACGTAATGTATACCAGAAATAGAATACATCCCGAGGGACATAAGAGAATACTGAGGGATACATTATTCAACACGTAAACAATACAATTTTAATAAATATTAGGCGAATCAAACGAAGAAAAACTGGAATAAAAGAAGGTATAACAATCGTATGTTTAGCAAAAAGATGCAGACTTTCAAGATGTATTCTAGCTGAAGGATTGAATATAAAAAGTAAAAGATAAATTATTAATAACAAGTAAAGCTAAGGAACGTCGGTATACAGCTTACAATATCTTTACATTAATATTTTTTTCTACGTCCACTTACGTAAATGACTCTTACCGTACAGCCTGCATGTATAGTAAGTGTGGGTTCTTACGCACGGTAAGCAAAAGGCACAGTTTTTTTAAACAAATGATCAAAGTAGACTCACGTCAAACACTTCCTGCATGCCTAGTAAGTGAGTTATAACGCACGGTAAAAAAAACGCACACTTGTCTAGAAACGTCAAAGCAGGCTTACGTCAAAATTGACAAGACAACGTAATTAAATGTGTATATTAGCCAAAAAGCCGTTAAAATCGTAGGTATTATGTGATCGTAGAAAAAGTAAGCTACATAACACGAGTTGTAAAGCAATAACGCACTCATGGAAATACGAACGCCGCTACGCGGAATCGTGCGCAACTTTTCCCCTCTTGCGTAATATGCTTCTTACAACTCTTGTTATGTAATATACTATTATGTATGTAAATTTCAACTTGGTTTATATTATAGGTTACATGTTGTACAATACAAATGCGGCACTATTTCCAAATCATATTCGCACCCCGGCAAAAGCAGTGACACAAGCCAAAAGGCTTACCTGTATCTACCTCCAACATTACTACAGTAGGATGAGAAGTGACTGAGTCATAGACATATTTTTTATCCAGTATAATCCAAATAAATATTCAAAGATTTGTCTGAAATATTCAGACTCTTAACTATTTCAATTTTAAGTTTTATGATAGTATATTTTCGTTTTCCGAAATATTCTTATATTTTGGTTGTACCACTTTTCTTGACGGGGTGCGTATGTTATAACCAGAGCATGAAACCGGTTTTTTAAACCGGTTTGAAAAACCGGTTAACCTTTATTTTTTGTCCGAAAAAGTGATTTTTAACCGAAACCGAAACCGTTATTTTTAAAGGCAAAAAAAAGGGTAACCTTTAACCAAAATAATAAAAAACCGGTTTTTTAAACATCTTTTTTTAATAAAAATTACTTTGAAAAAATACAAAATCTGTATTAAATGCGATTAGTTTACCAAAAGTAATTACTGAACGCTTGATTGTACATATATTATAAAATTATAAATAGTTAATATCTTTTCATACTTTGCATTACTAATCTGAATAATGTTAAAAACCGGTTAATTAAACCGGTTTTTTAAACCGGTTTATAATTTACACAAAACCGGTTTTTTACGGAAAAACCGGTTTTTCAACAAAAACCGTTATAAAAATAGAGTTCTCGATTTCGATTAACCGTCAACCAAAATTTTTTTCGGTTTCTAGCCCTGGTTATAACTGTCACAGTATAAATATGAAATGTAATAGTCTTCCCAAATTATAGGAAGACAGTCAACAGTTAACTTGGATCCGGCTGTAAACATATTTAGCCTTGGCCAGCTAGCCACCGTCCTCTTGATAACAATGTAAAAATTCTTCCAAGTGTTTGTCAAGCGTTCATTACATTTGTTAAAATAAATCTTGTACTAAAATTTTGTGACATTGTTTATTAATTTTTTCACTAGTATTAAATTCACTGACTCTATTGATTTCTTTGTGCTCTTTGCATTAATAATATTTAAATAATCCGGACGCTAAAAATTAGGGTAACATTGGAAAAAACTGTGTCAAATGTATTTGGAAGGTGTGATAATTAAATAAACTACATAAGGAAAACGATATGATCAACCAAATACAAATAGTGGGGTACGCTGACGATGAAGCAATCATAGGGAATAAAGGAGAATACGTAATAAGAACTATAGATCAACTAGCTAAAGAGGTAAAAAAACTTGGTCTGGAAATAAATGAAGAAGAAACAAAATATATGAAGATAGGAAGAGAAAATATGCATACACAGAACGATCTAAAAACACAAGAATATAATTTCGAGGGAGTCAATACCTTTAATTACTTGGGCGTGGCAGTGGAATAAGCTGGAAAGAATAGAGTGAAGGAGAGAATTCTAAAAGGAACTCAGGCATGCGGCAAAAACAAAACTCTGCTAAAGAGTAAAACACCAAAAACAAAAATATACGAAATCCTGATAAGACCCGCCATAACATATGCGATGAAAACGATAACAATAAATAAGGAAGAAGAGGAAGATTTAAAAATAGTGGAGAGATAAGCAATGAGAGCAATACTAGGATCTAATGTAACAAGAGATGGAGAAGTAACACTGAGAAGAAACGAAGAAATAGAGGAGGAACTCGGAGGAGAAAATATCATTCGACACATTAAAGCACAACGAGTACAATGAGCAGGGCACATTATAAGGAAAAAACCAAGCGAAATGTTCAGAAGGATAACACACTGGATCTCTATTTGGCCCAGGAACAAGGGAAGATCAAGGAAATATGGAGAGACGCTCTAGAAGAAGATACAAAGGCATTGGAAATAAATGACTGGAAATAGAAATGCAAAGATAGGAAAGAGTGGAAGAAAATAATGGAGACAGCCAGGACCAACAACAAACTCTAAAATTCAGAAAGAGGACCGATTCAGCTCAATAAATGGACGGCGTTAGCCATAGTCTTAAGGATTGTACGGCTCAATGATGAATGATAATAATTAAATTCAATAAAAAATAATAAATCGTCAAAAAGCCAATTGTCAAATATTTAACAAATGAGGTATAGGTACGTATGTATATCTTGCCATCCAATTAACACATTACGACCCTCAAAAACAGTAACGATCAAAAACTTATTCAACTGATTTTTCAATTAACGTTGTATTGAATACTTACATGTATTATTATTAATTTCATGCAGATGTACAGGGTGGTCTATTTTCGATGCCCATACAGGGTATCTCGGTTATTATCAGAGATAGAAAAAAAGTAAATACATAAACTCGATTTATTTTTTCGAGAGAAATTTATTGCCGTAAACAGATTTTTGATATCTTTTTTAATTTTCGAAATATAGCCAAAAACCGATTTTTGGCACTTTTCAAAAATTTTAAATATCTCGTTTAAACGAGAAGATAGAAAAAAACTTTACAGACATTTTTCGCATGATTTTTTGTGCTTAATAAGATAGCGATGTTCAATTGTTTTTTACTCATATTAATGCCGATATATTACACCTAACTTTTTTATTTTAAATGGCAACCATAGGCAAATTATATATTTTTGAAAAGCGCAAAAAATAAGCTTTCGATTCATGTCAAAGCCAACTGTGGTTGTAATTTAAAATAAGAAAGTTAGGTGTAATATATCAATATTTGTATGAGTAAAAAAAAATTGAACATCGCCATCTTATTAAGGACAAAAAACCATGCAAAAAATGTCTTTAAAGTTTTTTTCTATCTTCTCGTTTAAACGAGATATTTAACATTTTTGAAAAGAGCCAAAAATGGTGTTGGCTTAATTTCGAGTATCAAAAAAGACATCAAAAATGTTAAATATCTCGCTTAAACAAAAAGATAGAGAAAAACTTTAAAGACATTTTTTGCATGGTTTTTTGTCCTTAATAAGATGGCGATGTTCAATTTTTTTTACTCATACAAATATTGATATATTACACCTAACTTTCTTATTTTTAATGACAACCATAGTTAGCTTTGACATGAATCGAAAGCTTATTTTTTGCGTTTTTCAAAAATATATAATTTCCCTATAGTTGCCATTTAAAATAAGAAAGTTAGGTGCAATATATCGGCATTGATATAAGTAAAAAACAATTGAACATCGCTATCTTATTAAGCACAAAAAATCATGCGAAAAATGTCTTAAAAGTTTTTTTCTATCTTCTCGTTTAAACGAGATATTTAACATTTTTGAAAAGTGCCAAAAATCGGTTTTTGGCTATATTTCGAAAATTAAAAAAGATATCAAAAATCTGTTTTTGGCAATAAATTTCTCTCGAAAAAATAAATCGAGTTTATGTATTTAGTTTTTTTCTATCTCTGATAATAACCGAGATACCCTGTATGGGCATCGAAAATAGACCACCCTGTACAGCCGAAATCGAAAATAAAATTGAGCTTCAAGACTGTTCTGTGAGAGTTGTATTCGTAATACATTTTACGTAGGTACATTTAATAAAATAGCCAAGGGAACATTCAAACTATTTGTTTCCTCGCCCAAATTCCTGCCGTGGCTATAATGGGATGCTGAATCCTTATCATACTAATCCTTCTTAAACGTTGTTAATCTTGAATCGTATTGCGCGCTTTGGGGGTTTAGCTGGTAGGTCGCTAACTGCAAACAAATATTAAGAAATACCTCAAGTACGCCTTTATCATTTTTAATTAAATTAAAATTTACTTCCAGTTTATAAGAACAAGCAACTGAAAAACTTATAACGAGAAAGTTTTTAATTAAATAAGTTTATTATTCAGTACATAAATGGTTGGTTACTCGAATTAAAATATTCGTAGGTACTATAAATTATATAATTAATGAAGATTCATAGCCAACAATAAAAATAGACTAGGGCAAAACTTATAGTAGATAAAGAAGATCAAGCTTACGAAACATTTGAATTTTAAGGAGTTCACTTAATTATAGGTTTTCTAGATATAATAAATTTACATTTGATTTAGCTAGATTCAAAATTATCCAAAAACATTTTTTTAAAAATAAATTAATAAATTGTATGTAAAAAATATCGTGTCAAAATAACACATCAAATTATCAAATTAAGAGGTATTTTTGTGACAATATTAGTATTTTATTTACGGACGTCAATAAAAATATATACGCAGGTATAATTTAAGGGACTTTGCTTGCATGGGGGCTTAGATTGAATTCATATTTACATAGTTTGTTTTAAGAAAACTTTAGTAATAATTGTAAATAAGTTTATAATTAATATGCTCACTAATTTCCTATAGTTAGAATTATTCCCAAAGATTTTTGTAAATACGTTTGAAATTAGTTAAAAATCCAATTTAAATTTTAAGTTTAGAACAAGCTTTATATTTTTATAATTTAATGGGCTTATGTTCACGGATAAGCAATTATTCGTTAGTGTTCAGAATACCTGAACATTTGTACATAATTTTTAATATTTTTATAATTTACGTTTCACTATTTTATTTTACTATTATGTAAAGTATTGTAAGTAAATATTTCATTTCCTTGTAGCCAGCGATTCTTAACCGGGGGGCCGCGTTTAGTTTAAGTAGTCAGTGTTATAATTTCTTTTACATTAGGTATGTGAGATAGAAGCATTAAATACTCCTAAAAACAAGTTTCATTTAACTGGTAAAAACACCTTTGTATATTAATTACAAAGTAACTTATCAATTTTACTTTCGTGGGGGTTATTGCTCTCTTAGGAGACATTTTAGGAAATGTGTTTACTAAAAGTTTTCTTTTAAAAACATAGAACGAGGGTTTGTTGATATAATTTCGAAACACGTACAAGCTGACTTAAAATTGAGGACGATCATCAGAATCTCGTTTATTATTAGACATAGATGATAAGTTTCGTGCTGGACAACAATGTCAAAACATATTTTAAATATTTGCAATTATATTAATGAAACATTATTTAAATGAACGTAAAGTTTTAACAAAAAATGTAAATAAGTTTAAGAAAATATACAGGGTGTTTCATAAATATTGCAAAAAAATTCAGGTGGTGATTCCTTATCAAAAATTAAGGGGGTCTTTCATATATTTTTTTTCGTCTCCTTTTTGAGTTATACCCCCCTAAAGGGGAGCGGTAAAATTAGGTTTTTATTTTATTTCTCAAATTTAGATAAATGTAGAAAAATTATATTTGGTAGATGTTTTATACTTATTAAAAGGTTTTCCATAGTAAATTTTCGATCATCTCCCACCTTCACAGGGGGGTGAAAAGTGCGATCCATGATGGTTTTTTGTTTCAGAACTTTTTGGTGAGTTGAAAGTTTGCAATTTAAATTTTTTTTTTGAAAGATTGATTTATTTAGAAACTCTTTTTGTTCTCTAGTTGTTCTCGTAAAACCTACCGTTTTTGAGTAAGAAATAAAACAAGTCAACATGAACCATCGAATATTCCAATATAAAACGACTCATTTTGGTGATTCCATAGTTTGTTTATGTTCATAGTAGATAGAATTGACGGCCGTTATAGCGTTGTCGCCGCGTTAACCTCAAAATGTATTACACCCGTCAATTCTACCCAATATGAACATAAACAAACCATGGAAACCACCAAAATAAATCGTTTTATATTGGCATATTTAATGGTTCATGTTGACTTGTTTTATTTTTTACTCAAAAATTGTAGGTTTTACAAGAACAACTAAACAACAAAAAAGTTTCTAAATAAATCAATCTTTCAAAAAAAAAAAAAATTAATATCAAAATTTTAACCCACCAAAAAGATTTGATAAAAATACCATCAGGGATCGCACTTTTCACCCCCCTGTAATAGTGGGAAATGATTGTAAATATTACTCTGGGAAACCTTTCAATAAGTATGAAACAGCTACCAAATATAATTTTTGTACATTTATCTAAATTTGAGAAATAAAATAAAAAGCCAATTAATTTTACTCTCCCCGTTAGGGTTTAGGGGGATGTAACTCAGAAAGGAGACGTAAGGAAAAAACTGTACCTAAAAGAACCCCCTTAATTTTTGATAAGGAATCACTACCAGAATTTTTTCGCAATATTTATGAAACACCCTGTATACAAATAAATATAAGCAGCATGAAATTAATGTAAAATTAGCTAAAAGCTAAATAAAGATTTATTATTATTATTTGTATTACCTATATTAAATAAACGTCAATACCTAGAACTGTTGTTATAAAACAAATACTTTTTTTACCACAGTTGGTCTAAATAATTAATGTTACCTCAAATAATTTCACTAGAATTAGAATTTAATACAACGCAACGCAAGAAAAGTCTACAGTGCAAACTTTTACATTAAGAGGTTTTTAATTTATGTAAATAAACGGCAAGACGTGTTAAGAAATCCATAAATTATGAATTATTTCAACTAATGTTACTTTAAAACAAAGACAGGGGCTACTAATATTTTTATTGATTCTTCAAAATACGCAAGTTTATTGTTTTATTGTAATTAATACACCATACATTTGAAGTCATAATCTTCCAATTATTGTTGTTTGTTTATTTCGCACTTAATTTAAGTTTACATTAAGATCCAACGTGAACGTTAATAATCTGTGGTGCTCACCCTAAGAAGTTTTAACAGCCAGTTTATTGCTAAAGCCATCTCACAACTATCACCTTATAACGCAGTATAATTTAAAAACAAATTTTTGGTAAGCTCAATCAATACCGAATGAACATGTTAGGCAAATATTCTTCTCCAAACTTGAGAATATTACCCCGTAAATGTCTCGAGCAATAAAGAAGGATCAGATATCAGACCGAAAACATCTGCCAGGTGTCGAAAAACTGTCCACCAGTCGTTCTGATGTTTCTTACACGGTTTTTTTGCGGTAAGAAAATAAAAGACCGCTGTTTTTGTGTCTCACGAATCCCTCATGATTTTATCTTGAAAGAATTTTTGTTACAAATTAAGTCTTGATAAAGAATAGGAAATGTTATGACGTATGAGAGAGTAAGGGAAAATGAACTTTTAACATAGTCTAATTTGTTTAAATAATAGTTCACAAAACAATAAAACGATGTACAGTTTTGTGCTATATCAGTTTTCGTTTGTGTATGGAACTAAGTTGAAAAGCATGTTATCGGCAGATTTGTTAATTAAATTTTATGCGTATGCAGAGTATGACATTTGATTTGCATAGGTTTAGCCAAACTACAAACATTATACATAATGAATATTTCTAGATAAACCTGGCCCTCGCAGACCTGTGTGGGCGAAGACGATCCAATCATGGGGCTTCGTCGGAGGGGTAGTCAATTTAACGTGTGAAGCTGATGGGGAACCTTTACCGAAGTTCGAGTGGTTCCGGAAAAAACATCGATTTAACCCCAAAGATGGCGTAATAATTTATAACGATACCAAAAAGTCGACAGTTAAGGTAGAAATAAATCTTAAAATCTAAAGGCCTCTACTCATTTTCCAACTTGTCGGAGCCGATCGTCGGGAACTCCGTGTTGGGTGTTGTCTACACACCTCCCGACAGGTCCAACCAACGCAGCATAAACGTCACTTTTTTTTATTATTTTGGCTCTGATGCCATTTTGTGGATAACAAATTTATAGCGTTAAATTTTCGGTTTAATAATCCTTATCTAGAGAATGTGGTGGGGCGGTTGGCTTGTTGGATGGTCTGGCTACCCGACCATTCCAACTTGTCCAACTGTCGGGTTGGTCGGGTGACAGACCACACATTAAACAATTTATCGGAATGGTCGGTCGGATGTACCGACAAATTGGTAGGTGAGTAGAGGCCTTAATCGTCGACAACAATATTTGAATGCCATATTTTTTGCAGCACAGTTTCAATTCTGTTTTTTTTTTGTTTTGTTTTCAGATCAGGATCAAAGAATCGACCGTTTTTGGTGACTACATGTGCAGAGCTTCGAATCATTTAGGCGTTTTCGAACAATTTTTCAATCTCCAGCAAGGAGTGCAACCACCTGCTCCGGATGGTTTGGAGCTGCTAGGAGCAAATTCGAATTTGTTAGAAATTAGTGTTATAGGACCAGATTTAACAAACGTTACCCTACCACGAGGAATGGAACCAAATGGATTTCGAGTACAATACAAAACTCTTTACGAAAATATTCTTTGGGAGCACGCCAACACTGTAGAATACGACGTGAGAGAAGGTAAGTTTGAAGAAAAATAAGTAAATTATCAATTACCTGACCAACCGATTAATATGAATAAGGAAATGATCATTGGAATAACTGTAACGCGCCGGACAACAAACTATTCGAATGATTTTGATGTTTCGCGGGCCATCTTCAGATTATCCACTTGAAATGCACGAATTAAGTCATCCGAATGATTTCGGTACTGTAATATGGTATGAAGTCGATTAAGTTCAAACATTAACATAAAAAAACTACCATTTGACGCTCCACATCAAAGTAGAACTTCCTTTGCACATAATTGCGGTTCCAGTATTTATTTTTTTTACGTCGCGTCGGTCCCAACGGTATCAATGTTTTTAAGGTCAGCCTTATCGTTGAAGTTTAATTAGCACTTATTTTTTTCTGCTTCCACTTCTGTCAAACATCAGACAGTCAATTTCAACGAAAAATAATTAAAATAATGCGGCAATTCAGAATTTTTAGCTGTGATTTTAGTTTCCAATAATTAATTTCCTACAATTATGTTGTCATTTACAAACACCAATTTTTATTATTCTGCGTTTGATGTAAAAGTTTTAAGACACTTCTATTATAATAATAACAAAGTTTTTTTTTAATAATGTGTTCCTTAATTGTAAAAGGGGGAAATAATTTTTTGACGCAAAACATTATACAGGGTGTCCCAATTATACACCGCCAAAAAGTAGGTGCTTATTCCTGAGTGAAAATGATGACGATTTTGTCAAATATTTTGTTATCCGAAAATGCTTCCTTTCAAAGTTAGAGACCTCCAAAGTTGCAAGAAAAAAAAACAAAAAATCGAATACGTCGTAGCCGTTTAAGCTAGAGTTATCAAACTTGGCCGAAATGTGTAGGTGTGTCCCATTGACTTTGTGGGATAATTAGGAAGAAAACACGTAATTGGAAGTATGATTTATAGTCAGGTCATTCGCTAACCATCTTCAGAATTTTTTACTCTAGAATAAAATTGAAAATGTCATTCGTCCATAAGAAAGTACGACTTGAGGAAAAAATTCGTCCCTCTTTGTTTTTTGCTGTAAACGTAGCCGTTTTCGAGAAAATTAGCGCTAAAGATGCATCAACAAACTCTGTTTATACACCTCAAATATTTTTTTTACTTAACTTAGTTGGCTAATGTCATGCTTGAAAAAAATTCTGAAGATGGTTAGCGAATGACCTGACTATAAATCATACTTCCAATTACTTGTTTTCCTTCTAATTATCCCACAAAGTCAATGGGAAACACCTAAACATTTCGGCCAAGTTTGATAGCTCTAGCTTAAACGGCTAGGACGTATTCGATTTTTTGATTTTTTTTCTTGCAACTTTGGAGGTCTCTAACTTTGAAAGGAAGCATTTTCGGATAACAAAATATCTGACAAATGGTCATCATTTTCACTCAGGAATATGCACCTACTTTTTGGCGGTGTATAATTGGGACACCCTGTATAAAGCATAATTGGCAAAAATAAAAGGATAAAAATAACTATCTTAGTATTATTTGTTTTTCCTTAAAGGCACTGAAATGTCTTGGGTTAACTTTCCCTCATTTTACGACACCTCTCCAAATATTTACATTGGTATGTATTAAAAAATACCTTAAAAAAATTAAGGGTTTGATTGTGCATAAAAAAATATGTATACGAATATAAAAAAACTGCATTACAATTTTTGTAAACGTTTGTGCTCAAAAGTCTTTCTACTTATTTGTTTTATTGCTATATTTGTTTTCCAACGATGCTCAATAGCTCATAGCATGTTCGTTGTCTTTGTACCAAAATGTGTGTTTCGTGCGAGAACAACACTTTTCTCCAATCCCCAACAGTCCAGCTCGCATACTTTGGCCCAAGCATATCTTTTTTGCATCATTGTAGGAGTTAATAGTTGTTTTCTCTGGGGTCTTATGGTTTTCCTCCCACCTTCAATAAGCCTTTTTTGTACTGTGGAGTAGTAAATTATAACTCCAGCGTGTACTAGGTGTTGCTGAAGTTCAAAGCTAGTTTTTCTAAGGTGTAATTTACTTTCCCGGATAAAAAAGGCTAAATCTCTTGCAGATGTGTTCCTCTTTCTTCCACATTTTAATTTTCGCTTCACCTCAATAGACCCAGTTTCCTTTTTTTGCTTCAAAATTTTATTTACAGCTTCTAAACTCAAACCAAACTCCTTGACAATGTCCCTACGAGTCGTAGATGTACAATCGCTCAAAGTAATGATCTTTGTTCGTTTTTTAGGCGAGATATCAATTTTTGCACAAAATACACAATAATTTAAAAAAAAAATTAAAACTGGAAGATTGTAAATTGCGTACAAAGAATATTTACACATCAATAGCACGCAACAAGATGTTACTCACTAAAATGGCAGGCCAGTAAGCAAAATGGTTGCCATAGCTAATATAATTTCTTGTCAACTTCGATCAATTAAAAATTTTACTCTGTTCACATTAATTTGCAAACTACTGTAACTTAAACTTTACAAGACAATGAGTTGTTATTTTTATATATCTTCTTTGAAAAAAATATACCAGCAAGGTTTAACTTTGCAACTGGATAGATTATTCAGCTAAATTTTATAGCTTTTAAATGTCCTATATATCCTAATACCTAAATAAAGGTCTTCGAGTGTAATAATTTAAGTTTGTAATATTTACATACGCACAAAAAATCTAATGCTAATAATGAAGCATTTGTTCCCTAATCGTTGCTTATTACAGAAAACAAAAGTGTTTTATGTTTCCTCTGGTGTTACATTTTACAACTAACTTATCGGTATTGTGTTGGAAATTAATAACTGGGCTTGATTAATTGCTTTTAAATGCGTTTGTAACTTCGCTGGCTTATATAAATTAAACTGAGTAATTACAAAATCATTTAATGATTTGAGAGTCCCAACTTGGCTGACTTTAGACATCTAATCTATCTCATTCAATATAAATACAACGAAAACGGGGATTTTGCTGGCTAAAACCAATAGTTTACAAAAATCTTATAAGTTTCTGCCAGTCAAAATCTAATTTAGCCATGTCAAAAATCCTGAATACGCACATTAAACTTACAAAACCTGTTTTATAGGTTTTGAAAATTTTGTCATTACCTTCTGAAATTGTCGTAGAAGCTCAAATTTTTGCAAAATAGGCCATTTGAAATGCGAAATAAGGGCAAAGCCTTAACAACCATTTTGTCATTTGCATTTAAATATGTTTGCCATCGGATGTTGTAATAAAAATATTCTCGTATAAGAAAAGCACAACTGGAACCGTAGTTTTTATTATAATAGTCTCCTACATAAACGAATTTTAAATGAAACTGCGATATTATTCGGTGTATGCGTGTTGAATAATCCATATTTGCAACAGCAACAGACTGTAGTAACATCTTTCAAATACGCTGTGTTGGCGAGGTGAGATAGTGAAGAAGTAGGTTATGATAATTTAACCGCTAGAGTCAGATCTTTAGCATTTAATAACCCAAGCTGCTATTCCCTAGTTCACTTGGAGTCATTTAAAACCCACTTCGTCTCGTTAAAGGAACGACCACAGAGAATCTTGCGTGAAACCGAAAGTTTTCCCGTCTGTAATTTAGCAAATGCATTTATATTAACTAAAATTCACCTACAGAGTTATCTTGCCACAGAAACTTCGTTAATTATCCTATAGAAAGGGGTTGGCTGCCAGTGTTTTCGTTGGTACGCTGCACCTGTGAGATTCGGGTTAAAGTAAACTTGACTCGATGTACCCGAGGATTTTATTTATTCAGTCGGAATATGAAACGGCCCTTGATCTGCATAATTGTACAACTGGGAATAGCTGGCAATGACACCATCAAGGTTATAAAAAAACGAATTTACAAATTTTATATCTGAAATGTGCCCAAGTTAACCAATAGATATGGATTCTTATATAACTAGACCAAATTTTCCTTTATAATTTTTCTGGGGAAATATTACATAGCATTTTCATAGAATAAGTTACTGTGTCACTTAAAACACTTTAATTTTTCAATAAACCAGGCTTAATTTAGGTGAGAGAGAATGAAAGTTTACAATTTAATAAAATTAGGTAAGGTACATGTAATAATTATTCTGATTGAAACAGATAATTAATTTTATTGCTCTTATCTAATTGTTACAAAATTGCCTAGCTACCTTCATAGCCTACTCGAAAATATTACGTTGGTACAACAATTTACAATAAAATCTCGATACCTGGAAAAATAACAGTTTTAAGTATAAAACATGGGTAGGCTACTGTTTTTGAAAGACATTTAAATTTTCTACAATACTAACTAAGAACATAAAGGGTGTTGTATTTAAGTTAATATAAAGTTAACGATGTTTAAATTTTCACAAGTACGACCAGGCGTAGAAAACACCTTGTATAATATTTTTAAAATGTAGCTAGTGCAGCGTGTTAATTAATCTATTGTCAATCTAAATTACTAACGAACTACTACTGCCTTTTAAAAGAACTTAAATGTTAAAAATTGAAAGTGCTGTATCGCTCAAAAATTTTCATAAAAATGTAAATTTTATGAAAACAGTTGACTTTGGACCAATATAACACAGTTTTATAGTAAATTATAAGAGAAATCCAAAAACATACAGGGTGTTCTATTACAAATTTCATAGTTGGATTCCGTTTCCGGTTGAACCGGAAGTCGTACTGCGACCTCAGCATTTACATCGAATCCGAAAAATACGATAACGTTTGTATAAAAAATTTCAATGTAATAACTGCAATCTGCAATAGTATTCTAGATATTTGTCTGTTTCCATTCTTTTGCGCATCACTGCATGTTCAAAACAGGCGTTTCATAACTTTTAAAATAACTGACAATCGCAAAGTAGATTATAAAAACATTTATCGTTCAGCGAATCGTCAAAACTGTTCGTTGAAAACTTACATACAAGAATTCAAGTGATTCGTGTTTCTTCCATAACTTGATAGAACGTCATACAACATTTTCTTAAGTTATTAGCGATAGCAGACTTGTTTATTGGTAAGAAAGTTTGGTCTGAAAAGTTTTACCGTAATGAAACAAAGTGAAACAAACCCTCTTATATCCAAGTTTTAGTAACACTGTTAGTTCAACAAAATCTGAATCTTTTGATTAAACATAAAACTAAGTAATTAGTTTCTTAGATTTTGAGTTACTCAGGTTTATAAACAACAAAGTAATTAGATTTTCGTATAATTTTAATTTGCATTTAAAGTCACTGTTACCGAACACGACGCTTTCGCTAAGGAGGTTTCATTTTACATAATCAGCGTAAAGAATATCTCCTTTCCAATGTTATGTACTTAACTTTAAAAAAAAAAGCGTTGATCTAATTTAATTCAGTATGATACAAATGATTTAGAGGAATAACATTAATGAGTGTACCAGGGAAAATACTGGCAAAAGTAATGGAAGGCAGACTAAAAGAAAAAATAGAAAGCACTCTAGAAGAATCCCAATATGGTTTTAGAAGAGGAAGGAGTATCCAAGACCCAGTCTTTCTATTAAGACAAACAATAGAAAAGAGCTTAACAAAAAACAAGGAAATACATTTATGTTTTATAGACTTGGAAAAAGCATTCGATAAAATCAAAAGAAAAGACGTATGGATGGGCCTAAGAAAGAAGGGAATAGAAATAGAAACAATTGACATAATAAAAGCGATGTACGAAAAAACAATAAATATTGTAAGAACACAAAATGAAGAATCGGAAGAGTTTGAAACAAAAGAGGGGCTAAAACAAGGATGCGTGCTCAGCCCATTATTATTCTCAGTAGTCATAGATGGGGTAATTAAAGAAGTAAAACAAAAAATGAGACCGTTCCACCTAGGCAACTGGAAAATGGAAAAAATTAACATAACGGAGCTAATGTTCGCAGACGACATGGTCTTAGTTGCGGAAACAGAAAAAAACCTGCCACATAATTTAGAAACTCTAAATCTGGAATTGAAAAAAATTAATATGAAAATAAATACCGAAAAAACTAAAACTATGATCGTTACAACAGAAAACAAAGGGCATAGCATCACTTTAAATGGGCTTAGGTTAGAACAGGTAGAAAGCTTTAAATATTTAGGAGTGATCATAGAGAATAATGGAGGAATGGACAAGGAAATAAGCGAAAGGACAGGAAATGTGGGAAGAATATTTAACAGTTTAAGAACAACATTTTTTGGAAATAGAGAAGTCCCAAAAACAAAAAAAGTAGAAGTGGTCAAAAAGGTAGTAACTCCGGCACTTTTATACGGAAGTGAAACGTGGGCACTAACAAATAAAAATAGTAGCCGAGTGAATGCAGCTGAAATGAGATTCCTAAGAAAAATCCAAGGAAAAACAAAAAAAGACAGAATCAGAAACGAAACATATAGAGAACAGTTAAAGATAAAATCAGTTGAAACAAAAATACAGGAAAGGCAGCTGGGATGGTTGGGTCACATTTATAGGATGAAAGAAGAAAGGTTAACCAGAAGAGCATATGAAGCAAGAACACAGGGAAAAAACAAACGAGGTAGACCAAGAAAAACCTGGCACGACGAAGTTAAAAAAGCAGCAGCGGATAGAAACATCAAATGGAAAGACATAAAAAGGCTAGCACAAGACAGAAAAACATGGAAAAAAATCAGCACAACACAACTCAACAGTCCTACACCTAACAGTAGAAGGACTCATGACTAAATAATAAATGACACAAAATTATTTTACGTAAAATAGTAGCCTTTTTTTAAACATGAAACCAAATAGATACTTGATAAATTGTTTTGTCACTAATTTATATAAATAGGCCTAATTATAAATCACTTATCTTTTCCTCGAAGCATTTCTTCTCGATATGCAATACCATTTTCAAGACGCTTCCAGTTGCAGTCTTATTTATTTATTTATTTCATTATTTATTTATTAACACTATACAGGGTGACAATACTCTATATGTGTTGTATGGGTAACTTTGTTATTATAAGAGTTACATAGTCAGTGAAATTAGCAAAGTTGGGCAGAATTTCAAGACGAATGCTATGCCATGCGGACATTTGACCTACACTTTTAACTTTCCTGTTGTTAAGGCAAATGCTGTGGCAGCACTTCCACCTATCCTTGCCCATTCTTACCCACTATCCTTGCACCTCTAACGGCTGAAGAGGGGGCCAATCCCCCTATAGCAGTCTGCCGCTAAGCCGCGTTTGTGCGTAATATGCTTCTTACAACTTTTTTATGTAATATAGTATTGTGTACTACCAACAATTTGAATTACATCATTGTATTTCTAAGGTTGTGGATGCACACAGTGTCACTTCATGAAATATTTTCATAACTTGTCAACATGTGAAACGACCCTATCCAATACTTTAGATATTACGTGTCAACTTTCAGATTAAACAATGTTCGATATATTGACTCAAAGTTTTATGGCTAGTGACAGCTTTACATACGAATAAACATAGCAAACATTGTATCAACTAAAACTAGTGGTGACGACAATTCAATCTAATAGTAATTTGAACAAATTTGAATATTCAACGCCTCGCCTGCTGTTACCAAAGCCAGAGCGCCTCATTTTACTTTGCCCGATGTTTTGCCAAGTACATCGCATCACATATGATAATGTTCGACCCAAATGTGCGGATTATGCTTGGACCATTTCATACATATGGAGTGTCTGTAAAAGACCTACCCCACATTGAACTTGTCGCCTCTTTATTTAAGTGTATCCTGCATGAATTTTGATGTTAAAAAAGTTGGGACAAAATTATTATCCCGAATGTCAATAAATGAATCGTTTATTACAAAAATGATGTAAGTTCATTGATCTTAGTTTCGAGATATTTAAGGGTTTGCATCTCAGTCAATTTAAACATTGATAAATCTTAGGTTTTACTAGTAAATCCTAGAGTTTTATTATACTACGGAAAACCGGCTTAAACCGTTTTTATTATAAGCTATTATGCAATATCATTTACTGACGAGTTTTTAATTGGTCAAGCATGTGAATATTTAAAACATAAACTGTAAATTGTCAGGTTTATTATGAGATATTATTCTTTTTTCTTTGTTTCTATCTTTTTCTTTGCATACTTCTTGATCTAGCATTTGTTTTTGTCATAAAAAAGGTGTCTGAGGAAAGATTCAAATTATAACTATATCATGTAAAAAGAACTTTCTAGTTTTCAAACTATGTATTTGAAAATAAATATTGTTATTATTATTATTATTTCCGCGGAGGTGGTCCCCTTTCGGGTTTCTGTCCTGCGACCAATTGGTCTATTGTACACTCTGGTGGTAGCCACTCAAAGAAGTCCTATGTTTTTAAAAACCTCCAGGCGTCTTTCTTGTCTCTTCTTGGTTAGCTTTTTCCATCCGCAGAAGTCTACGCCGATGGGGTGTGAATCCTTTACACTGGTATAGTACGTGAAGAGGAGTTTCTTCTTCTTCACCACATCCTCTGCATGTATCGGTCTCTGAGAGCCCTATTATGTAGAAGTGTTTGTTTATCCCACAGTGTCCTGTGACGAGTGCTGTGGCTGCTCTTATGTCTACTCTGCTCATCCTGAGCTTTTCTTTTTTCTTTTCTTTACAAACCATTGACAGGATAGCCTGCAACTTTTTTCCATTGAGCAATATGCCCCTGTATCAATATATCATTAAGACACCGCTTGGCTGTTCCATAGGATGTACCAACTGCGGGTTCTGCGTCTCTCTGCCAATTTTGGCTAGACGATCTACCTACTCGTTCCCTGGTATATCAGTGTGCTCTGGGTACCATACCAGTTTAACATTATTCCTGCTTCCTAGCACGTTAATTGCCCGGATGCAGTTTAGAACAACTCCTGAGTTTACTTCCGACGAACCAAGAGCTATTAACGCTGCTTGGCTGTCGAACATTATGAAGATTCTCTGATCATTTAAATCTCTAATAGTGTTTCTGCACATAAGCATAGCGTACATCTTGGCTTAAAATATGCTTGCACACTGTCCAAGGCTTACAGATGTGCCTTGTCTCAGTTGAGCTACTCCCCAAAATATAAGATACTAAAGTAAAAATGATAGAATAAAATATTTCATAAATAAACAAATATTTGTAGTATCTAATAACGTATTTACCACGGAACCTCTAAGTAATTTGTAGTAAACTCCAAAGCCTTATCTCTTAAAATGTAGATGTTAAGAAGCTGAAAACTTTTTACTGGGACACCCAGTATACAGAATGTTTTAGCGCGGAGATCACTTTTACGGTACGCGTTATGAAGTTCAATTAATAAAAACAAAATTCTAATATTTTCTGTAGGGTAAAACGTGGTAATACGCCCCAGCCGGAAAAACGCCCCACCTATGTAGTTTAGTTGTTTAATCATCGATGACACTACTAGTATCACATAATGGTAGTGTTAGTTAAGGAGTTTAGTATATCTCCACCACCTCACTAGTTTCCCGCTGAAAATCGAAAAAATTCGCAATTCACGGCAAGTGGACGTTGTATTATTTCTGTCTCAATTATTGAAAAAACAATTTCGCATGAGGTGTATTAGTATTGTTCAAATTTCAACATAAATTCCGAAAGCTTGTTTCATAACCTCTAAAATGACATTACGCATTTATTTATTAATGCCTTAATGGTCTTGGTACACCAGTGGGGCGTTTTTCACCACTGTTTGGAAATTACGCCCTAGATCTAAAAGTGTAAAATGCCCCTTTTGGTTTAAGATCACTTTTTCTCAATTTCGGACGCCAATGAGGCAAACAGGTCTACTGCTTTTTCCAAACGTGACGAAGTGCCCATCGATAGGCACACAACAGTCATCCCCAACTACTGTGCCATTAGATGAACCTGGGCCATCAGGACTGCAAAGAACCCCACCAAAAAGGCCACAGCCATCTGCAACTACTTTTAGCAAAAAATCCTCTGAAGAAGAAACCCCTTCAAAATTTCTTGCACAAACAAATCCGATTCCAGTCATTCCACCAATTCTTACTAAAAGAAAACAGGCCGCTACGCTGTTGACATCTCCAGAAAACCGATGCAAACGTAAAATTTTATGTGAGAAAAAGCAAAACATCAGGGCGAAAAGAGAAGAGAAGAAAATTAAAGTTGCTAATGTAACCGGCGCACCAAAAAAAGATGAAAAGTATTAAACGTTTTGAATCAACGTCATCTGAGAGTTCAGAGGAACTCGTATTGAGTTCTTCTGAGGGAGTTTCAGATGAAGAGATTTGCGTCAAATGCGGTGATTACTACTACTCCACGAAATCGAAAGTAGACTGGATACAGTGTACAGCGTGTTCTCGATGGCTTCACGAAACGTGTACAACGTACGAATATTTATGTCACTTGTGTGGTGCAAAAAACTAAGTTCTTACTAAAAATAAGTAGTAATAATCGTGTGGGGCGTTTTCCACAGCAGAGTAGGTAATACGCCTCAAAGGAAAGGGTTCCAAATTGTTTTTTTATTGTTTTCCTGCGTTTACTTTTCACAAACTTTTTATATTTACGTAATGTACACTCATTATACTAATTAGAAATGTATTTTTGGTTTAGAATAAAGCTATCATTTTGCAGTAACGATTTTTTTTTTAAAGTGGGGCGTATTTCACCGTTTTACCCTAACATTTAATCATAATCTAGTGATGAAAAAGCTGCTTGTAATTTTTTTTCTAAATTGTAAGTCAGCTTGAAATTAGGAAACTTTGCGTTCATTTAATGTTTAACCTTAAGTTTGGAACCTTTCTTAGTGTTGCAAGCGCTTACTTTACCGTTGCTGGGAAAAATGTTCTTATTCTTGAATGAACAACATAAATATTGTCATGTGTTATTAAATCACTGTTGTTTTTATCTTTCAGAAAACACGTACTCTCTGACGGAACTTCTACACGACACGGAATACGAAGTAAGAGCAGCAACAAGGAACTTGGCCGGTGTTAGCGAATACACCAACATCTCAATTTTCAAAACCATGAAGTCTGAGCCCGATAGCGCTGATTTTCAATATAATTCCTTGTATTTATTGGTGTACATGTTAAGTGGTGCGGTTGCGACGGTTTTCATGTTATGATATGTATGTTGTAAGTCTTCTCGAAATTTTCATAGTCATTTTTATGTTAGGTGTAACAATTAAATAGGTAGAAAATAAAATAAACATTACATACATTCCGTTAATAACAGTAATGGGTTTCACGAGTTGAAAAGGAGGGAACGATGTCCTATAACAGTATCATATGTCTGGGGTCATAGACCAATAATAGTTTGTGGTGCCGTAATGAAAACTAAATTAAATTTACGTGGGTTCCCAGATGATACAATTTCCAACGAACAGTTTTTTTTTAATGGTCTTAGCTCAAAATGACGCAATAAAAAACACCAGGGCGAACCTACAAACGCTAATTGTTTTTCTTGTAATTTATTTTAAAATCGGATAGCTAATACTACAACAGATTTTTTTTTATGTTTAAACAAATTTTCCACATTTCACATCAATTTTATCTAAAACAAAATAATTAAGCTAACCAAAACGCAAGACACTTTATGAAATATTATAAAATACCGTGAAAATCAAGCGCGAAAACTTTTGTAGGAAGATAACGAAGCGAGAAATGAAACAAAGGCAATAGAGGAAACACTCAAAGGGACTAAATTGTCCACATCAGCGCTTAATTTAATATTATGCGATGAAATACGAGATATGCAATTGGCAGGGTAATTTTATTTTGTGATCGCGAGGTGAATGTAAAATAATTTTTAAATAAAAGCAGCTAAATATTTGCTTGCAGCAAAATGATCAAACTTTTCCAGATACAGCTGATATTGCCTTTATTAAAAAAAGGGAGACATACAGAAATTTAAGGTTGATTCAGAACAACATAATATAAAAAAGTCTACAATTTTAATGACGATGTTTATCCTCTGATTCAAAAACAGTAAACCACGACGAAATAAATACAAAAAACAACTTTAAAATTTTTTGGTACAATATCTACATTTGTTGGTATAATATTTATCAGTTTTAAAGCCAAAAGAGAGGTTTAAAATTTAAAAAAAAACCGCCCCAGTGTAACAATGTATAAATTTACATTAAAACATTGACAAACCCTCATCGTTATCTTTATAACGTTTAAAGAACCTACACAATCTTTGTTTATGCAACTTGCAACTTACAACTTAAAAAACAAACATTTAAAAAATTGTGTTCATCTTTGAACGATATACCTACACAGGAAAGTCATAAACTTTGCGACATACGTGTTGCCATCTTTCTTATTGAACAGACTTAAAGATGTACGACTTTTCCAAAGCCATAAAATTATTGATTTGCGGCAGTAGTTGCAGATGTAAGCAATATTTTGTTATATTTTATTTGCTTATGGTAAGCCGACATCAATTTTGTCATACAGCATGAGATGAGAACTCTATTTATGAGATATATAATAAAGATGTAACGTATTTCGTATAAAAGGTAAATTTATTATTGGCTTCGACTTTAGAAATACCCATCATTAGGTTTAATATCTTTGCGATACGACAGAGAGATGGTTCTAGTATTTATTATGTACAAAAAAAAGCTATTCGTGTACATTGAAAAATAAAAAAATATTTTCAATTAAGGTACGTTATTCAGACCTTAAATAAAACTGTATGATTCGTTTAAATATTATATTTGGGCACGATTTAACAGGAAATTATTAAAAAAGATTTGTGCTTTACAACAAGTACTCTGCTTTAAAACGAATAGTTTGTGCATTAAAATATTAAAAATTTAACACTGAATAAATATATCTATTCAAAAAAAAATACATAACGCAATATTTTATTTGTACTCAAAAAGAATTTTTTGTTCAATATAGTCTTTACATTAAATACATTTTGCAGATCGAATTTAAAACCTCGCGTTTACATGTTTGTAATACATTTAAAGTAAACACAAACTTAACAACATTTTAAAAAGACACAAAAACTCTTAAAGTATTTTTAATGAATTTAACTCAAGCGAAACAATATTTAAAAACATATATAAACTCTTTTAACATTTTTAATAGTATACAAAAAAAATTAAAAGAATATGCTTAAACTAATTAAATCTTACCGAACCTAACCTATTTTTTAAATTGTTTTTATGGAAATTGTTAAATTTTGGTCAAAATTATATCTACACGAAAAGCTAGGACAGTGTTTACTAAATTTACAACTATCTTGCACCCCTTTTGAGAGTTTAAGGGTAGTTCCAACTGATTCCAATGCACCAATTCGGCTTTAGGGAGAGGCACTCCACTATAGAACAAGTCCACAGGTTGGTGCGACAAATAAATAATGACTTCGACGAAAAAAAATATAGCTGTGCAGTCTTCCTGGACGTGTCACAAGCTTTTGATAAGGTCTGGCACACGGGCCTTCTTTATAAAATCAAAAAACAGATGCCTTACAACATCTACGAAGTACTAAAATCTTACATTAGCGAGAGACACTTCCAGGTAAGACAACAAGATATTTACACTGACCTGCACTCGATCTATAGTGGAGTCCCGCAAGGCAGCATCTTGGGGACAACCTTGTACCAACTGTACACCGCGGACTTGCCTTTGTCGCCAAATACTAAAACTGCAACCTTTGCAGACGATACGGCCGTAATGGCGTCAGATAAAGATGCAAAAATAGTAACAAAGCACCTACAGCAACATCTAAATAAAATTCAACATTGGTGTAGACGATGGAGAATCAAACAAATTACATTCACCCTAAAAAGAGACAGCTGCCAACCAGTCAATATGAATGGTAAGGAACTACCACAGGCAGAATCAGTTAAGTACCTGGGAATGCACCTCGACCGACGCATGAACTGGAGGACACATATATGGCAGAAAAGGAAGCAGCTAGGAATAAAACTAAGCAAAATGTACTGGTTACTAGGAAGAAATTCAAAACTTTCATTAGAAAATAAATTGCTCATCTACAAGTGCGTACTTAAACCGGTCTGGACATACGGCCTGCAGTTGTGGGGTACAGCCGCTAACTCTAACATCGATATCCTAGAAAGGTTTCAGGCCAAAGTGTTGCGAATGCCAGTGGACGCCCCATGGTTTGTTACGAACGAAATAATAAGACAGGACTTACAAATAGTGCCAGTAAAAGAAGAAATCAAAAAGTACTGCAAAACATACATGGACAGGCTTAGTCAGCATCCCAACCACCTAGCCGCGAACCTGATCAATGAAGGGACAGACAAGCGAAGACTAAAGCGCTGGAGAACAGCAGACTTAATAGAACGTTATGAGTAGTAGATAAGTACATAGAAATAAGTTCTTATGTATAAGGGTAGTTCACACAGTGACATTTAAAGTCGCGACTTTAAAAGTCAGTGACTCACATGCATATGTGGAAGAAAAAATAGTTAAAATAGCCGACGCTAATTTCTTTGAGGATTTGAACTCTTCTGGAATCGCTTGCCAGGCATTAATTATTTTGCTTTTAGCATCATAATTTATTTTTTCCTCCAAACGTTCCCTTTCAATAATCTCTAAATTTTCCCTTAAGTCAATAAACTTTTGCCTTCAAATTGCACTTGATTGGAAATCAATTATTTGCATTTCTAATTTTCTAATTTTAACTGTTCAAAAATTTCCAAATCAAGTTCATCAACTTTGATTATGTCTGGGTAAATTATGAATTTTAAAATTTCTTAGAAATTTTAAATTGAGAAAGTAGCGAAGAAAATTCATCGATTATTGATTTCACGGCTGTGGTTAAATCTTCAGGCAACTGAATCTGATTTATTTCAATTCGACGTGTTGGAATTTCTGTAAAAAAAAAAAATTACTTTGGAAAATATTTGAAGGATGAGAAGCAATACCTTGTTTAAATACTTGTAATTTTGTTTGAAATTTGCATAGTTTCGAAAAAAAATGCATGTAGGTATTTTATTTGAATAAATATAATTTCGTGTTATTAATTTGTTATTTAAAAAAAAACAATTAGAAGTATTTTCCAAAAATTTTAAAAAAGCGACTATTTCTCCCGCGTGCCAATAGAATTTTCGACGTTCCAGCTGTGGCAAGTGTGCCATAGGTTTGCCACCCCTGGCATAGGGAATAGATGAACTCTACAGTGGTTGCAAAAACAAAACACCAACGTTTTAATGCACATTCGATTTGTTTTAGGTTACATTTATCTTGGTAGTTCAAATTAATTATTAAAGGCGCACATCCGGTAATTAAATTGTGCTTTAATTAAAATATTGGGAATGTAATTATTTAAAAATCGAAACATGTTTTAAGTCGTTGTTATGTCTTTATAGAGAGTGCGTATTAAATTTTTCTCATTAAGATTATGTTTGAAACTTCAGTTTTAGTTGTCCTTATGCGACATATCCATTTAAATCGCCTTTATCATGCTGTGGATATTGTTAAACTGTCGTATCATGTTTTTCTCTACGTGGACTACTGCACAAATGACTAATGACTCAAATACATCAATACAACGACTACACAATACAATGAAAAGTAATCCTGTATGGGCGACAAATGTCCTAGGGCTTCGGTAATAAATACATATTGCTTCAAAACAGGGGACCCATTTAATTTAATCGCTTTACTCATTAAACGGATTGGTTTACCGTACATGACCCTTCTCAAAATTTGAACTTTTTACATCGTGAAACCCAATAAGCATGAGAGGTTAAATATTTAGGATTAAAATAATGAATTTTCCGGCGATATTCTTCAACAATAATATACGTATGTGTTAAAGCCCGAAGTTCATATTTTACGGTGACACGTTCAGTCTGAAAATATATTTTATCGATGTACGTTCCAAAAAAGTACAGATACTATTGTTTTGCGGCAAGGGTTTGGTGCATCTGGGTAACTTAAATCCCGAATTGTGTGGTATTAAAGTTGTCTTTGCAAAAAAGTCTTTTAATTTTAAAGGATGTCATAAACTTTATTCGATATGTTGTCAAAACCGTGCCTAAAATGTTTGTTTGTGCATCCTTGTTATTTGCAATTAATCTCTCTAGCTACAAAACTTTTCTGTGAATTTATGTGCTTGAATTTGCAAAGCGATGCGTTCATATTTTATCCAGTTTAATAAAATAAAGTAAAACAAAAAAAAGTAAACTTTAATAAACCCATAGAATGTAACAAAACCTTGTGTCGTTAGAATAATGTTATTAATACCTTTAAAAGTAATAAACTACTAAAATTACTAACCCCAACTAAAAAAACATAACCACTTTGTACAATAACATTGGTAGATAAATATTTAGCTACATTTTACAGCATTTTGTTAATTTTTCTGATATTAATTTAAAAGCTATTAGTTAAACAGCGCAAGTAATTACTCATTAATTTTTCACCCACATTACAAATTTTGTAATCCTTTCATTGGCTAATGTGTACAACATAATTTATTTTTTAAAACAATATCAGTTTCAAATTTTTAACATCATCTCAAAATACTTTCTAGCACCATATGACAGCTGTTTTTATTGAAACAAAACTTCACAATGGTGATTACGATGTAGAAGATGAGAGTTCACCTGAAATTGAAAAGCAACTTCCCTGGAAATAAATTTTACGTTAATAAACATAAAGTAAATTTTTTGATGAAGCTACATCTTGGCGTCGCCTTTCAGGAAACATGCAGAAGTCAAGTAATAAGAAATATACTCGTGTTTCAATAGAAAAACAAAGGATTGTTTCCATTAGTGTGGGTTTTATAAAAAATTGTAGGTACATTACAATTTTTTTTACTTGTTTTAAAATTGTTACTAATAATTTTTTAGTTAAAAACATAACTAAACGCAAATGATATGTCTTAAACCAGCGTTCGAGTCTTATATTTTTTCAGTAGTAACTCGAAAATGTGAGCCAGCATTTTATCATTGTAGCAGATCTTCATTCTTTAAAAAGGGTAAAATTAACACTTCTATAGTCTGTCTCAGATAAGGTATACCACAGCGGATTAAGGTAAGATTGAACTAAAGGAAACAAATACACAATCTCTGTCTCTCTCTTTAAATATTATTTGTGTTTACAATTCAGTATACATCAACAAGTCGTAAGCTAGTTGAAGGTGTTTCCATAAATATTATTGCAAGCAGTCGAAATTTGATCTCTAAATTATATGTAAAAAGGTTTAATTTTTGGTCCTTAGGTAAAACAAAGTTAATATCTATATCAGTGTTTCCCAAAAGTGTTTGCTCGAAAACGTAAATATAATTTCAAATCTATCATACCGGGTTTGGTCGGAAAAGACTAGAAAAACTTTAACAGAGTGTAGAGCATAAGTTCCCAAAGTGGGCGGTACCGCCTCCCAGTGGGCGCTGAAGCTTTCTAGGGGGGCGATAGTGGATTCAGAAGTTTTTGGCGGGGCATTTAATAAAAATATGGGGGTGGTGAAAGAATGAAGAAGGAAGAGAAGATAAGAAAATTTGGAAAAACTATTCGTACATGTTTCACACAGGTAATTTAGTAAATATATGTAAAGAAAAGTTTATTTCTAAAAGTTGGTATAGAACTGAATTATTAAGGGCGTTGCGCTTAAAAAAAAACTGTTTTGTAGAACGGATTACAATTATGATTTTAAGTGTTAGGCTATACAAATCATTGGTGTACAATACAAGATTGTTTGTGTACCTGCTCAAGCCGAAATGGGTAATCTTATCTGAGATAGACTATAGGTTTAAGCTAGCGTATAAACCCTTAACGAATACAAGTCATCTGAGATTTTTGATGGCAATTCGCGTTCGACTAACAACAACAACTCGATTTATATTTGTCGTTAATAACTTGCCCCATTAAAGTGATGTTGCAAATGATTGTGTTTAATTTATGAAACATATAATCAATAGGTGATTTGCTGACAAAAAAATTCACTTTTTCTTCAAATCTCTTTTACACTCACTTAAACGGTAATTTCTCAAATGTTTTACTATATATTTAAACACATCATATAACCTGCTTAGTCTTATTCCAACAAAAACTCAACCGTGTTTTTCCCTCTACTGGGGGATGTTTATAAATAGTATTTATCTAACCATAACAAGTCTTTTTCACTCTACGCGATATTTTCGATTTAAAAAAATTGTCCGCATACACCATGGTAGTGTTATTAGATCATTAGAGAGATGATTTAATTACTTGAAAAACGTATTTGTTTAAAGAAAACATCTGCGTACCAAGCGGTTTATGGGGTCTGCTTAAAATATTTTCTTGTGTGGATTTAATAACCAACGTACAAAGTTTTTTTTTCTATTTTACACATGTAAACGGGTATAAGGTTACATTAAATTATAACAGTTTATTATAGATGCTTAAGCTTGTGTTTTTTTTTTATCTATGGAATTTTGTACAAAGTGGGTATGCCCTAAATCCCTAAAAGATCCATCATCATATCATCACTACACCTTTATTGGCATATAATTTATCAAATAAGTATTTGTACAATTATATTTTAAGTGCTTGTATATATGAGTAATCGAATAATGCAGAAGTTATGTATATTTGCAGTTGAAATTTTATTGAAATCAGCTTTTAATGTGTTGTATAAAGTTAATAATTTATCTGTTATGTAATGAACCGATGATTAAGAAACAATAATTGTAAATAAAATCGATAAAAAATGTTATATACTCATCCGGTGATAATGCACGATGGTTTTTCTGTTATAACAGCAGAGACGGAATAAAAAAAGCACATAGAAAGTTGACAGACTAAACAAGAAATATTCAAAAAAATATTTATTTAACGTCAATGTAAAACTTGCAAAAGTAACGTAAAGTTCTGCTACTTGATGATTAATGCAAGAAAATAATGATATTTTTCAGGTTTTAACAGAAAAATTATTGTAAAATTTAACACTCCACGTATTTAGAAGTAAATGTGTAATATGTGCCAATATGTTTAGCTTTTGTCAGTGACAGCAACTTTACTTTTAAACTTGTTAATTTTAAGTTAAAAGTTGATGTACAGGCTTGATATATACATATACATATTTAAAAAATAGTTTTGAAGCCTAGAAACATTTTTAATTTGTTTTAAACATTGCAAATGTTAAGACGTTTAATAATGATATCCCTATAAAATATTAACTATTCACTTTATTAATGAAAAGCTAAACAATATTCAATTACAAAAAAACATTGAAAACTTCTTAAACAAATACAATTTTAAAATGTATGTAAGGTTGCAATCAAATGTTCCTAGACTCTTAATAGTTTTGTTTTTTACTGAATGTGCTAATACATAGGAAACGATTATAAAAAACATACAATTGTGGTTGTTTGCTAGGTAAACACATTTTAAATTATCAGTATTTGGTACAAAATTTTATATTATGCTTCATAGTTTCATAATTTTAACTTTGTTAGAGGAGAGAATGGAACTAAGACGTTTAAAACTGCTATCTGGAGATATAAAACATGCTTTTTAAAAATTGCTATCGTAATATAATGTAAGTCTACCACATGTTAATTACATTTAAAATTTACTAACGTTTTTATTCCTTTTTAATTGAAATGAAAATTGCATAGAGTAATAATAAAACTTGCTATTTTCTAAAGCTGTCTAAACAATTTTTAATTTTATTTGCTGAATGTAACTCAACTATAATATTTTTGAATATAGTTAAAAAAAAGTGACAAATTTTTGCTGAGTAAATTCAAAACTATGTCTTGCTTTTATATCGCTTTTAGTTTAGTTTCAGAACCTGACCTGACCTAAGACAATTTAGGCATGTTTAAAATTACTTTTAAGTAAACGTTTATAATTTCTATGTTAAATTTATTTTTTGAAAATTGTTGTCAAATATATTGTCCCAAATTCTAAATTCTACCAGTTGAATGGCCTGAACTTTTTGTAAATAAATCCTGATTGTATGAGATGTGCATTAGGAAAACGACTTAAACCAACAACCATAAAAAGTTGCCGAAGAAAAGTTTTTATGACCCGTTTATCGAAATGGATGTGGTGCCAGAACTAAGAAAGGAAAACCTTAGCTTACGACATATTTAGTTTTGATCTAGTTTTACGCTTTAAGATAACATTTTTTAAGCTAGATGTTTTTTTTGAATTAACCTAGCTAAAATTATGACTGATAAACAAGCATTAAAAAACTTTTTTGTAACAAGAAAATTCGATTAGCTACTAAAGTTTCACACTCCTCAATCGCAGTAAAATGATTTTTGTTGGTTTTAAGTTTGCAAACAAATTTTTACCAAGGACTGTAAACATATTTTCGTGTACTTAATTGAGTGGATGAATCGATTTTGCTAACTTTACACAATAAGTTGCATTAGCTTTTTAAGTTATTTCGGCGAAATATGGTATAAACTGCCACATGTAAATAATAAGTGAATGTCGTATTCTGTAAAATATAACTAATTGTTTGACAAGGTTAATTTAATAAATTTAATTTAATTTATCAGAGTACTTGTGTTTTATTTCTAAACTAAATACCCAACTTTATTTTAACACTACCAATAAAGCAGAGAGAAATATTTGGCGTAAGAAAAAAAAAAATATAAATAACTTTAAAGTTATTAAGCGTTATATTAAAGCGTTTGTGTAGCTCCATCTGTAAGCTGTTAAGTTAACTATACGTTTGATCCTGCTCCTGTCTTGCAGGATTCTGTCATTTTAACAAAAGCTTTTTCTAGTTATATTGATTTTTCAATTGTTGGGAGGATAAATTATAACATGCTAAAATTTGAACCAAATGTAACGAGCCGTTTTCGAAAAAAAATTTCAAAATTTTCGAAAATTTTGAATTTTAGAATAATTTTGTAAATTAGACTTCTAAATAATTAAAACAAACGGCATTATACTCGGACAATGAAAATCTATAACATGCTAAAATTTGAACAAAATGTAACAAGCCGTTTTCGAAAAAAATTTTAAAAATTTTCAAAATTTTAAATTTTTTGAATAATTTTCTAAATTACACTTCTAAATAGTTAAAACAAATGGCATTACACTTAAAAAAATAAACTCTATAACATGCTAAAATTTGAAGAAAATGTAACAAGCCGTTTACGAAAAAAATTTTCAAAACTTTCAAAATTTTAAATTTTTAGAATAATTTTGTAAATTAGACTTCTAATTTGATAAGACAAACGGCATTATACTTAAAAAATATTCTCTATAACATGCTAAAATTTGAACAAAATGTAACAAGCCGTTTTCGAAAAAAAATTTCAAAATTTTCAAAATTTTTAATTTTTTGAATAATTTTGTAAAATAGACTCCTAAATAGTTGAGACAAACGGCATTATACTTAGAAAAATAAACTCTATAACATGCTAAAATTTGAACAAAATGTAACAAGCCGTTTTCGAAAAAAAATTTCAAAATTTTAAAAATTTTTAATTTTTTGAATAATTTTGTAAATTAGACTTCTAAATAGTTGAAACAAACGGCAATATAACAATATAACAAGCCGTTTTTGAAAAAAAAATTCAAAACTTTCAAAATTTTAAATTTTTTGAATAATTTTGTAAAATAGACTCCTAAATAGTTGATACAAACGGCATTATACTTGTAAAAATAAACTCTATAACATGCTAAAATTTGAACAAAATGTAACAAGCCGTTTTCGAAAAAAATTTTCAAAATTTTCAAAATTTTTAATTTTTTGAATAATTTTGTAAAATAGACTCCTAAATAGTTGAGACAAACGGCATTATACTTGTAAAACTAAACTCTATAACATGCTAAAATTTGAACAAAATGTAACGAGCCGTTTTCGAAAAAAATTTTGAAAATTTTTAATTTTTTGAATAATTTTGTAAATTAGACTTCAAAATAGTTGAAACAAACGGCATTATACTTGGAAAAATAAACTCTATAACATGCTAAAAATTGAAAAAAATGGAACAAGCCGTTTTCGAAAAAAAAATAATTAAATAGTTGAAATAAACGGCATTATACTTGAAAAAATAAACTCTATAACATGCTAAAAATTGAAGAAAATGTAACGAGCCGTTTTCGAAAAAAATTTTTAAAACTTTCAAAATTTTAAATTTTTTGAATAATTTTGTAAATTAGACTTCTACTTTGTTAAGACAAACGGCATTATACTTAAAAAAATAAACTCTATAACATGCTAAAATTTGAACAAAATGTAACAAGCCGTTTTCGAAAAAAATTTGAAAAATTTAAATTTTTTGAATAATTTTGTAAATTAGACTTCTAAATAGTTGAAACAAACGGCATTATACTTGGAAAAATAAACTCTATAACATGCTAAAATTTGAACAAGTTGTAACAAGCCGTTTTCGAAAAAAATTTTCAAAACTTTGAATTTTTCGAATAATTTTGTAAATTGGATTTCTAAATAGTTGAAACGAACGGCAATATACTTGGAAAAATAAACTCTATGACATTCTAAAATTTGAACAAAATGTAACAAGCCGTTTTCGAAAAAAATTTTGAAAATTTTTAATTTTTTGAATGATTTTGTAAATTAGACTTCTAAATAGTTAAAACAAACGGCATCATACTTGGAAAAATAAACTCTATAACATGCTAAAATTTGAACCAAATGTAACAAGCCGTTTTCGAAAAAAAATTTGAAAATTTTTAATTTTTTGAATAATTTTGTAAATTAGACTTCTAAATAGTTAAAACAAACGGCATTATACTTGGAAAAATAAACTCCATGACACGCTAAAATTTGAACCAAATGTAACGAGCCGTTTTCGAAAAAAATTTTGAAAATTTTTAATTTTTTGAATAATTTTGTAAATTCGACTTCTAAATAGTTAAAACAAACGGCATTATACTTGGAAAAATAAACTCTATAACATGCTAAAATTTGAACCAAATGTAACAAGCCGTTTTCAAAAAAAAATTTGAAAATTTTTAATTTTTTGAATAATTTTGTAAATTAGACTTTAAAATAGTTGAAATGAACGGCATTATACTTAACAAAATAAACTCTATAACATGCTAAAAATTGAAGAAAATGTAACAAGCCGTTTTCGAAAAAAAATTTTAAAACTTTCAAAATTTTACATTTTTTGAATAATTTTGTAAATTAGACTTCTACTTTGTTAAGACAAACGGCATTATACCTAAAAAAATAAACTCTATAACATGCTAAAATTTGAACAAAATGTAACAAGCCGTTTTCGAAAAAAAAATTGAAAATTTTTAAATTTTTGAATAATTTTGTAAAATAGACTTCAAAATAGTTAAAACAAACGGCATTATACTTGGAAAAATAAACTCTTTAACATGCTAAAAATTGAAGAAAATGGAACAAGCCGTTTTCGAAAAAAAATTTCAAATTTTTTAATTTTTTGAATAATTTTGTAAATATAACTTCAAAATAGTTGAAACAAACGGCATTATACTTAAAAAAATAAACTCTATAACATGCTAAAAATTGAAGAAAATGTAACGAGTCGTTTTCGAAAAAAATTTTAAAATTTTCAAAATTTTAAATTTTTTGAATAATTTTGTTAATTAAACTTCTAAATAGTTGAGAAAAACGGCATTATACTTAGAAACATAAACTCTATAACATTCTAGAATTTGAACAAAATGTAACAAGTCGTTTTCGAAAAAAATTTCAAAATTTTAAATTTTTTGAATAATTTTGTAAATTAGACTTCTAAAGAGTTAAAAGAAACGGCATTATACTTGGAAAAATAAACTCTATAACATGCTAAAATTTGAAAAAAATGTAACGAGCCGTTTTCGAAAAAAAATTTCAAAATTTTCAAAATTTTTAATTTTTTGAATAATTTTGTTAATTAGACTTCTAAATAGTTGAAAAAAACGGCATTATACTTAGAAAAATAAACTCTATAACATGCTAAAATTTGAACAAAATGTAACAGGCCGTTTTCGAAAAAAAATTTCAAAATTTTTAATTTTTTGAATAATTTTGTAAATTAGACTTCTAAATAGTTGAAACAAACGGTATTATACTTGGAAAAATAAACTCTATAACATGCTAAAAATTGAAGAAAATGTAACAAGCCGTTTTCGAAAAAAATTTTGAAAATTTTTAATTTTTTGAATAATTCTGTAAATTAGACTTCTAAATAGTTAAAACAAACGGCAATATACTTGGAAAAATAAACTCTATAACATGCTAAAATTTGAACCAAATGTAACAAGCCGTTTTCGAAAAAAATTTTGAATATTTTTAATTTTTTGAATAATTTTGTAAATTAGACTTCTAAATAGTTTAAACAAACGGCATTATACTTGTAAAAATAAACTCTATACCATGCTAACAATTGAACAAAATGTAACGAGCCGTTTTCGAAAAAAAATTCAAAATTTTTAATTTTTTGAATAATTTTGTAAATTAGACTTCTAAATAGTTGAGACAAATGGCATTATACCTAAAAAAGTAAACTCTATAACATGCTAAAATTTGAACAAAATGTAACGAACTGTTTTCGAAAAAAAAATTCAAAATTTTTAATTTTTTGAATAATTTTGTAAATTAGATTTCTAAATAGTTGAAACAAACGGCATTATACTTAAAAAATTTAACTCTATAACATGCTAAAATTTGAACCAAATGTAACAAGCCGTTTTCGAAAAAAAATTTCAAAATTTTGAATTTTTTGAATAATTTTGTAAATTGGATTTCTAAATAGTTGAAACAAACGGCATTATACTTGAAAAAATAAACTCTATAACATGCTAAAATTTGAACCAAATGTAACAAGCCGTTTTCGAAAAAAATTTTAAAAATTTTTAATTTTTTGAATAATCTGGTAAATTAGACTTTTAAATAGTTTAAACTAACGGCATTATACTTGTAAAAATATACTCTATAACATGCTAAAAATTGAAGAATATGTAACGAGCCGTTTTCGAAAAAAAATTTTAAAACTTTCAAAATTTTAAATTTTTTGAATAATTTTGTAAATTAGACTTCTAAATTGTTAAGACAAACGGCAATATACTTGGAAAAATAAACTCTATAACATGCTAAAATTTGAACAAAATGTAACAAGCCGTTTTCGAAAAAAATTTTAAAAATTTCTAATTTTTTGAATAATTTTGTAAATTAGACTTCTAAATAGTTGAAACAAACGGCATTACACTTGGAGAAATAAACTCTATAACATGCTAAAATTTGAACAAAATGTAACAAGCCGTTTTCGAAAAAAAATTTGAAAATTTTTAATTTTTTGAATAATTTTTTAAATTAGACTTCTAAATAGTTGAAACAAACGGCATTATACTTGAAAAAATAAACTCTATAACATGCTAAAAATTGAAGAATATGTAACGAGCCGTTTTCGAAAAAAAATTTTAAAACTTTTAAAATTTTAAATTTTTTGAATAATTTTGTAAATTAGACTTCTACTTTGTTAAGACAAACGGCAATATACTTAAAAAAATAAACTCTATATATATATAACGGATTTCTCTACGGTCTGCGCCGCTTCTCCGTCCCCAGTCTCCATTCTCTTCTGTCGTAGCACATGTCCTCCTCTAATTGCCTTGTTTTCATGGCCTCATTTATATCGTCCCGCCAGCTTCTTCTAGGGCGTCCTCTTTTCCTTCTTTCGGCCGGTATCTATTCCAGAATTCTCCTTGGCCATCTTGTATTTTTCATCCTTTTCGTATGTCCGAACCATTTTAGTTGCTTCTTTTCGACAACTTCTATTATGTTGGTGTCCATATTCATATTTTCTCTGATCGTGTCGTTTCTGACTCTTTCTATTCTTGATGTTCTACAACTTCTCCTGAGGTAATCCATTTCCGTCGTCAAGCTTGTTCCAAAGATGTATAAATGGCGGAAAAGTACCCGAAGAATGGAGAACAGCATATATTACGCCAATCCACAAGAAAGGAGCTAAAAACAATCCTAAATAAACTCTATAACATGCTAAAATTTGAACAAAATGTAACAAGCCGTTTTCGAAAAAAAATTTCAAAATTTTCAAAATTTTAAATTTTTTGAATAATCTTTTAAATTAGACTTCTAAATAGTTTAAACAAACGGCTTTATACTTGGAAAAATAAACTCTATACCATGCTAAAAATTGAACAAAATGTAACAAGCCGTTTTCGAAAAAAAATTTCAAAATTTTTAATTTTTTGAATAATTTTGTAAATTAGACTTCTAAATAGTTGAGACAAATAGCATTATACCTAAAAAATAAAAACTCTATAACATGCTAAAATTTGAACAAAATGTAACGAACTGTTTTCGAAAAAAAAATTCAAAATTTTTTATTTTTTGAATAATTTTGTAAATAAGACTTCTAAATAGTTGAAACAAACGGCATTATACTTGAAAAAATTAACTCTATAACATGCTATAATTTGAACCAAATGTAACAAGCCGTTTTCAAAAAAAAAATTTTCAAAATTTTGAATTTTTTAAATAATTTTGTAAATTGGATTTCTAAATAGTTGAAATAAACGGCATTATACTTGGAAAAATAAACTCTATAACATGCTAAAATTTGAACCAAATGTAACAAGCCGTTTTCAAAAAAAAAATTGAAAAATTTTTAATTTTTTAAATAATTTTGTAACTTAGACTTCTAAATAGTTGAAACAAACGGCATTATACTTGGAAAAATAAACTCTATAACATGCTAAAATTTGAACAAAATGTAACAAGCCGTTTTCGAAAAAAATTTTCAAAATTTTTAATTTTTTGAATAATTTTGTAAATTAGATTTCTAAATAGTTGAAACAAACGGCATTATACTTGAAAAAATAAACTCTATAACATGCTAAAAATTGAAGAATATGTAACGAGCCGTTTTCGAAAAAAAATGTTAAAACTTTCAAAATTTTAAATTTTTTGAATAATTTTGTAAATAAGACTTCTAAATAGTTGAAACAAACGGCATTATACTTAAAAAAGTTAACTCTATAACATGCTAAAATTTAAACCAAATGTAACAAGCCGTTTTCGAAAATAATTTTGAAAATTTTTAATTTTTTGAATAATTTTGTAAATTAGACTTCTAAATAGTTGAGACAAACGGCATTATACATAGAAAAATAAACTCTATTACATGCTTAAACTTGAACAAAATGTAACAAGCCGTTTTCGAAAAAATAATTTTGTAAATTAGACTTTTAAATAGTTAAAACAAACGGCATTATACTTAGAAAAATAAACTTTATAACATGCTAAAATTTGAACAAAATGTAACGAGCCGTTTTCGAAAAAAAATTTCAAAATTTTCAAAATTTTTAATTTTTAGAATAATTTTGTAATTTAGACTTCTAAATAGTTAAAACAAACGGCATTATAGTAAGAAAAATAAACTCTATAACATGCTAAAATTTTAACAAAATGTAACGAGCCGTTTTCGAAAAAAATTTTTAAAATTTATTTTCAAAGACCTAATGGCCTACTTAATGGGTGTGTAAAATATAAAAGTGGAGGTATTTTTTGTTTTCGAAAAAAAGAATATTTTGTAACACTCTGCCAATAGAAAGCTTTGTATACATATGTATGAACTCACGGCCGATGAGAGGGGTGGGGGCAGGGGGGGCTCCGAGCCCCGGGCCCGGGACTAATTTAAGGGCCCGGGAGTCCGCAGGGGATCGAATATTATACCACAATTGTTTTTTATTAACAAAATTTTCAAATAATATGCTTTACTTGGGGCCCATGAAAAATTTGTCCCCGGGCCCGACGACGTCTCTCGACGCCTCTGTATGAACTTTACAACTTTCGCATTCGTACGAAGTTTTCCCCACGGCAGATCCAGTTCAAAATTTATTTGCAAAGACCTAATGGCTTTGTATATTTTGTATGTATTAAAAGATTTTGAATTACAGTGAAACATTTTTATCTCTGTAAAATATTTTGTTTTTGTTTGCTACGATTCACAATGATGAGACAAATCAATGCAATAATTGCGTAAACATTGTGTTAAAGCCGATTTAAGTATTTTTTTTAATGGTTTTAAAATCATGTTGACTTATCTATCATATGGTCTACCGTAATATGGGTTATCCGAGAACAGAACCCAATTCAAATCCCAAGCTAACTTCAATGTTTTGGCTCTGAATTGCTTTAAAACGCATACAGCTGGCGGCATCTCATGATGTAAAGAGCAACTGACTTCTATACGACAACGAACATGTAAAGGTTTCTGGTATTTTATATGAAAAATTGTTTGCTAATTTTTCTAACTTTTAAATTTTGTTCTATTTTTAAACCAAGGTTGAGGCAATAATAGAACATGCAATTTGCACTTATTTTGTAGATTTTAAGAAAACCATACTCCAAGAAGTTAAAATGTTTAATTTTATAACAATTATTTTTCTATATTTAACATATTTTCTATATTTAATAAATTTTATAATTTGGGATACTCTTGGTTTCTAAAATTATTTATGGTTTAATTGTTTACAGGAGTTCTTTCTGGTATTTAAACAGGTTTTTATTGTTTCTAATTTTTCATTAAACCTACGTGTTTCGCTGACTTAACGAAGTTTTGTTTTTAATTTTTGTTGTTGCTAATCTTCTTTGCTCCTTTAGTAATTTCCTAAATTGTTCGAGGGTGCTGTTTCCATAATTTCTTGTGATATCGTTTAAGAACGACATATTGGGTATGATTTATTTTCTTTCCACTTTCAAGAAATTTTTAACGTGTTGGTCACAGTTGTGTAGGTTTTAAATAAATGTAGTTTTAACATGTATATACCTACTACCTGCTGGTCGTTGCGGATCTTCTTAAAAAAAAAAAATTATTATCACATATACTTCAACATTATCAATACTTCATCATTATTAAAACTTTCCTGACGATGCTGACTAAAGTCAGTGAAACATGTAGACTTTATGAAAAATTAGAAACAATAAAAACCTGTTTAAATACCAGAAAGAAGCCTTTGTATACAATTAAAAAACCTTAAATACCAAATTTTGTGCACATAATTCTTTATAAATAAACGATAATTTGTTAACACAATTATATTATAGGATCAGTGTTGTGTTTTTCTGTATAGTTTAATTTTTCAGTCTTTTCAAAAAATTATTGAATGAAATTACATTATTTAAAAAAATCTTTGATTTCATAATTCGATTTGTTTGTAAGCATGATATCTATAATTACAAAATTATTAAAATATAAACATACCGCCCTGTATTCCAATTTGTTTAACTAAACACAAAATTATACTAAAATCACGAGTTTTGTATACTTGAATAAACAATTCACCGGCAAAAAAGATTAAAAAGTGAATTTGTATATTTTAGAGAGCATTTCCGCAACCAAAATTTAAAAAAAGTTGAAGATTTATTTTATAGCTTTAAAAATACTTAAATTCATAATGAGGAATGTAGTATTGCAATTGTTATATTTCTATGTAAAAGATCTAAAAAAAAATACGAGTAATTGAGATTATTGAAACTTAAAGAAATATTTATTCTAAAAAGTTTAACATTAGTTCATTCATTCACTGGCGACTACTTTATTAAAATATTCATAGGTACCTATCTTAGATATTTTTAATATTATAAAAGTTATTTTTATTTTTAAGCTATAGTTGTTCCAGTAATCAATTATATTTAAATATAGTTACAACCAGGGATGAAATGACGTTTTAAAATGTTACGTTTATGTGTAACGTTATTTATCATTTATTTTTGTTACATAACGTTATAAATATCAATAAAAAATGAATCGTTATGTTTTATAACGTAATATAACATTATGTGAATAATGATATACAGGGTGTCCCGTTTTTCTCTTTAGATATATAAAGTCGGTGAAATTAGACAAAAGTTGCGCATTTTCATGCTGAGCAATAATAATCTTAAGAGATAATTGCCTTATCATTTTTAGTTTTTGAGATGTCGAAAAAAAACGAGAATTTATGATTTTTGTTTTTATCTTTTAATTCAAAAACTAACGAAGCTAGTTTTTTCTAATCCAGACATTATTAAGGCACTTTATTAAGAAGAATATAAATCTGTCAATATCTTTTTTCTATCTTTCAAAATGGCAGAGATACGATATTTAACTGTTTTTTGTCTTATGGGCGCCATATTGGATTTTCACATTTTTGAATAAACACCTTTTTTCTGATTACAACGATGTATCACATGTCATTTTTGAATTCACATTTTTGGCCAAAATTTAAATTTTTTTGATTTTTCGATGTGATCGTAGAAAAAGTATGCTACATAACACGAGCTGTAAAGCAATTACGCACTCGTGGAAATACGCACTCGCCGCTACGCATCTCCGTGCGCAACTTTTCCACTCGTGTGTAGTAATATGCTTCTTACAACTTTTGTTAAGTAATTTACTATTATGAAACGTTATTGGTTATTATAACGTTATTTAACGTTTCTAAAATTATCGTTACGTTATTACAAGAGAAATTATAATTGAATTGTTATTATATCGTTATCGCGTATCGTTACTTTACGTTTTTCATACCGGGTTACAGCATTGCTTAAAAATTATTGTATCATTTTTAGTTCATTATAAAATCATACTTATATAAGTATCCATACTAGTTGTGGTTTAAATATTTTTAATGAGTCATCGAAAGTTAGAATTTGTGGTAGATAAAGCCACAGCGATTTTAACAACACTTCTTCCTATACAAACATTTTTAGTACATTCAAAAATTATTAATTGGGTTGGTCATTCACAAGTATATTAGACAATTAATATTTTTAACCTGAACTCATATTTATTTTATAAGACTGCAAAAAAATACAAAGCAAAGCTTAAATTTGTAACATATGAACTATTTCCTAAACTATAATAAAAATGATGTGAAAGTAACTATTTTTAAAAGTGATTAAATTAGTTTTAAATAGATTTTTATGGTCGCTGAAAGAAGTTGTTAGTTATGTCAGCAAAAACCACGTTAAAATCATTCATACAGTGTGCGGTCTGTGAATTGGAACAATGCCACTGAGATCATTGTTTTAATTGTGTACGATAAGTTGTTTGCGAGCATCAGGTTTCGTGTATTAGTTAAACCAAAACATCATAGTAACCTGGTACGAAATTCAAACCTTCTCACAACAAACTGTTCTATCTTTATTTCAAACGTTCTAGAATACACCTTCTAGATTTTCAGGCCAATGTTACACCGAGTCAATACGCAAGCTCGCCAGTCGTGAGTAGTGTCACAAACCGGCAAACATCAAAGCACCGATTCGAATTTTCACTTCAGTAAAATAAATATTATTACCGCACGTTATAATGGGTAGATGGAGAAGGTATCCGAGATCACCTTCGGAAAGCGATTTTTCAAGTAAGTAATGCCATTTTCATACATATTTTCACGAACATTTTATGAAATTAACGGAGCGCGATCGATAGCACTTCAGCATGACCTTACTTAACATTGATTTTTAGATGCATCTGACCTACGTTTCCACGAGACGGTGTTAAAATATGCAAAACAATTGTTACTAGTTTTAAGGTTACTGTATTATAGCGTATGGCGTAACAGGTCAATTAAAAATTGTCAATGACAGTGCATAAGAAAGTGTAGTAAACTGTTTTTTTTTTGTAATACTCTAATTCGGTGTAGTAATTATCTGCACGGTTTGTTTTACGATAAAAAGTATTAATAGAATATTTAAAACAATTACATAATATCATAACTTTATTGCTTTCATTATGTGATTTATATCAATTATTCTAGATTACTAGATTAGCTATTCTTAACAAATGTTTTGCCTATTTCTGGTACAAGTGTAGCAACTAAAACGTCTTTATGCGTTCTATAAAATGTTTTAGAAAGTCTGAAATATGACAATATAATTCTAACAGTATTATTTGCTCATGAAGCAAGTTCTATAACGATACACTGAATATTTAAAAATGAAAACAAATGGGTTAAATAATTATACAAAACTAAGTTTCTATAAATAACTTCATGTAGAAATGGTAGACCATATACAAAACTTTCTTTTTTATTTACCCAAACACAGTTGTCCTAGCAACGATCATCACTGCCAAAGTGCCAACGACGTTAATTGAAAACTGTGTATTGATTAAGTTCAATTAATTTTACCGTCAAAATACCGTGTATCAATTTGTGTCTGTAATAAAATTTTCCGTAGTTAGTTAATAGATATTTTTAGACACCTAACTTCGTGTATTAATTAAAAAAAATGTATTCTAGACAGGGCCGGCGCAAGGGTATATGGCGCCCCAAGGCATAGAAAATTTGGGTGCCCCAATATATTGTCTATTTAGTGCGTTTGTGTCTATATACAGGCGAAAACAATTAAGGAATAAACAAAATATCTAAATAAATCAAGGTTAAAAAAAATAATTTGCTAAATTTTAAGCCTTCAAAAATTCTGATAAAAAACAACAGGGATTGCACTTTTTAGCCCTTTGTAAAGGTAGGATATGATTGAAAATATTACTCTGGGAAATAATTTAATAACTTAAAAACCATTACCAAATGTCATTCTCCTACATTTTTCCAAATTTGAGAAATAAAATGTTCACTTACTTTTACCGTTCCCCTTAGGGGGTGTAACTCCGAAATAAGACGCTTTCGGAAAACATTTTACAAAAAAAAACTTTAATATTCGATACCCCATCGTACCACCCGAAGTTTTTCGCAATATTTATGAATCACGGGCATATTTATAAAAATATTATACCATTATAAACATTTTAATGGTGTGTAAATTGAAAATGTAAATTTATTAGTTCGTGAATGCTCTGAATAACTATTAAAACCATAAAACAAGTCATACATTGTGTTGCTAATAGGAGTGGGCGATATCGAAATTATATCGACAAAAATAGTTCGTGCGCTTTGAATTTTGTTCTAAAATTGACACAAATTTTAAAATTTTAACAAGTCATTAAAAGAAAAAAATTTTTGTTGCTTATTAAACTAAAAATAATTTTTTTTGTCTACCTAATGGTGTAAAAATCCAATAGGGTATAAAAAATCGACCATCGTAGCTTGAAATCTAGAAGGCCTACACAATTTCTGTCCACGTCACTCAACCCAGATTGGTCAAAAACATACAGTTACCAAGTTTGATTAAAAAAACGTTTAACGTTAGAAAGATAATAATTATTTTCTTAAATCCCATTTTTTAGTTTTTTTGTTATAAATCTAAAAATAATTAAAATATTTCGAATTTGTTTTCAGATTTTTATTCGCTATAAAAATGTGCAACTTTTTTCTAATTTAAATGATGTTGTATCTCTTACCGTTTCTAAGATACCAATGGTGGCATCGCAAAATCATCGGTATATCGGTATATCGGTACATTTATTTAAAATTGCTTATTAGCTATCTATTTCTATTGGACTAGTACTGAAAAATGTCTAAAGCATTAATGTTTGCTAGTTTTGTCTTCTTTTAATTTTTGTTCTGTTGTAGTCGAAATGAATAGTTTAATGAAGTACAAATTAAAACGGAATTTAGTTGAACAACAGACAAAAGCACTTAGTCAATTTAGACGTATTTTGTTTACTTTGTTACACAACAATATTTACAAGGTTGCAGCCTTTACATCAATATACCAACAAATATTATACTACTACTAATCAACAACACAGACTCGTCTTGAACTATATTTTCATTTAAAAACAAAAGGACAGTTTCTAAAACAAGCATTTAATTGAATTAAATTTAAAAATGTATTAATCAAATATAAACTTTATATGGACTTTCACCTAAGCCATAATTTGGCTTACATTTTAAAACACATTATTAAAGCAACAACCACTTTTGTGAAGCATGTTTACAAAGCAATTATAAATTTTTAGACGAGTTAGTACAAAATTATGTTCGATAAAAAAATTATCTACAATTATGAATATTTCAGACATTTTTCGTTATAAGAGTATGCCTTTAAGGAGTTTAAGGCAAGGTTGGGTCGGAGTCGGAGTCAGGAATCGAAAGTCGAGCAGTCGAGGCTTTTTGGAGTAGTCCTTCCTACTCTTTGATTCAATTTTTGTCAAGGATGAGGAAAAAACGACAAAAAGAAACAAAATAACGAAATTAAGCGAAATTTTTGTAAAGAACGGAAACGGAAATTTTGTTTTTTTGTTTAAGAATGAAAACTACATTGAAAATATTCAATACCAAGTTCAATCCTCCAAGTAGTGCATTAATAAAAGGAGTCGGGAGTAGGCTAACAGACTCTTTTTATCAGTTTTTCTTTGTCAACATATTTTTTATTTTATATCACGCGCTGTTTTTGCTATTCCTTTTTCACTTATTCTGGATGTCTTTTCCCGTTCTTGCCTCTTCCTCTTATCCCTTGGTGTTATATTACAAATTTCTCCAATCTACTTGTTTCTAATTCTTTCTTTTTGTGTTATATCAGTGATGTTTCGTAATATTTTTATTGCATTTGTTTCCATTACTCTTTTTGTTCTTCTAGTGCCGGTATTGTTGCACAAGTGTTAGTCAGTGTCAGTCTTACAACTTCGTGTTTTTGTTTCAATGTTTAGATAATGAATGCATCCTAATATTTAATTTCTTTTTTGTGTAAGATTTAATCATAGCATAGTATGTGACGCAACAAATAATTATACGCAGTATTTGGTAAATAAGTTATTATTGTTTTGAAGATTTAGTACAGCTTTAATTATCACGATGCGATTTAGTAATTTAATTATTATAAACGTAAATGATTAAGAATGGTAATTTGGTGCACAATGTTTTTAATTTAGACCGCACTAAAATGTAAAGGTAAAGCACATCTTTATGAAAGCAGTTTATTGCCATAAATAATTGTATGTGCAAAATTTTGTACAGAATTATGTGCAGTAATATAGCTCGTATCGTATAACCCTTACCTGTTCCCGAAAGATAAATGTTTAAAATTATTTCTACGAATTTTATTTTAATATATAATCACGCGAGTTCCATAAAACGTTTATTATTCCAGGTGTAAAATTAATTTAAGCTTATGCATGCAATGATAAGAAACTTAAAACCACAACTGAACTAACCTAGGCTAAAAAAAGGTCAATAGCAATGCACATTTTTCATAACTCTACGTTAACAATAGGTCGTGTAGTATGAAGCACCTCTTATCACCTGACCTACTTAGTTGATGTTAACATTTTAAGGCGACAATTTTGAAAAACATGCAAAATAACATCACTAAAGCATCGGTCGTTCCGCCGATGTAGACGTTTGGAGAGATTATGCAACGTTTACAGTACTCGGAACGAATCTCCATCAGAATAGGAACTTTCCATTTCCACTAGTTTACTCTGTTGTTATCATATTCTTGATAAATAATGAGTGTACTAGGTAATCATAATACATATTGTTCCTTCGGATATTTTTATTCCAAACTTAGCACCTTATTTATCCCGTGGTTTATCAATACACAACTTCAGTTTCGTTTTATCCTTGGTGGAAGCATTAATAAGAAACAAAATGTGGTACTGTGAATTTACAAAAGCTGACCAGCCATGCAATGACATGCCAAGCTACCCGTACGGAGATGACCAGGGTTTTTTTAGCCTTGACTTAGATTTAGGTACTTATTTTTATTATTATTATTTAATATATCATCATAGAAAATAATGCATGGACAGATAGGGCAGGATTATCAAATATAAACAATTCTAATGGTTTTTTAGTGTCTGATAAGCATTAAAAACTTTAGCAACATATCTTATAAGAACCGCGAATTATCACATCTAATCAGTAACGCATTTCTATAACAAAATTAAAAGATTGTACAAAATTCAAACTCTTTCTTTTTGGTAGGTTTTATTTTTGTCAATTGCCTTGCCGTAATAAGATATTTATTAAAATAAATAAAACAGGATTAATCGTAAGATGTACCTATTGCAAATCATTAAAATCATGTTATAAATAGTAAAATCTCACTTATAAAACGCACTCGTATATAAAACGCACTCGTATATAATACGCATGTTTGATATAGTTCAATGTTGGATATGTTTCATATAAAAAATGACATATTTTTTACTGCTCACGTATAGCACGTACTGAAAGGCACAAATTTTGCATAATATATCCGAGATTTTTCGAAGCCCAACCAGCAAAGAATTTTGCTCTTAATTTTTTTTAAAATAATTTGTTTGATGTATGTGGAAAAATCTCTTGTTTGTTTTAAAGTTTTAAGCACTTCTTTTAAGACATTAAAATACAATAATACAGTCTTTGTTAATATTTTAAGATCAAACTACTATTGAGAAATAGTTTACTTGACAGATGTATACTTGATAATAAACAATCTATAAAGCAGTGATGAGCAACTGTTTTTTTGAATCGGGCTTAAATTGAAAACTTATAATCCGTACATATTATTTTAGAAATTAATTTACTTACTGTCTTTTATAAAAATTGTTTTAGATTCATACATCTAAATAACTGATTGGCCTAATCTGGCCCGTAGGCCGCGGGTTGCTCATCCCTGGTCTAAAGCAGTGTTTTTTAAACTGTGGGTCACGACCCAAACTTTTTTATTTATTTAACCAAGCCGAAAATTAATTTTTTATTAACTTAAAAGCAATTTTTTGTGTAATGTGATTTTGAGTTTTAGTTGATAAATAAATTTAATAAATGTGTTTTTTTATGATTATAAGATTAAGAAAAGTTATGAACTTTGACTAGCACCGCAAAAAATAACGGTTCACTTCCGGTAACCGGTTCGATAAATTTTAACTTTTTGGTCTACCTTCCGAACCACCGGTTTTTAATGATTTGGCAACCGGTTGGGAGGCAGCGGTTCAGTTCCAGTTCCGGTTTAATGCCTTTTTTATTTTTAATAGAAAATTTAAAAAAATATACATTATGCAAAAATGTATATGACGATGCAACTGCATCAATTAAAGTGTCTGATATTTTTCTTTATTGGTCAAAAGTAATATAAATTAAGAAAATTAATAATTTAATTGATACGAATTGAACCGGTTATAGCGGTTTGAACCGGTTCACACCAGTCAGTCTTGTTCGATTTTGCGGTTTTGTTGTTATTTAACTAAAAGGTTCAGTCAGTTCCGGTACACGGTTAACGAAAAATGTACCGGTTAGTTGCGATTTTTGTACCAGTTCCGGTTCAGTTCGGTTTTATGATTATAAATGGTTAATATTATCATTTAAAAGTATTAACATTTTGTTGAGTTGCGACAACTTCATGGATTGGAAAGTGGGACGCAACGAAAAAAGTTTAAGAAACACTGGTCTAATGGGACCACAAACGTTTAAATTCGATATAAAAACGTAGCCCGTTCCAAAATTTATTGATTTAACTGCGTCAATAATTTTTGACCCACAGAATCAGTGTAATTTGATCCGTACACATTTTTATCAAAGAATTTTAATTTAAACAACCTAATCGTGTGAATGTACATATTTAACCAGAAATCATCGAAAGATACAGTTCGAAAATATGATTGAAGAATATTTCATGTTATATTACAAACAATTTAGGGAAAGATAACATTTAAAACTCTTTTGTTTAAAATATACAGGGTGTCCCAGTTATCGTGAACAGCATGGGAATCTCGTAAACGGTAAGAGATAAAGAGTTGGTTATATGAGTAAAAATTATCTTTGATTTACGAGCAACTATTTTATAAAAAAAATTCTTGAAAAAAACTATTTCGCTTTTAACTTGCTTATTTGAAATCATACTCAAAATATTTTTTCGAAATTATCGGGACAGTTTTTTTGTGTAGATTTAAAATTTATTCATAAATTTTCTCTATCTTCATTTGTTTTTGTTATTTTATTATCAACTTTCTTATTTTAAATTAAGGTCGTAGTTGGCTGTGACCATTAAAAAGAGAATAATTTTTTTGTTTCATTAATGTATGGGTTGTTAGGTGTATCTTTTAAAATAAGTAAGTTATTACAATATTATTGTATTTATTAAGTTTAATCAAAGTGGCCATTGAAAAACAAAACAACACATCACACAAATAAAGTAGCTGTACCTAATTAAACACAAAGACACTTAAATAATTTAAGATATTTTATACATTTCATAATATTTCATGATAAAAATAAAAAAATTTACATTTGATAATAATTTATGATTTTTCACTTACTATTACTATTAAATATAAATTACAACACGCGTTTAAAGTGTAACTCTCTCCTTAGGGAGGGACAATACAAATTTGAAATCTGCGTTTTGTAGATAATAATGTTGTCCTAAGCATATTACTTTTTGTAGTAATATTTTTTGTTTGATGAGATGTTCTGAAAACAGTTAATTACAATTGATGAATTAAAAATAGCTATTTTAAGTACAGTTCATGTATCAGAAAGAAATATGCTTAGGAAAACAACATTATCTACAAAGTGTAGATCTCAAATTTGTATTGACCATGAAGAGTGGGCTACACTTTGAACGCATAATTTATATTCAAAAGTAATAATAACAATTAAAAAATCGTAAATTATTATGAAACGTAAAAAATAGCTAAAATTATTTTAGTTTTTTTTGTGTTTAATTATGTACAGCTAGATTATTAATGTAATGTTATCTTTTGTTTTACAATGGCCATGCAATATAATATCACAACTTGGAACAAATAAACAAATTAATTTGATACTAACACATATTGAATAAGTAAAAGTAGTACCACATGTTGATCTGGAAATATCTTAATAAACATGGAATACAAAAACGAAATAAACTTAATAATTAAAATAGTATTGTACTAACTTACTTATTTTAGAAGAAACCCAACAACTCATACATCAATGAAACGAGAAAAGAATTATCTTTTCAATAGTGTCACAGCCAACTGCGACCTTTATTTAAAATAAGAAAGTTGATGTTAAAATGACAAAAACAAATGATGTATAAAATTTATTAATAAATTTCAAATCTACCCAAACAGTCCTGATAATGTTAAAAAAATTTTGAGTATGATTACAAATAGGCAAGTTAAAAAAAAAAAATCGGAAACGTAATTTTTTTGTTTTTTTTACCAATAGCGGAATAACCAATAATTTTTTAAAAGATTTTTCTTCGTAAAATAGTTGCTATTAATTCATAGATCATTTTGACCCTTTTAACCAATTCTGTATCTCTTTCAGTTTACGAGATACCCATGCTGTTCAAGATAACTGGGACACCCTGTATAATAATTATGTCAACTTAATATTGGTAAATCACTTCGAAAACAAAAGTGCAATATTTTGCTAATTAATTATTTTGTATATGAAAAAAAAGCTTAAAATATAAACCTTGCTTTAACGCTTTGAATAAGTAGGCGATGAATATCGAAGTTGTTTTATATCTTAATGAATAATTCATAAATGCATTTTAATATCTGTAGCAACAAGTGTTTACATGACGCACAAGGTACGGAAATTGACATTAAAATCAAGTTAGCAGTTTTTTATGTGCCGTGAGCTGAAATTTGTTCAATAAAAGTCTCATAATCTATGTTGTAGGCTTCCGCGGCCGATGTCCAATGTATACAGGTTGTTTCCGGGTTGGAACCGCGTCGAAGGTTTCTTCATAACCGACGTTTCGTCCTCCTTCATCGGGGATGAAGATGTCCCCGATGAAGGAGGACGAAACGTCGGTTATGAAGAAACCTTCGACGCGGTTCCAACCCGGAAACAACCTGTATACAAAAGTCTCATATTTTCACAGTAGTATTTTTTTAAATAAACATTCTTCTGTTAGGATGCCTTTTTGAATACTTAATAACTGGGGCGTTAACTACTTTAGTTTACATGGTTCGCATTATTTTACTTACAAGTTTAGTGTTATTTATTATAAACACACGGGTTCCCGAGGCAGGCAGAGGCTGAAGCCAAGCGATTGGTGCAAAGGTGTATGCAGCGTACATAAAACAAAGAAGCTTGTGCCACTGATAACATTTAATAATTAGTAACAATTATGTACTCACCGGGGGGAACCCACCCCCGCGTGTGATGCCGGATCGCCAGGGATAATATAAGCCCATCACCATATTATAGTAACACACAAATCTCCAATAAAGCCAAGCATAAATCAACAAGGTGGTCTCACTCGCACACAAAGCTGAAAGGCAAAGCATGGCGTCCCACGCATTATATAAATTAGCATGTGTATCAACATACACCCTGGATCTAGTCCACTACAACTCCTGGACAACACTCCGGATCAGCAACCTGGACAACTATCAGACTCTCTGGTCACGTTGGGTACCGTTGGCATGCTTTGATGGCACCTGGGTGGACCCTCCGTACGACCGGATTCCTACGCTTACTGCGCCTCATCACCCAGGTGTACCCTCATGGGGCGGCTGCGGCCAGGTGTGGGCCAAGACACACAGCATAGACCCAACACCCAGGGGCACCCCCCATAGGGCAGCTACGGCTGGGGGTGTGAGCCAAGACACACAGCATAGACTCACATTCCCCAGCACTCTGTATGGAGAAATGGAGAGAAATTAGCAGCATGATTAGTACATTACCAAATGATTGCAATCCAAAACACAATAGCACAATAACATAATAAACACCAATAACTGCAGTATTACGATAATAAAGGCCATATAAGGTAATTACATGCACTACGCAACGATTAGCTAACCCTTTATCTTATAACCACACATCATCACATACATACACATGTGTATTTCTAACAACTTATACTAAAGACTGTCGAATGAGAACTGTATAACTCAAGTGCCCCCGCAAGGGGTTGCGTCTGGCGAACATATAAACATGGGTCACTACCTGCTTCTAAAACCAGGAACCAAAATACGAATACTATCTTTCTTAAAATGTAACACATGCTTCAGTGTATAATGAACGTAATTATTAGCATCTTAAATCCAATAACTAATTTATCTTAGTTTATCGAATATCATAAACAGAAAATAAAGGTAAAATACCTTAGACAAAAATATGAGCCTTTCATTCGGCCAACCTGACAAAAATCGCGTCCTCGCGATTACTTATGAAGATGTTTACATGTCATTAAATTTTTATTGTTCTCAACACTTATCAAGTTACTGTTTAGATTAGTTTAGATTTATGTTTTTTTTTTTTTTGTAACCAATTATTTCGCATACAATCCTGAATTAATTATTTCGAATTAAAATTGCATTCAGCCACTGCACTGCTCGAGTTGATCCCACTTCTGATACTGTTAGGATGCCTTTTTGAATACTTAATAACTGGGGCGTTAACTACTTTAGTTTACATGGTTCGCATTATTTTACTTACAAGTTTAGTGTTATTTATTATAAACACACGGGTTCCCGAGGCAGGCAGAGGCTGAAGCCAAGCGATTGGTGCAAAGGTGTATGCAGCGTACATAAAACAAAGAAGCTTGTGCCACTGATAACATTTAATAATTAGTAACAATTATGTACTCACCGGGGGGAACCCACCCCCGCGTGTGATGCCGGATCGCCAGGGATAATATAAGCCCATCACCATATTATAGTAACACACAAATCTCCAATAAAGCCAAGCATAAATCAACAAGGTGGTCTCACTCGCACACAAAGCTGAAAGGCAAAGCATGGCGTCCCACGCATTATATAAATTAGCATGTGTATCAACATACACCCTGGATCTAGTCCACTACAACTCCTGGACAACACTCCGGATCAGCAACCTGGACAACTATCAGACTCTCTGGTCACGTTGGGTACCGTTGGCATGCTTTGATGGCACCTGGGTGGACCCTCCGTACGACCGGATTCCTACGCTTACTGCGCCTCATCACCCAGGTGTACCCTCATGGGGCGGCTGCGGCCAGGTGTGGGCCAAGACACACAGCATAGACCCAACACCCAGGGGCACCCCCCATAGGGCAGCTACGGCTGGGGGTGTGAGCCAAGACACACAGCATAGACTCACATTCCCCAGCACTCTGTATGGAGAAATGGAGAGAAATTAGCAGCATGATTAGTACATTACCAAATGATTGCAATCCAAAACACAATAGCACAATAACATAATAAACACCAATAACTGCAGTATTACGATAATAAAGGCCATATAAGGTAATTACATGCACTACGCAACGATTAGCTAACCCTTTATCTTATAACCACACATCATCACATACATACACATGTGTATTTCTAACAACTTATACTAAAGACTGTCGAATGAGAACTGTATAACTCAAGTGCCCCCGCAAGGGGTTGCGTCTGGCGAACATATAAACATGGGTCACTACCTGCTTCTAAAACCAGGAACCAAAATACGAATACTATCTTTCTTAAAATGTAACACATGCTTCAGTGTATAATGAACGTAATTATTAGCATCTTAAATCCAATAACTAATTTATCTTAGTTTATCGAATATCATAAACAGAAAATAAAGGTAAAATACCTTAGACAAAAATATGAGCCTTTCACTTCTTTTCAAATCTTTAGCTTGCGACTTCGTGTTTCATTTTGCCGGGTAATTGTATTTTTAAAGTGAAAAATGAAATGTTGATTGTAAACATATTTTTGTGTCAAAATAACGTAATAAATAACTTAATGAGGTTGAGGGGCAAAATTGTGTGTCTGAATAAAATATCGTCGACAAAGAACTTGCTATTGAATTATAAATATGCTGCTTAAGGCAAAATAACTGTGAAATCGCATGATGGGATGTTCTGTGTCGTTTATACTGATAAAGTTTTGTTTTGGTCACGTTTTTAAGGTTTTTGTAGCGTCTGAATGACATTTACTGGTGCTAATTATAGAAAAAATATTGAGGGCCAGTGTTTATATTAAGTTAATTAGCACTGATGGTACGTGGTTATAAGAAGGTTTGTTTTATTGAATAAACTTTAAGGTTATCTTAGTTTTGACTACTTTAATCAATACAGGTTGACTATAATGTACATGTTGTGTTGTGTGGGTAACTTTGTAATTATAAGAGTTATATGGTCGGTTGAATCATCAAAGTTGGGTAAAATTTCAAGACAAATTTAATGCCATTTCGACATTTGTCCTACACCATCATCCACTTTTTTTAAATATTTTGTAAAAACAGGCGATTTTTTCAACGTTAAATACTTCTATAGCCACCTATGGTAAAACCAAATTGTAAAATGATTCTTGTAGATAATTGTACGTAAAATTAGAAAAAAAAATTCTAAAAGGTCATGGCACACTCTGTTTTTGAGATATAAGCCAAACTTGCGTTTTTTAAAATGGCAACCATAGTTGGCTACTGATTCATTAAAGAGCTTATTTTTCTCTGATTTCTAAAATGTATGGGTTGTCATATCTATTTTTTATTACTTTTCTTAAAATTTGCAAACAAAATAAAATTAATAGGTACTAAATAGTATAAGGGTGTCTTAGAATGGGCAATAAGTTTCTTGGTTTATATATCATCATCAAAAACAATTGAAATTACCAGCAAAATTAATTTTATTTGACAATAACAAATTAAAAACTTTACGGCTATTATTATTAGGTAATCTACTTAGATAGTAACTATATTATTAATATGACTATAAATTAAATTAATAATTATATTAGTGCTTCAAATTGGCCACCATTTTCTTCAATACAGTCGAAAAAGGAAATAAAAAAGCTTAATTATGAGGCTATACATAGCCAACTATGATTTTCATTTAAAAAATAGCAAGTTTGAAAGTTGCCTAAGAATTTAAACAATATTGAAACAAATGAATGTTTTCATTTTACAGTGTGTAAAAAATCTACAACTCTTGTCCCAAAAATATTCTTGTACCATCAAGTATAACCGAGTTATTAACGATTTAAAACAAAATGCCAATTTAGTTTTTGTTAATTATCTAGGGTGCCATGTTACTTTTTTTTTACCTTAAAGCGTCACTGAATAGGTCTCAGAAAGGGGAACAATTTGTTCTTACCGTTTACGAGATCCCAATAGTGCCCCTTCTATGTGGACCACCCTGTATAAAAATTAAGGCTATCATATTTGAAATAAGACAAAAAAAATGAACGAACTGTACAACTGTGCGTTAATTTAACCGATGTTGTAGCTCTTGGAATATGCGACCTCGCCGTGTTGTCTCAAATTTTGCAAATCGCGTTTAGTTGATAATAAATTATTGCACACAATCAAACTGCTTCGATAAAATTGACTAAATTTCTTATGTAAAAAAATAATCGTGGTGATTACACTTCCAAAATGGGTCATAACCTTCATTTCGTGATACAAACCCGGAATTTGTTACTACATTTACATAATGTGTTTAAACTCCAAACGAGTTGTATTTATTTATTTATTTAGTCATGAGTCCTTCTACTGTTAGGTGTAGGACTGTCGAGTGTGTTGTGCTGACTTTTTTCTTGTTTTTCCGTCTTGTGCTGGATTTTTTATGTCTTTCCATTTGATGTTTTCATACGTTGCTGCTTTTTTAACTTCTTCTTGCCAGGTTTTTCTCGGTCTACCTCTTTTGTTTTTTCCCTGTGATCTTGCCTCGTGGGCAATTCTGGTTAACCTTTCTTCTTTCATCCTATAAATGTGACCCAACCATCCCAGCTGCCTTTCTTGTATTTTTGTTTCAACTGATATTATCTTTAATTATTGTTCTCTATATGTTCCATTTCTGATTCTACCTTTTTTGATATTTCCTTGGATTTTTCTTGGAAATCCCATTTCAGTTGCATTCACTCGGCTACTATTTTTGTTTGTGAGTGTCCACGTTTCACTTACGTATAAAAATGCCGGAGTTACTACTTTTTTGACCACTTCCACTTTTGTTTGTTTTGGGACTTCTCTATTTCCCAAAAATGTTGTTCTTAAACTGTTAAATACTCCTTTCTCGTTTCCTGTCCTTTCACTTATTTCTTTGTCCATTCCTCAGTTTTTTTCTATGATCACTTCTAAATATTTAAAGCTTTCTACCTGTTCCAAAGTAAGCCCATTTAAAGTCATGTTATGCCCTTTGTTCTCTTTTGTAACGATCATAGTTTTAGTTTTTTCTGTAGTTATTTTCACTTTGATTTTTTCCAATTCCTGGTTTAGAGTTTCGAGATTATGTTGCAGATTCTTTTCTGTTCCGCGACTAAGACCATGTCGTCTGCGAAAATTAGCTCAGTTATGTTTATTTTTCCCATTTTCCAGCTACTTAGGTGAAACAGTCGCATTTTTGTTTTACTTCTTAAATTACGCCATTTATTTCAGTAAAACGTGGGGTGGAGGAAGCTATGTAAAAAAATTGAAAGTCTTGCTTCTAACATAGACAAGGAATAATTTTGTTTAAATGAGCATTTAGTATTTGACAACCAATGTTTTCTCATTGTATATTTGTTCATTTACGTAACGTCGAACCTCGGTACGATTTAAAACAACAATTTGGACAGTCTCCGTTAATTTTTATCGTTGTTTATATTATTTTCAATGGGAACCTCTATGGATCCTCATTCGAGTCCAAATAATGCTCATGTTTAGCGTTCCCGAGTAGTAACTGTGTAAAAATTTTGGTTAATTTCTAATTTGTAAATTTTTTTACTGCCTTTTGTGCTTTTGGAATTGGTTTCAGACAACATGTTTATCATTTTCTAACTCATTTGCTGGTCTTCATAACATTTTAATTTTTTTTTCTAGCCCTTCTTAAGAATAACACTGTCTGATAACCCTTAACAAATGCAAAGTTGTCTGTTGAAAAAAATTGTGATGCATCGCCCAACTTGGGTCAAACTCTAAATATGTTACAAAAGTTTGTTTATTGACATTGACATCAGTTGTTGGCGTAACCACGGTATCAAAGATGCTCACGTTTAGAGCGGGTGGTCGGTAGTCAACGCTGGGTATTCTCTGACGTACGCGATTCCATGTACCACTTGTTATTCGCGTGATAATCTAGCTATTGCACAGACTGACATAGTTTTGCAAAATATTGATGAAAATATTCGGATAATTTTATCGGTGTAATGGAACCGACGTACGTTCGTTACATAACTGAATTGGTTGGTTACTTGCAATCAATGAGGTACGATTGGAGACTGAAGAATTGCCAAAATTTTATACAAAATTGTGGTGGAATTTAATCAATAATTGTAAATATGGTAGTCTTAACCAAGATTTTGAAATGCTCTAAAGGTCTAAAGACATAAAGACACTAGAGTAAGCGATGTAATCAATTGTTTATAAGTCTTACTGAAATATTATTTTCATTAAAAAACATTGGTAAGATGTAAATATTTTTCTGTTATAAATTTACTTTAAATTTTATTTTTTTTTAAGGTTATTACTAAGTACCGTTACTTTTTTATAACATGTATAGAGACATTGAGATTTAAGGAGTATTTACTCTAATTGTTCTAAAAACAACCGGCGGGCGTTGAGAACTATCTACCAGTGGCGTAGGCAGGATGCTGTCATGGTAGTGGGGTTCACAAACCCAAAAAGAGCCAAATAGTGTCTTATTTTAGTTTTGTAGCACAAAATTTACTGTTCTCCGGACTTATACCAAAGTATATGTACCCTATGGGGGCGGGTTCTGACCTTTCAACCCCCTTGCCTACGCCACTGCTACCTACTTATCAGTACCTGCAGTTCAAGTTGCGTTTATGTAGATATCAATAATTGTATTGCAAGGGCATTCCTAGAAATAGTTTAACACGTGGTTATTTTTAGACTGTTGTGTTATCGACCAAATAAATAATCATAAAAAGTGAAGCAATTTATGAAGGGGCATCCGTTGCCAATTAAACGAATAAAGAAAAAACTTACATCTATTTACCCACTTTCACTTTCTTAGTCATGTCGGAAAAAGAATTGAAAAACCGGTTAACCGAAGCCCTTTTTTTATAATGGATAATCTATTTTTACGCCACAGTTTTTCGAATATTATGCAATTATTGTTTAAATTTTGCGACAATTAGTTTACCAAGTTGAGTTACTAAGAGTAGATAAGCATATAAGTACGTGCTCAGTTTTTTACTTTAGTAACTTCATTTTTCCAGTGTTTTTTTTTACATTTCATAAAAAAGCCAAGTACAACTGATACAGTAGTAAAGTGTATCCTTAATTAAAGTGCAGTTCTGGTTAGTTAATTAAATAAAAGAGTAAGAAGTTTGGAACTTGTGTTTCATGAACAAAGGATTTTTTATATTCCTTTACTAGGTTTGTTTTTCGTATTCCTATGGGTAAATTTTTTTTTTTAGTAAATTTATTTTGATTACAATTAGATCTTTAGAACTCTTTTATCAATGAAGTGATCTGTGACCTATTTTTAATTTTTTGTGGGCACTTTTTATTTCAGCGAGCCTGCCTCTTAATAGTTTAATAAATACGACCACAGGTTCGCGAGTGCAACAAAACCGCAGTCAGCCAAGTGTTGGTATATAGCAGGCTCGCTAAAATGATGGATTGCGCTATAGGTTCGGTTCGCACTTTTGCTCGCAAATCTGGACCAAGCTTTAGATCTTCGTCATTTTATGTAACACTTAATCATGACTCTAGAGAAAAGTTATAATTAGAATTAAGTTTACACACCTATTACAATATAAATTTAAATAAGATAGTGCGTCAGAATTATTTATCATGTAGCAGACACTATCTATTTTGTTGCTGTTTATCACTTCAGTACTTTTCATATGTATTAGGACTTCATTTATGTATAAAACAAATTGTTATAATATGAACACTGAACAGTAATAGAAAACAGGTTTTTAAAAGTTTACAACTGCTATTAAAATTCGTATATAAGCTGCTATTGTATGTTGGCCATGGATATTTACTAAAATATTTCTCGTTTGGTTAAAATGCTCAAGTTTATTTTTTTTATCATATTTTGCTGTAAATAAGTACGTATTATAATGAATTAATAATACCTAAATTTGCTCATTTAATTATCGTACCAATTATAAATTTGTTTACATAACACTGTTATAAATGTATTGTAAATAAATTTGTTTTCGACCATTTTTGCAGTTGAGTACGTCACACTGACGTCTGACTAATAATACAAAAAATGTCAATACAGATAAACGAAAGAATTCAAGTAAAATTTAGTTGGGCACCACCGAAAATTTGGTTTATTTTTTATCACTTAAAATCACATAGTTAATAATTACTTTAAGGTTCTTATAAGTATGATTTGGATCAATTTTGTTCATATTTATTAGGTCAGTTTAAAAACAAATAGAATTTGGTAGGATTTTGGTTAAAGAAAAAAAATACTAAAGTAACAATTCACTAGATTTTTAAGGACATGAAAGTTTTTAGTTGTAAATATTTATTACTCAATTAAATCGCGGACTAAATCAGTGGTTCTTAACCTTTTATTAGTCGCGGCCCCCCAAATATCCCGCCATGACTGATGGTTCCTTTTAGAAACCCGAATACACCTCAAGAACACGCCTATAACAACCGGTTTACAAAGGAACGGGTAATAATTGAAAGATGTTTTGGCCAGTTATATAGGTAATAACAACGATTTCCGATTCTACAATATAAAGTCCAAGTTTCCACTGAAAAAGTCCCAAAACTTATTGCAAGCTGTTTCATTCTGCATAATATAGCAAAATATTTAAACGATGAACTGGACTTAACAGAGCTTTAACAAGTCGATATTCCAGTTCAGCATAATGGCAGAGGACGAGGACGAAAATACCAAAAACTGGCCTCCCATTGTTTTTTAATTATATCAATCTTGAGATTTTGATTACCTTGCAGCAGGTATTTGTAACTTCGAAACACAATTGGAAAATCACGCAAAATCTGGAGGAATGCCATTTAAGAAACATTGTTTTTATTAATTTCTTCTTCACTATCACTCATGATGATTTATTGATTGACACTAGTAATACGTATAAGCAAAACTGAGGACCATTTGCTAGTCAAAATTTGTGTAGAATTCATCATAACACACGTGTGTTTGTATATAAGAGTACCTATATACTCAAATTAACAGGAGCATTTACATTTCAAAGTTAGCTCGTTTTTATTCTTACGAAACTGAGTATAAACTTTCAGTTTATGCTCATGCTCAGAGTACATACTTAGAGTATAAACTCTTGTTTTATTCATACCACCCAATTTGTTGGATTGAAAGGAAAATAGTTTAAGAAACACTGGTTAAGATTTAGCAGGGATTAGAAGGAGTTTAAAAAAGTGGTTGAGAAATCTTTCCATCTTTAAAAACGATACAATAATTAATAATTTGCTTTAAAAATGCGTAAATGCTTTGATGGATGAGCGAAGTGCTGATTTATATAACTAGAAAACTTTTTAATACAGAAAAACAATAAAACGTTGATCTTCACAGTTCATCCACAGTTTAATTTACTTTGTTGTATGGGCGTACATAACTATTATTATCATTTCACCAAAGCAAGATTGTTGCATTCGATGCTCTGTTGCAACATGTTCAATAGTTCAACGCACTTTTATAAAAATAATAATATTTATCCGGATAGATTTGTATTCCCCACAAGTACACTTCTTAAAAATATCATGTGTTGGGTTGCGTGCGACAAACATGCAGTGCTAATTGCCCGCATTGTTGGCTTTTCGGCAGATTCGTCCGACAGTGTACGGCAAAATTTAGATTTTTATAAGCCATTAAATTCATTTAATCGATGCATATTGATAGGGAAATAATTATGTTTTTATTGAATTACAAAAACACAGCATTCATTTTAATCGTCATGACGACTGACCACATGAACGATTGTGATAACTTTATGACCTTAACAATATCTTGGTAGTAGCAGCCACGATCTTTGAACATTACGATTTAAATCAACTTAAAGCGTTTACTTATTCAGTAGTCAATTATCATTACTCAAACAATTAATAATTTTGCGAGCTTTCACTTTTAGCAAGTGCTGTAATGTCTGTAATAATTGTTTAGTATTAAAAGGTTGTTTATATTTTACTAAAATGCAGATTACTATTACCTCTGCAGATGTCGTCGCTTCTTCGGGGAGTATGATAGTAGTGTCCAATCGACTTCCATTCGTATTACAAAGAGATGAAAATGGAAAACTCGTAAGAAAAGCCAGGTGAGTAGAGAAAATGAACATTCCCAACCTAAATTGTCCAAGCCTTTCTTAATTATAAAGAAACAGTAGTAATAAAATTCAAAATAAAGCCAATAGTTGTGTTTTACGATTGTACAACGTTTTCTGTGATAAAAATAAAAATAAAAGTTGTCCCTTGGTTCTTTTAATTTCTTTTAGTTTCAGTAATATACTAAGTCCACGATAAAGCCCGTTTTGCATAAAAAGCAACGTTAAAATTTATAAAAGAAATCAGTTTTGCAATTAATGAAAGGTTCAGAGACATTGCAAATTAAATTAAGGTATTCGGTTGCTATCAACTGCTGTTTTTGTACAAACGTAATTTGCTTAGCACACGATAAAACCAGATTTGAGTTGAACTCGCTAGTTAAAATATTGTGAAAAGTGATACATTTCGGAATTTTTAGGTGATTGTTTAACAATGTCCACAGTATCACTACTGCTTGTGATATACAGGGTAGTCCACATAGAAGGGCCATTATTGGGATCTCGCAAACGGTAAGAGCTACAAAGAAGTTTAAATTAGACAAATAGTTCCCCTTCCTGAGACCTATTCAGGGATGCTTTTATGTTTTAAAAAAGCCATGACTCGCTAGATAATAAACAAAAATTAAAATAGGTCTTTTTTTATCGTGATTAACTTGGTAGTACTTGTTGGCACAAAAATATTTTTGAGGAAAAGTTGTAGATTTTTTTACACACTGTAAAATTAAAACATTCATTTGTTTCAATATTGTTTAAATTCATGGCACTATAGCTTCATAGAGACCTTCTGAAAATTTTTATTTGTTTTAAACCTAGCTGTCAAAATAAATACATTAAACCTTATATTACTGAAACGAGGGGAAAAAATGCTTTTCTATAAGGTTCTAGCCAATATGGTTTCCATTAAAAAAAATGCAACTTTGTAGGTAGGGTCACGTTATGTTGTCGCTAGAATCTGATCAAGGCTGTGTTTATTCCAGTAAGAACATGAAATTTTTTTGCAGAGTTATACGTACCACTGGCCATTTCCTTCGGAAAAATAGGAACAAACTGAAAAGTTGAATGATAAAGGTAATTTTTGCGATCGCGTTGGCCATGAAACCGTCGAAGATAAGTTCAAATTTATTTTATGTACCAATGCGCGCATCTTTTGCAAGTAAAATGGTGCAAAGTTTTTGAAAAACTCTTAAACGGTACCGGAGAAAAACGCGAAAAACGAGGCGCTTGTAAAAACTGTTTCCCCCATGTTCAACGCCTATGCAAGTCGCATAGATTTAGTTATAACAGATATACCACAACTTCTCAAATAATAGCGCTTTTGCAGGGGTTTCGTTTTTGACGTTTTTCTCCAGAACCGTTGAAGATTTCTTCAAAAACTTTGCACAATTTTACTTGCAAGGGATAGGCGAATTGGTAAATAAAAGAACTTCGAATTTATCTTTGACGGTTTCATGGCCAACGCGATTGCAAAAATTACCTTTATCATTCAACTTTTCAGTGTTTTCCTATTTTTCCGAAGGAAATGGCCAGTGGCACGTATAACTCTGCAAAACAATTAGTTTTGATGTTCTTAATGCAATAAACACAGCCTTAATCAGATTCTTGTGACAACATATTGTGATCTTCCTTGGTAAGAAATTTAAACAGTTTTGAAACAAATGAATGTTTTTATTTTATAGTGGGTAACAAAATCTACAATTTTGCCCCAAAAACATTTTTGTACTATTAAGTTAACCGAGTTACTAACGATTTAAAAAAATGCCCATTTTGATTTTTGTTTTTTATCTAGCGTGCCATGGAACTTTTTAAAAACATTAAAGCATCATTGAATAGGTCTCAGAAAGGAAAACAATTAGTCTAATTTAAACTTTTTTGTAGCTCTTACCGCTTACGAGATCCCAATAGTGGCCCTTCAATGTGGACCACTCTGTATATCATGTTCACTGTGATTCAATTTTGTCTAATCCAGATTTCCAATGATCATTATCTAATCACCACATTAAACATCAATTATCTGAAATTCCTAAATTAACAAAGCATATCAGTCTCTCGACAAGACCAAATGTTCTACAATTATGAGACTTCTCTGGTAGTCCTAGAATGGGGGTTGAAATTGTTTAAAAGTAGGAAGATTCTGGAATTTGACGCACATTTGCTCGTTCAATTTTAATTACGGAGTACCTATACATTCAGTTTATCTCAAATTGTATTGTAGAACGTATTGTGGACCACTCTGTATATCATGTTCGCTATGATTCAATTTTGTCTAATCCAGATTTCCAATGATCATTATCTAATCACCACATTAAACATCAATTATCTGCAATTCCTAAATTAACAAAGCATATCGTCTCTCGACAAGATTCTCTGGTAGTCCTAGAATGGGGGGTGAAATTGTTTAAAAGTAGGAAGATTCTGGAATTTTCTCGTTAAATTTTAATTACGGAGTACCTATACATTCAGATTATCTCAAATTGTATTGTAGAACGTATAATCCAGAATAAAAAATATATTTTACGTTATGGGGGACCTTCAACCATATTTATTGGGTAGTTTTTAAATCCAAATTATTATTAGTTTTAAGATATCTATACTCCTTCAGAATTAATTCAAACTATTGAATGAATAAATAAGATAAACATATTGAGTGTAGCTACTTTTAATTTTAAAACGTTTATTATTTCTCAGTCATAACTTATGTGAGCAAACCGATTGTTAAATCGAGTGAGTTGGTCAGCTAATTGAATCACCCTCAATTTTCACGCTATTGATTTCAGCAGAAGTGGCAATTGCAAAAGTCTTAGTTTGATGAGGTGTGAAAAAAGTGTTCAATAATTGACCTTCAACTTTTCCAAACGTGAAGGATGTACAGGGTGGTCCAAATTCGATGGGATTACATGGGTATCTCGCTTAAAAATTAAGAAAGAGAAACGTTTAAATTACCAAAAGTAAGCGGTTTTTTGAGGCAAATAGAACGGTTTTCAAAAATATTTTACCATTTACGGTTTTTGAGTGTTTGTTTTTGGTCAAATTTATAGTGTGTCATATCCCCGCTATTGTTGTAAATATCGAAAAAATTCATGAAGATTAGTTTTAGATATTTTTATGTAAAATTCGATTATAATTAAAAAAATATTTTACGCTCGCCGTTAAAAAGTTGTGACACAAACCAACCATTTTTAAATAGAAGCTATTGTTGGGTATGACCTATTTAAATACCTTATTTTTTTCTCATCCTAAATATATCAGGGTTGGTGTAGTTATTTTCAATAATGCGCAAGTTAAGAAGGTTTTTTAGATTTTTTGAAAATATAAACGTTGTAGGCTGTAAAAACAGAAAAAAAAACAAGTTTTAAAACCTTTTAAAACTAATTTGGTACAAATTTCGAAGGTTTTTAAATTTGTTGTTAACATAAACATTGTAAATATTTGAAAATATTACATACTACATAACTGCTGATTCGAACTATATTGTTGTTATCTTAACCTACCTAAAAAACCTTCTTAACTTGCGCAATATTGAAAATAACTGCATCAATTCTTACATATTTGGAATGAGAAAAAAATAGGGGTTTTAAACAGGTCATAGCCAACTAAAGCTTCCATTGAAAAAAAGGAAGTTTATGTGATAACTTTTTAACGGAGAGCGTAAAATATTTTTTTTTGTTTGATCGAATTTTACAAGAAGATATCTAAAACTAATCTCAATAAATGTTTTTAATATTTACAACAATAGCGGAGATACGACACATTATAAATATGACCAAAAAAAAACTTTTTTTAATAACTCAAAAACCAGGAAAGATAGAATATTTTTGAAAAAGGTTTTCAGTTCTCCTTAAAAAACTGCTTATTTTTGGTAAGTTAGTCGTTTTTCTATCTTAAATATTAAGCGAAATACCCATATGTAATCCCATCGAATTCGGACCACCCTGTACAATCTCAAATTCTTTTTCTTGTAGCAGAAACGCGGTTTTGGCAATATATATTTTTACGCTCGTTGATTCTACGCGAAATTATTATTTTTGGCAGGTTTAGCGAAGTGCAACAAATGCAGTGCTAACGGATATAATATATCGTAATGGCATAGCATGAAACCAATCAAGTTTCGTTTATTTACTTCTTTTTTATTAATTGTGAAGGCGCAACTAATAACCCTATACCGCAAAATTCGCGAAACAATCACGAATCGCGAAATTTAAGTTTGGCTAAACAAGTCAAGGGCGACTTAAAAAAAATTCGCAAAAACAAGGAAATGCGTGCCACAACAACGTGTTATTGAACTAAATTAATATTCAAAAACTAATGAATTATTTTTACAAATCTGAAGGACAAAATCCGCCTACTTGGAATTGCATTTAGACGTACAGACATTTAGACGTACAGACATTTAGAGAAACTTTATTTTTATAGTGCTGGTGGATTGGTAACAGCAGTAGCTCCTGTCGTAGTTAACGGTAATGGTCTATGGGTTGGCTGGCCAGGTATACATCTGGAAGATCCTAACGAACCAATTCCAGAGTCCGACCCAAACGACATAACACCAACCGCAGGACTCAAATCAAATAAGGTTAGTTGTGTCTGTATTTTTGTTCTTTTTGTAGATTACGCATTTACGTAAGTTGGTATGTGGTTGAAGAGGAAAGGTCACATTCGTTAGTAAACAATTTAGGATAAATAACAACAGTTTTTGAGTTTAAAGTCTGTTTATAGTATAGAAACAAGAGTGGGGTTCTTATTTTAAAAAAATTACAGAATCTAACTGTACAAACAAACATTTTTTAAAGACATAAAACTAAAAGACCTGTTAATCGCGTAATACTTTTAAACTTTGGTAATTTTTTTATGTGTTTTTAATACCAACTGAGTTTTACAATATTAATAATGTCCGGAAATTGCACTGTTAGGCTGGCCTTTTGTACATTAAGAATAAATGAATATAACAGCACCAACTTAAAATGCACAAACGTCAATAATATTATAAAATCTAAGTTTAAATGGTTATCACTAATCATTTTAATCTTACGATAAATTTGAACGTGCAAGTTCATCAGTAGGAACTTGATACTAACTACAAAATAAATATATTAAGTGTATAGCCCAGTTGTCGTTCATATTCGTTGATATAAAACCTCAACTCAAATGAATGACCGTTCTAAGCTGTTATAAAACGTGTAGAAACTTTTAAAATGCAGTGAAGTATAACATCAAAAATTTGCAGAATAAAACTGTGCACTGCTTTTGGAAAAATCGGTAAAACTACAAAGGTAGTAACAAAAAAAAAACTGGAATTTCTTGGCAAATAAAGCTACTTTTCAGTTTTCATGTGTAATTATTAAAATGAAGTTTCTGTATAAAATGATTCATGAAGAGGTGCAAAGGGCAAGTTAAACAAAAATTTGCAATTACAAAAATTTGATACGTCATGAGAAGCAGATGCACGCCTATATTTCTCGCTGATAACAAATTGAAAACATCACGTGGGCTAGCGGAAGGGTAAGTGACCTCGTGATAAGATTTTGAATATAGCAAAAAAATATTTTCATAAAGGAAAATATAGAAGAGCAAACAGTTATTAACTGTCATTTAGTATGAAGCAAATAAAAAAAAATTAATTGATTGGAATTGCCTTGAAAATTTCTTGTAATTTTAAGTCATTAGTTTATTAACATAATATGTACAAGGATGGTTCAAATGTAACCCTGATTTTATTTGCAACGCTTTGTTTAAACAAAATTTTTACAAAACAACATGCACCATTTTTCGACGTGCTCTCCTTCTAACTCTATGCACTTTTGCCATCTTCTTGGAAGCTTCGTGATACCTTCTTTATTAAAGGTTTTTGGTTGGTGTTTGACCAGTTTTGCACAAAGTTTTTCACCGCATCATTATTTTCAAATCTTCTGCCCCCTAGAGCTTCTTTAAGAGGTCCAAATAGATGAAAGTCGCAAGGCGACAAGTCAAGACTGTATGGAGGATGAGGATGTGATTTCCAATGCAATTTAGCCAGTGTTTTTTGGGTCAACTGAGTGATATGAGGACGGGCGTTATCGTGAAGAAAAATCACGCTTCTGATCGAACGGTTTCGCCTTTTTGATCCAAAAACTCGCTCTGATAACAGTTGAGAGTGATAACTGGCATTAATTGTTCGGCGTTCGGTCAAAAAAAGCGTACATACCACACCTGCTGTATCCCAAAAGACGGTAGCCATAATCTTTAATGTTTTCGTTGCAAGGAAATTTGATAATGATACGTTGCGGAACAGAGTTATGAACTGGTTGCTCTGTCATAGTCGACAAGACTAAACAAAAACAATTGATACAGCAATGGCAGCACGTACGGCTTCTACATGGTCTACTACATTACTGGAAAAAGTCGACTTTGATCAATTTTCTGGGGCTTAGAAGCAAAATTGTGGTTTAAATTTGAACTATCTTTGTATAATAATAATAATAATAATAATAATAATATATTTAATCTGAAACATACAATGTAAAACATTGGTTCAAACGCGTCAACAAAACAAAAGAATACAAAAGAATATCAAAAGTGTTTCTCGACATATTCTTGCATAGTATAAGGTTCAAGATCAACCAAAAACTTAAAAAGTTGTTGTTTAAATTTAGAAATTTCACTGATATTTTTTATATACACTGGTAGTTTATTGAACAATTTTATGCTAACATAGAAGGCACTTTTTTCTAACTTGGTAAGGTGATGTTGTGGATACCTGTATATGTTTTTATCCCGGTGATTATAGTTATCTTGCACAATTTTATTATTTTTAAAATAGTGATTGTTCTTTAGTAAAAACACTAAACTTTTGTAAATGTAAAGTCCAAAAAAGGTTAGGAGGTTGTTTTTTTTTAAATACATCACGACATGATTGTTTATAGGGTAAATTATAAATAATTCTTATGACTTTCTTTTGCATAAAGAAGATTGGACTTACATTTGTGGAGCTACCCCAAAATATAATTCCATATGCCATTAATGAGTAAAAATTTGCATAGTATACTGAAACTAATGTTTTTATATTAACTTGTTTTGATAGCACCCTGATTCCATAACAGATAGAGCTTAATCTTGACAGTAGATTGTTTGTATGGACTTTCCATGTTAAATTCTCGTCCAGATATAAACCAAGAAATTTTACATAGGCTGAGTATTCCATATCATTACCTAATAGTTCAATGACTTTTGGCATTCCATATATATTCTTTAATTTGAAAAGGATGCAGCTAGTTTTTGTTGAATTTAGAACCAGTTTGTTATTTAATAGCCAGTTTTGTATAACTGTCATATATTAAATGCTTTTTGCCCTGCAGCCACGAATTTTTATAAAAAAGTGTACGGACCCTTGGAAATTCCTAAACATTATAAATGAATTTCTGACGTGCACTTTAGTACATCAATACTTTTTTAAAAATATATTTTTAGGTAGTTGCAGTTCATATAGAGCCAGCCAAATTCGATGCTTACTACAATGGTTGCTGTAACGCAACGTTTTGGCCATTATTTCACTCAATGCCCGATAGAGCAGTTTTTCGAGGAGACAAATGGAAAGCCTATGTGGAAGCAAATAAAGCGTTTGCCGAATGCACGATAACAGCGCTTAAAAATGTAATAAAATCCGACGATGGGGGGTCGGATGTTCCCTTAATCTGGGTGCATGATTATCATCTCATGCTAGCCGCTAACTGGATAAGACAGGTACGAAAATTAAAACGCGGAACTCGTGGGTCAAGTTTAATGACATGACGAATATTTTTAGACTGCCGAAGACGAAGAACTGAAATGCAAAATTGGATTTTTTTTGCACATCCCGTTTCCCCCATGGGACATTTTCAGATTATTTCCTTGGTCCGACGAAATACTACAAGGAATGTTAGGCTGTGATATGGTTGGCTTTCATATATCAGATTATTGTTTAAATTTTGTTGATTGTTGTCAACGTAATTTAGGTTGTCGTGTTGATAGAAAAAATCTCCTAGTAGAGCACGGTGGAAGAACCGTCAGGGTTCGACCGTTACCTATTGGAATACCTTTCGAAAGGTTCGTGGAACTATCACAAAAGGCACCAAAGTTGTTATCAACCACGCAAAAAATTATATTAGGAGTAGATCGTTTAGATTACACGAAGGGCCTTGTCAACCGCCTTCTAGCTTTTGAAGCACTTTTAGAAAAACATCCAGAACACAAGGAAAAAGTTTCGCTTCTTCAGATTTCCGTGCCATCAAGAACGGACGTGAAAGAGTACCAGGAACTGAAGGAATCAATCGACCAGCTTGTGGGTAGAATTAATGGAAGGTTTACAACCCCAAATTGGTCCCCGATCCGGTACATTTACGGTTGCGTAAGCCAAGATGAGCTCGCCGCGTTTTACAGGGAGGCCGCGGTCGGTCTCGTTACGCCTCTTCGAGACGGTATGAATTTGGTCGCCAAAGAGTTTGTAGCCTGTCAAATAAATACACCCCCGGGAGTTTTAATTGTGTCGCCATTTGCTGGAGCCGGTGAAACGATGCACGAGGCTCTCATTTGTAATCCGTACGAAATTGAAAGCGCATCAGAAGTCATTCACCGTGCCCTCACGATGCCCGAAGATGAAAGAATATTGCGTATGAATTGTTTAAGAAGACGTGAAAAAGTCAATGACGTGAATTACTGGACGAGGTCGTTCTTAGCAGCTATGGGTTCATTGCTTGCACAAGAGGGACACGACGATATTGGAGCCACTACTATGCCTGAAGTAACTTTGGATGACTTCGATGAATATCTTGCCAAGTAAGTTTGATTAACGACTTAAACGTATATCCCCTTTAATTCAAAATTACAGAAGTAGCGAACGTTGCTTATGTGTATGTCGATAAATTATACAGGGTGGTCCACTTTATAGCAGCAGGACTTTAACAGTTAATAGAAAAACCTATTTTAAAGCGAGATTCCATATCAACATGGGTCCAAAAACGCTTCCTACAGGGTTTAAATTTTCGAAAAAATTACGATAATGTTTAACCGTTTCTTAACCAGTAGATATATTTAAACCAAATTTGGTATACAGCACCACCTTACAGGTTACCACAATCGGTGAAAATTTCAAGTCCCACAAGCAACCAGTGGCGGAGTTGTAGGGGTTCAGTTTCAATAAATTTTATAAAAAAACTAGTACGAACCTGTTTAAAATCAAATTCGAACTTGTTTTTGGGTAGAACATTTTATAACAAAAAGTGTCTCTTGAGTTTTCTTCGTATCTGCCACCGTTTGGCGCGGTATTTGCTTTGTTTTACTATTTTCGCGAAAAATTTGCACCTAAACTCGGTCTAAAAATATCGCGAAAAGCGGAAAATTGCAAATTGCAGAGTAAATGCTCCTTAATCGTTAATTTAGCAGAACTTTTTCCCTTAATATTAGTATGTTCTGGTATTAAAATTTGCAAAAACCGGTAATTACTTCTTTATTACGAATATTAGCTATTTTTTATATCGAACTTAGGAGCAAATTTTTCGCGAAAATGGTAAAATAAATCAAATTTCCCGACAAACGGTGGCAGATACCAAGAAAAGTCAAGATACACTGTTCGTTTAGAATATAATGCTCTACACAAAAACAAGTTTGATTTTGATTTTGAACAGAGCCGTACTAGTTTTTTATAAAATTTATTGAAACTGAACCCCCACAACTCCGCCACTGGTTGCTTGTGGGACTTGAAATTTTCACCGATTGTGGTAACCTGTAAGGTGGTGCTGTATAACAAATTTGGTTTAAATATATCTACTGGTTGAAAAACGGTTAAAAAATATCGTAATTTTTTCGAAAATTTTAACACACTGTATCTTTAAAATGAAGCGTTTTTGGACCCATATTGATATGGAATATTCGCTTTAAAATAAGTTTTTCTATCGACTGTTAGTTCTGCTCCTAAAAAGTGGACCACCCTGTAGTTTGTAGTATAATGAATTTTCGAACAGAATATTATAGTGATTTTACAAGAATTTTAGACTACAATTCTTTTAAATAGAATGCACGTTATAAAGGGTGGGGCATGTGAACCGTGTTTTTGAAATAGGCTTAAAATCATTATTTTTTGCTTTAAAAAAAAATATTGGTAAAGTAATATTTGTGAGAACATAACATTTCATAATCATGAACGGAAAATTACATCTGGCATGTATATGATGTCCGTTTTTGTTGAAACATTGTTGAAGGTTTTCACGAAAATTCGTCGCTACTTTTCCCAGCAGGTCTCCATTGATTTGTTGACGGATCGCTTTGTTTAATTCATGTAATATACGGGGATTGATCTCGTAGACCGTGACTTGAGAAACCCCCATAGAAAAAAATCGCATGTGAATAGATAAGGGGACCGAGGGGGCCAAAAAACGTCGCCAAATCTTAAAATAAAACGGTTAGGAAACAGGGGGCGAAGAATTGTCATTGAAGCTCTGGCAGTGTGTGCCGTGGCTCCATCTTGCTGAAACCACAAAAGTTGATGATCAATCGCTCTGATGTGAAGTGCAGCTGAATGTCTTTGAGCAGAGCGGCCTGAGCATCGCAGTACCGCTTGTCTGACCCTTTCAACGTTCGCTGTACGTTGGGGGCCGGGCGGATTCTTTTCCATTATTGAGCCTCTTGTTCGAAGATTGTTTATCCAACGTAAAATTGTGTCATGCGCGGGAACAGAGTCATTTCTATGTATATTGAATCTGCGGCGAAACTGGCGCTGAACCGCGGTCGCAGAATCGCCACTTTTAACAAAGGAATCATATGCGAACATGCGGTGCTCTAGCGTCCACGGCTCCATCTTAGTCATTGATAATAAAATGCTTTGAGCCAAAGAATCGAATGACACCTGTCACACGACGCTCCTTTTTCTAATGGCCGAATACTAATCATTCAAAAAACACTTGGTTCCCGTGCCCCACCCTGTATTAGCAAATTTACTTAAAAAATGTTTTGTAATTTGTGTAAAAAGGCAAATTTTATTCAAGTACTAGAAAATGCGCATGTTTGATGTAAGTGGTAAATTACCCCTTCTTTATATAATGACCGTTTAGCATTTTAAAGACGGGCTTACAAATTACACTTAAATCCAAAACCGTAGTATTTATGAAAATTTATTCTTCAAATATGTAAAAACATTTGTTTTAACTAAACGGCGCTTCCGAAACGTGTAGGGTAGCATCTCTAACAGATTAAGCAAGAAACAGAAGGCCTATTAAAAAGATTATAGTTTTAATTAAGTGCTATAAACCTTTCAATATTTGCAAATAAAATGAGAAAATAAATTTCGCATAAATTGTTTTTGTGTTTGCTTAATGTGTACAAAGATGTGTCTTTTAATATACAACAGATTTTCCATTGCTAGTTTTTTAACATGAAATATGTTTGTTCTAATTTTGAGTATGTTTTGACTCTGCAAATCGTAGCTGAATACAATATAAGTTTCATACATTTTTTTTGGATCTTATTCACATTTAGTTGCCAATATGCAGCATCAAAATGTTGACATATAGGGTGTTGGTTAATAGTTGCGAAATTATTCGGGAGGTAATTCCTGTAAATACAACTCATTGTCAATATGAACATTAACAAACCATGGTAACCTCCAAAATGAATCGTTTTACCTATATTGAAATATTAATTGAATGGTTCATGTTTACTTATTTAATTTTTAACTCAAAAACTTTAGGTTTTGCAAGTTATTCAACACAAAAAGTTTCCAAATTAACCCTCAGAGTACCAGGCTCCAAAAATGCACGTAAAGTACCACGCGGGGTCACTCATAGACCCCAACTCAATCTCGGTAATTGATATAATTTAGCAATATTTCTCGGTGTTTATTTGTTATAAGTCTTCTTAGTCTATTTATCAACATTATTACGGATTTTTATATTCCTAAAAATTGGTTTCTCATAAAAAAAAAACTGACTTACCGTCTATATGTGACATGCGGGAAATTTGATGGATAAAACAAAATTGTTACATGTTTCAAATCATAAAGATTTATTAAATATAATCAAAATATTGTTATTCGTTGTTGATGCAATCTTTTTTACATACTATTGTTTTCGTTTCCACCCTATGGGTTTCACAAATGGCACGATTACAGCGGGCGCAAACAATAGAGGACTTTCTGTCCTCCTTGCGTGTACAATGGACACATCTTCTCCGTTTAACCAAGGGTCGGGAGATTATCATCTTCTTCAGAATCTGAAAAAAAAATGAACGCAGCTTTCGTCCTCAGAATCAGCTCCGGACATTGTATAATCATCTTCTGAGAGAATTGACTCTACATCAGAGTGTTCACCTTCATCACTACTTCGGATCATATTTTCAGCTATTTGCTGCAGTTCTTTCTCACTCAAAATTTTCTGCGACATGATCACTAACGTTCAAGAATCGGACTAATGATATCTCAGATACTATTTATATACATCGACAACAGCTTTGCATGCAATCTCCTCTTATACAAATTTGGTACTTGAAGTACCAGGTGGGGTCGGTGAGTGTCCCCAGCCAACAATTTGGATGTTAAGAATTCAAAATAAATTTCAAGGCTGGAATTATGTTTCTAAAGGAAAAAAAAAAGTCGTAGACGGAGAAATCCGTAAAAACAGTAATAAAAAAAATATTCACAATATATTGATAGTGGGGTCACTCAGTACTCTGAGGGTTAAGCAAGCTTTCAAATTGAAAATTTGAAAATGAAAATTTTGAGACTCCAAAAAGTTCTGAAAAAATAACCAACAGGGGTCGCACTTTTCAGCCCCCTGTAAAGGTGGGAGATGATTAAAAATATGACTATGGCAAACCTTTTAACCCTTAACCGCCCAGTAAGCTTTTGTAACGTAACTGCCCAGTAGTGTCCAATGGACACGCATCTGAAAATCTTCAATATTTTATTAAAATAAAGTAGAACGTTTATATATTGTTATTTCAACACACGTAATAAACATTATTATGTAATAAAACAATTGACACCATATATGCTTTTTTTGGAATGTTCCGAACAGATATTTGATTGCATTCATTGCAACACTGTTTTTTGTTTCTAGATATTTTCGACGGGCAAATATGGCACCGCTTTTTTTTTACCACATATTTATCTATTTTTTGGACTGAAACTTGTTGACTCGACCCTGCAACATTCTTCACAGCTTCAATGTGGTATTTAGTTAACTGTTTTTGTCCTTGTCTCTGTAGATATATGAGGCGTTACCAATGGGTTGCAATATCTTGTAAAAATTTTCTTTTAGAATTTGTTTTTCGCTGATTCCAAGTGGGATGTAAATTTTTTCATAAAATTAACGATGCAACGCCAACAACATTAATAACATTTTGAAAAAATGCCATTGGCCACCTATTTGTTTTGCGTCGAACTGTACACTCAAGCACCATTTGATCAAGCGTGCCGACGCCGCATTTTGTCTCGTTATAATATAGATTTACTTCAGATTTATTTTTGTTTGCGATATCTACTTGATTGGTATGTTGCATAGTAGACAAAAAATAATAGCACGGTTTTTCTTGACACATACGAAACCAATGTCATATTTAAAAAAAAAATGGTAACGCCTTATAAACAGAAACAAGGACAAAAAGGGTTAACTAAATAACACATTGAAGCTGTGAAGAATGTTGCAGGGTCAAGTCAACAAGTTGCAGTCCAAAAAAAGATGAATCTGTGGTAAAAAGAAGCGGTGCCATATTTGTCCGTCAAAAAAATCTAGAAACACAAAACAGTGTTGCAATGAATGGAATCAAAATTCCAAAAAAAGGCATGATTGGTGTTAATTGTTTGAATAAATAATAATGTTTATTACGTGTAATAAAAGACAATAATAAACGTTTTTCTACTTTATTTTAATAAAATATTAAAGATTTTCAGATGCGTGTCCATTGGACACTACTGGGCAGTTACGCTATTTTTTATGAAAATTGTTAAATTAGGAAAAACTTAATTTTTTTAGAAAACTTTGGTAAGAGAATTTGACAGATAAAACATATGGGATAAATTAGACGAAGTGATTTCGCAATAAAATAAATACTTTTGATTCTGTATGCAAATCAATTTGAAAATGTGTCCGTTGGACACTACTGGGCGGTTTAGGGTTAATAAGTACAAAACATCTACCAAATATTATTCCACAAATATCCAAATTTGAGAAATAATAATAACAACCTAATTTCATTGCCTCTCTTTAGGGAGGTGTAACTTCTACAAGAGACGTCTAAGGGAAAAAGTTATGTAAAAGCCCCTCCGAATTTTCTCGCAATATTTAAAAGATACCTTGTATAAACAGAAAGTTAAAAAAAACTGGCATTCATTTGTTACATTTATTCTTAACTTGAAGTTTAATTAAACCAAATCACTGAACTTCTTTTTAATACTTTTATTTTCTCGTTAGTATATTTTTCCTTGTTTATGAGTTCTTTAAAAAGCGATTCCTATTCATAAGAGGTTAAATTAGTTTTTTAAAAGAACTTGTGCTTATTTAGGTTTTAGACAAATCAATCCAAAATTTGATATTTGTATCTAGTTTACACTCTTTGCTAAACTGTTGTTTAACGTAAACGTTTTGTTAGGTATATAGGGAATACGCACAAACTGGCACTATTGCTGGACTACGATGGCACATTAGCTCCAATAGCGCCCCATCCAGACTTGGCAATAATACCTCCAGAAACCAAAAACATCCTTCAGCGGTTATCCAACATGTCCGATTGTTACATCGCAGTTATATCCGGTCGAAACGTTAACAACGTCAAAGAGATGGTAAACTCTCAAAAACAATACGCTTGAGAATCAATAAAATATCGTCATTCTTGTGTTTAGGTGGGCATCGAAGGTATAACATACGCTGGAAATCACGGCTTGGAAATTCTCCATCCAGACGGCACGAAATTCGTCCATCCAATGCCAACGGAATTCCACGGCAAAGTATCCGATCTTCTGAAAGTCTTGCAAGAGAATGTATGTAAAGACGGCGCCTGGGTCGAAAACAAAGGAGCGCTGCTTACTTTCCATTTTCGCGAAACACCAGCCCATTTACGGAACGCACTGGCGGAACAAGCAAAAAAATATATCGAGGATGCCGGATTTAAAGCCGGTAAAGCTCATTGCGCCATCGAAGCTAAGCCCCCTGTGCAATGGAATAAAGGCCGTGCATCAATCTACATTTTAAGAACGGCATTTGGAGTTGATTGGAGCGAAAGGATTAGAATTATATACGCCGGGGATGACGTCACGGACGAAGACGCCATGCAGGTAAGACATACATTAATTAATTTTAATAAACTTAATTTAGATGAATAGAACAATATTCGTGCACCTTATTTAAGGAAGACGTAAGTTTCAATCGCTTTAGGACAAGTATTTTAGATCGAATAAACCTAAAAGGTAGCAGCTGGTACGAAGTTTTGATAAGGAAACAATGAAGTACAATAAAATTGCTTTGACAGCTGGTTTATATAGGTGTAAGAGAATAAAGTTCAATATAACTTTGTGTGCAATTTTCCGATAACAAATTTAGATTAAGTTGAAAATTTAACATCGAAAAAACAGATGATTAAGAAAGGTTGTTTGGTAAAACTTTGAAACAGTATTGTGAACAGAGCCGGTTTCAGACATCAGCAAATTTATCCCATGCTTGGGATACTAGTTAAATTTTTGAAAAGGATACGATAAGTATGAAAATATGTAAATTCAAAATTAAAATGTCAAAAAAGGCCTAGGCAAAAGATAAAGCTAAACCTTTCTTGCTCTTTTTTTCAATTGTTTCAAATTACCGCTGTCTACCTTCATAGCCTACTCGAAAATATTACTTTGCCCTAATAATTAACAATAAAATCGCGATATCTCGGAAAATATCAATTTTAGGTATAAAACAGTATTAATGTTTTCGAAAGAGAATTAAATTTTCTATAAGACGGTGTACAAAAATATAGGATGTTGTATTTAAAAAAAATGAGTTATCGATGTTTAAAGTTTCACAAGTTTGACCAAGCGTAAAAAACGCCCTGTATAATATTTTAAAAATGTAGGTGGTGCAAAGTGTTACATAATCTATTGTCAATCTTATCTCCAAGCGAATTTCTTCAGACTTCTCAAAGTTTTTAAATGTTGAAATTTTTTTAAAATACTGTATTTTCATGAAAATGCAATTTTCACGAGAACGGTTGACTTTAGACCCATACGACCTTTTACATTTTTTAAATTAAATTTAAAGAGGAATCCAAAAATGTAAAAATATACAGGGTGTTCCATAAGAAAAAGTATAACTTTGGTATGCCACTCTTTTTTGGAGTACCCTGTATGTTTGAAAATATTTTTAAAATGTAGCCCTTATTGACTTACATAATCTAACGGCGACAGAAATTGGAAAATGTAAACCGTTTCGCCATAAAACTCCGACGCGTCCGTCGTGACTCACCCTGTATAGGTATCTAATAATTTAACCAATATATTATGCAAAATCTCGGGAAACAACATACAAATTCTAAAGGGGTCTATTAAAACGAATATTTTTTTATTGGGGTCTATGCAAGAAACACTTTGTGAACCCCTGGTATAGAGCATATGTTTAAATTTATTAACTATGTTAAATGTTACCTGTTTTTATAATATAAAAACCGAATTACGATATCCGTAAACGTTGCTATGAAAACTGAAAAAAATTTAAAGAAATTACTTTTTTCTTTTCTTTTGCAACATTTTTATTACTAAGAAATTTAAAATGCCCTGTAAACTTTTTTGCAGCAACTTATTCTGCAAACTGGCTTTATGCCAAGTCAATTAGATTTTAGTTTTTTTTAAATATTTTTTTTTCATCTTTTTTGTTTAAATTTTGCACACTTTGCTAAGATTTTTTTAATGATATCACAAAAACATTAATAAAATATTTACATAAATGACAGATATGTAGTTGAAAGTTGATTTAAACAATCAAAATAGCTTTGAAATTAAACAAAAATTACGATCATTAGATGAAAAAATTGACCAACGTTATAGTATATTATACAACAAGAGATGAAAGTCCAGTTTTTTTCGTGAGGTGAGATTTATTCACGAGCCGCGAAGCGGCGAGTAAGCAAATCCCCGAACGAAAAAAACTGATTTCATCTCGAGTCGTAAATGCTATTTTTTCTACGAATTTAAAATTACATTATAGAACGAAAGTTAATGTAAACGAACTAAATGACAATTATTATGTATAAAGTATTAATTAATCATTTCATTTCCATAGCGACACCACCACACTGACATTGATATAAATAAAATTATAACCTGCAAACGAAATATATTTAATATTAATTTTTGTACCATTCTTAGGCTTTTATATAAAATGCTACATTAAAATTTAATTATCTGATTAGAATATTAACGCAATTTTAGTTTATTATGAGTCTTAGTTAAAAAAAATCGTATATTTTACAATTTGATTTTGACATTGACATTATTTTCGCCACTAGTGGCGAAAATTAACTTTCACCACTAGCGTAAAAAAGTAAAACTTTCATGTCGAGTAGGCAGTGAGAAAATGACAACTTTCAACTAGATGAATAGAAAAAAATATAAACTTAGTACTGCAAGTTGTCTACTTTCTTAAAACAAAAGTCACGTAATGTAAAAAAAGTATGTGACGTAACAGTTTAAGTTACATAGTCCAAAATACAATAAACTACAACAAATACTCACATTTTATTTATTTTGTCAATGCACAAGATTGTTAATTTTATTGTATTAGGTTGATGCATAATTACCCGCCGTTTTAAAAAAATTATAATATAACAAATTATATTGTAACATAATCAAAAACGAAAACAAACTCAAAACGGTATGAACAATTATCATTTGGGGGAGTAGTCACCATCAACATCGATTACTGCTTACCATTTGCTTGTTAGACGACAAATTCTAATAACAAAACGTCGCGAAAAAACGGCGGATAATTATGCATCAACTTAACATGTTTTACAGCCCGTAAAATACATTTTGAGAAGTGCTGATATGTTTTGCATCGCGGTAATACACTAATCCAAGTTTAAACATTTTTTGGACTAAAATGTTTGTTTTTATGAGCGAAATATCTAGAGCTGGTTCTGTTTGCTCCGATAACTTTAAACTCGCTAAAGCATTTGACTTTGCAAATAAAAATAACATCACTGATAGCGATTTTCCACCATTCGCCTTGAAGAGAAAATTAAACTTGCTTTGTTTTTCAGGCCTTAAAGGGTATGGCAGCAACTTTCAGGGTAACATCCTCGTCAATCACCAAGACAATGGCAGAAAGACGATTACCGTCCACGGATTCCGTTCTAACTCTGTTAAAATGGGTTGAACGACATCTCAGTCGTAGGAAACCAAGTCTTGAGCCTGGTGCTGGCTACAGTAGTTACAGAAGAAACTCCAAATCATTACAGGGTGTACAAATGGAGATGTCATTTACACCCACCGCCGCCGCAGCCACCGATGGCAAAGAAACTCCGTTAATAAAGTAGATTCAACATTAAATTTAGGTGTGTTTAATATATTATGTGATTTGTTACCTATAACTATTTTTATAAACTAATCCACGTAAGTTGTACAATGCGCAAATTGCTGTGTGGAATATAAATATCCTGAAACGTACTACGTAAATTGTTAATTGTAGTGATGGTCGATACATATCAGTATAATAAAATAGTTTTTTATGTATCAGGGCCAAAACGTGTATCTTTTTCGGCCGCATCTGGTTTGCTGGCTGAGACGTAGTCGGAGCCAGCAAACAGGCAAGGACGAAAAGTACGTTTTGGCCGAGGTGCATATTACATTTTTTGTGCGATCGAATTAAAAACAATTTAAATTTTTAGTATTGTTCAAAAATATAGGTTAGAAACTACGTGACAATCTGTCACTGACAGATGACGGCGTATGCTGTTAGCGGTGGAAACGTAATTGCATAATTCTGTACATAATTTAAATAACCTTTTTTTGTGCGATTGTAATGTTTTATTGTTAAATTTAAAAGTTGATTAATTATTAATTACATAACGTAGAACATACGTAAATCAACACTAATTTTTTATTCAGTATTCAGTAACAGTATCAACACGAAAATATTAGGTTATAAACTACCTGACAGTTAACAACCTAAAGACCTTACGTCACTACCCTTCGCGGGGAAGCCGTAATCTCAGAGAACTTATATTCAGACACGCACATGCGGTTTTCCGTTGTGCTGAACGCAAATGATGTTTTTCGTACGCTGTAGCGGCCGAAAAAGTCTTTCTCGGCCGTTGATAAGGATAGGGCCGGAAATGCAGTTCTTTATGGTTGCTAACGCGTCCGTCAAACAACTGTTTCTCGTACGATTGCACAAAAACGTTATTTACAAACGAAGAGAAAGGACCATTTTTGAAACGATGCCTTTTGGGATATAAAAAAAAATACTTGTAACGTTAAGCTAGTTTAATTCAATAAGTTTCACAACGCGTTGATGTTAGTTTTCGATTTTGGTTTCATGAATCTCTGACTTACGCATTTGCCGTTAAGTGTACCTACATCATACTTTAAACTTTTAAACCTTATGCAAATTCCACTTATCGACTCAAAATGCGAATTGTCGAAAGTGTCTTGGATTCTGGAGGTTAACAGTTATTTTTCTGCGTCTGTCCAGAGAAACAGTTGTTTCCGATCAATTTTTAGGCTGGACAATACATCTTTACTGGTCTACGCCAAAAAGTACCTGGTGATGAGTTGTCTTTACCGGCCTAGGCCGGAAAATAGCTGGTTGTTTTGTTGATTCGCGCTGTCTAACAAGCGTCATTATACCACCAAGCGAGTTTTCACCTGTAGTTTGTTGAGTTATTGTTCAATTATGGATAGTGACGATAGTGATTTTGGTGTCAATGGAGGACGCAGAAAAAATATTGTATGTAACATACTCGTATGCATTCAGGACTCGCCTGCGGCTCGTCCCAAAACTGCCTACGCTTCCAGTAAAGTACCACTTTCCGGTCTTGTTACGTAAATAACTATTACATAATAAGAGCCAAAAGTGGTATTTTACTGGACGAGAAGGCAGTTTTTGGACCAGTCGTAGACGAGTCCTGAGAGCATGCGAGACCAGTAAAGACACTTTACGGGTATGTTACATACAATATTTTTCTGCGTCCGCCACTGACACCAAAATCGTTATCTTCACCATCCATAATTAAACAATAACTTAACAAACTATAAGTGAAAACTCGCTTGGTGTTATAATGACGCTTGTTTGACAGCGCAAATCAACAAAACAGCTCATGACCATAGCAACCAACTACTTTCCGGCCTAGGTCGGTAAAGACAACTCGTTACCATGGCAACCAGTTACTTTCTGGCCTAGGCCAGTAAAGATGTATTTTCCAGTCCAAAAATTTGTTGGAAACAATTGTTTTTTTGGACGGACACCCCTACTGCAATCAATGAGATGACAACGAAGTAAGCGAAGATATAAGACCTTTTTAACTTCAGAATTCAAACTAACATGACCACCATAAGGTTTATACGTTGTTTTTTTTTTGCAGCATAATAGTTGGGTTAGACTATGTAACCTTTTGCCACGTCGTTTAGGTGTATTTCAAGAAAACCATGTTTTCTTTGTTGGCACATTAGCAGTATCTAAACTATACTAGTCTAGTAAGGAATCTACCCTCACCTTGTACGATTTATGTCGGCTCTAAGGAGTCTTAAGGCGGATCCACATCAATAAAAATTTGCGTTGTGCGTTGTATTTGACACAAATTTGCTCGTTTTCGTCGAAATTTTTGTTGGTTTGGACTGTGCGCCGCATAGAAATGCACACAAATAATTTCGTGACGAACAACGCACGCTATCCATCGTGCTGTCGGTTTTTAGCCAACTTCAAAGAGATCTGCGTCGCACAGTAGTGTCAATGTGGACTTGATTCTGAGTGCATCTGTAGTTTTGTTTTATTTTTCTACGTAAATACCTATGTTTGGGTGATTGATCATTTCTCATTTTTTAATTTACCTGTTCCTGTTCCGATAATTTTTCCCTTTTGCCTTCTCCCTTCTAAAAGACCCCAACAAGCTTGACATTTTTTCTTTACTTCTTTAACTCCAATACTACATGCTTTAGCTATTTAGTCCCAAGCATCAGCTTTTTTTCTTTTGCTGTAATGGTGACAGTGTTTTGGATTCCATAACAAGTCATGTTTTGAATATTCCTGAATGAGGAGTAATGAATCCTTATTAGTCCATTCCATGTTATTTTATTAGCCGTTTATTAGTTATTTTATTATGCGAATTACGACTACTCTACTCCCGACAAGTGTTTATTAATATAACAGGCTCTCAAGTTGAAACAAACCTGCACACATGAATTCGGCCGTACAACACCCAAGATAAATTTTTACGTGGTAAAATACTTAACCAGATTTAAACTTGCGCCGCAAATATTTTTCCTAAATTTCAAAATACACAATACAACATACATTTTTATTGATGTGGATCCGGCTTTACGCTGGTTTTGCAAAAATATATTTGCGGTTTTTTTCAACTATTTTTGTTTTTCGCCATAAATTTTAAGCGTCGTTAGGAAATAATGCATTTGGAGGCAATACATTAGTCTTGTACAATTGTTACTGTTTCTCTTACAGAAAAGTACTAGCCTTATACAAAAAAAATACTAGCCATTGATGACGTTACGCATACAGTACGTTTCCGGTTTTTCTAGAGAATATAAAACCGTTAAGTCTGATGCAAAAGACTTGAAAATTAATGCCTAATTACTGGGTAGATTAGTATAAGACGAATATTTGCTGTATTTGGATCAAAATTGATAATTGCGGTTTCCAATCGACTAGTAAAATATTGATCTAAATGTTGCGATATTTGAGCAAAATTTTTTTACGATGTGTAGGTAGAAATAATGTATTTATTTTTGTAGACTGTTCAACTAAAACATGTATACTAGTTTAAGTTGAAGCAACAAAAAGGGGACATAGGCATGCGCGGTGCCAAGTGGCCTCAGGCGCAAATTTTCTATATTTTGCCTTAAAATGTTAAAACCGTGTACTTTTTATCTGTTAATTCATATACCTACTTGCTAAACATTAAGTGAAAAACACATTTGTGTTAATGTAAAACTCTGTGTAATTAGAAGTAAATTCTAAATGTTTTCGTTATAACTGGTTTTATTTTGAGTCCTTTTTACGAGATGGGTAAAAAAAATCCACGAAAGAAAATCATAGCCGATTTCACCTAACCGTTGAATTTAGTTAAAATGATTGTTATCCTGTACAGCGTGATTCAAATTCGAGGGCGACTATGGGGATCTCGCTTGTTATAATAGCTAGAGTATAGTGCTTAGAATTGGTAATTTTTGCGTTCTCGTAAGCCATGACACTGTGTTAGAAAAAAATCAAAATTTCTTATTTTCCGATGCGCGCATCCTTTGCGAGTAAAACGGTGCAAAGTTTTCAAACTTATCTCAAACTGCTCCCGAGAAAAACGCCAAAAACTAGACCCCTGCAAAAGCCGAAATTTGTTTGGAAAAATAAGCACCTCGGTTCACAAAAAAATTCATAACTTCGTTATGACGTGTGCAATATTCTTGAATTTAGGCTCAAAATGTAGCTAAAAGATGGGCGCATCTGATGACGTGTAGAAAGTGCATTTTAAACTGTGTTTAGTATTCTTTACGGACGTCCAAAAATGGTGCTTAGAATTGGTCATTTTTGCGATCGCGTAAGCCATGACACTGTGTTAGAAAAAAATCAAAATTTCTTTCTTTCCGATGCGCGCATCCTTTGTGAGTAAAACAGTGCAAAGTTTTCAAAATTATCTCAAACTGTTCCCGAGAAAAACGCCAAAAACTAGACCCCTACAAAAGCCGAAATTTGTTTGGAAAAATAAGCACCTCGGTTCACAAAAAAATTCATAACTACGTTATGACATGTGCAATATTCTTGAATTTAGGCTCAAAATATAGCTAAAAGATGAGCGCATCTGATGACGTGTAGAAAGTGCATTTTAAACTGTGTTTAGTATTCTTTACGGACGTCCGAAAATGGTGCTTAGAATTGGTAATTTTTGCGATCTTGTAAGCCATGACACGATGTTAGAAAAAAATCAAAATTTCTTATTTTCCGATGCGCGCATCCTTTGTGAGTAAAACAGTGCAAAGTTTTCAAAATTATCTCAAACTGTTCCCGAGAAAAACGCCAAAAACTAGACCCCTGCAAAAGCCGAAATTTGTTTGGAAAAATAAGCATCTCGGTTCACAAAAAAATTCATAACTTCGTTATGACGTGTGCAATATTCTTGAATTTAGGCTCAAAATGTAGCTAAAAGATGGGCGCATCTGATGACGTGTAGAAAGTGCATTTTAAACTGTGTTTAGTATTCTTTACGGACGTCCGAAAATGGTGCTTAGAATTGGTAATTTTTGCGATCTTGTAAGCCATGACACTGTGTTAGAAAAAAATCAAAATTTCTTATTTTCCGATTCGCGCATCCTTTGCGAGTAAAAGGGTGCAAAGTTTTCAAACTTATCTCAAACTGTTCCCGTATTTATTTTTGTACACTGTTCAACTAAAACATGTATACTAGTTTAAGTTGAAGCAACAAAAAGGGGACATAGGCATGCGCGGTGCCAAGTGGCCTCAGGCGCAAATTTTCTATATTTTGCCTTAAAATGTTAAAACCGTGTACTTTTTATCTGTTAATTCATATACCTACTTGCTAAACATTAAGTGAAAAACACATTTGTGTTAATGTAAAACTTTGTGTAATTAGAAGTAAATTCTAAATGTTTTCGTTATAACTGGTTTTATTTTGAGTCCTTTTTACGAGATGGGTAAAAAAAATCCACGAAAGAAAATCATAGCCGATTTCACCTAACCGTTGAATTTAGTTAAAATGATTGTTATCCTGTACAGGGTGATTCAAATTTGAGGGCGACTATGGGGATCTCGCTTGTTATAATAGCTAGAGTATAGGTTTAAATTTGGCAAAGTTGGTGAATTTGGTGCTCATTAATAATCCGAAGAGAAATTGGAAATGCCCCAAACGGTATCCGAAAAATTGAGAGGAAACCGCAAAATACTATATTTGAAAATAGTTTATAACTTCTTTGGAGTATAAAATATTTAAAATGTGTAAAAACATTGCTGGAGCAACGTTTCAAACCGCGTCGGATAGTAAATACTAATTTATTCTATGTCGATAGGTTTTTGTTTTATGATAACCAACTTTATTTCAGGGTGTCCCAGCCAAGACGAATTATATGATAGCTCTGTTATTAGTAATAAAATTAAAAAAAGTTAAATATAAAAGTTGTTTGTTATCATTTACTACATAACCTAAAATTATTTTCAACTATACACAGTGTTTTGTTTTTGCGCTCTGATACCAAACATTGTTTTTTTATATGGAACACCCTGTATATTTTGCAATTTTTGGATGTAAAATTAAATTCTCTTTTAAAAATGTTATAGGTTATTTATGTCTAAAATGAACCGTTTTTGAGTTATTAACGTTTTTTTGAAAATTTTGACAGATGCAGACCTTTATAAAAATATTTATATTTATTAATATAACAACAACAGAGCAATTTACTCTGGTAATTTATTAGACAATGGTGTCATAGTGATTGTTGACTTGTTACATTTTTAAAATAATATACAGGGTGTTCGTTATACTCGGTCCATTTCGCTAAATTTTAAACGCATGTAAATCTTTTTTTTTTAATGGAACACCGTATATATTTTTACATTTTCTTGTAGAAAATTTAATTATCTTTCAAAGTTGTCAAGCATGTTTTATGTCTAAATATAATATTTTTGAAGTTATTTCGTTTCTTATGATTATTTGCGAGTATTTTACCTAAAATATCGGTAGTAGCCTCTGAAAATTCAAAACAATTTGTATGAACTGTCAACCAGAACAGTTAATCGGCACAATTTAAACTATTATGCCACTAAAAATCCGTATTTTTTAAGAACTGTAGATACACAGCATGCTGGTGTTATTTGCTGCCATTTATGCTTTGTATCTACAACTCTTAAAAAATACGGATTTTTAGTGGCATAATAGTGGAAATTTTGCCGATTAACTGTTCTGGTTGACAGTTCATACAAATTGTTTTGAATTTTCAAAGGCTACTACCGATATTTTAGGTAAAATACTCGCAAATAATCATAAGAAACGAAATAACTTCAAAAATATTATATTTAGACATAAAACATGCTTAACAACTTTGAAAGATAATTAAATTTTCTACAAGAAAATGTAAAAACATATAGGGTGTTCCATTTTAAAAAAAAGATTTACATGCGTTTAAAGTTTAGCGAAATGGACCGAGTATAACGAACACCCTGTATATTATTTTAAAAATGTAACAAGTCAACAATCACTATGACACTATTGCCTAATAAATTACCAGAGTAAATTGCTCTGGTGTTGTTATGTTAATAAATATAAATATTTTTATAAAGGTCTGCATCTGTCAAAATTTTCAAAAAAACGTCAATAACTCAAAAACGGTTTATTTTAGACGTAAACAACCTATAATATTTTTAAAAGAGAATTTAATTTTACATCCAAAAATTGCAAAATATACAGGGTGTTCCATATAAAAAAACAAAGTTTGGTATCAGAGCGCAAAAACAAAACACTGTGTATAGTTGAAAATAATTTTAGGTAATGTAGTAAAAGATAACAAACAACTTTTATATTTAACTTTTTTTAATATTATTACTAATAACAGAGCTATCGAATAATTCGTTTTGGCTGGGACACCCTGTATAATCAAATAGCATTTTGAATCGGTGTTCAAAATATAGCTAAGAGATTGGCGCATCCGACGACGTAGAGCGCAAATAAAACACTTTTTGATATCATCCACGGCCGTCTGAAAAGGTCTTTTCAAATGCTCATAAATTAAAATTTGTCATACTTGTGGCCGCGTTGGCTATGAGATAGTGTTGGAAAAAAATCAAAGTTTGTTATTTTTTGGTGCAGGCATCCTTTGCAAGTAGGGCTGTGCAAAGTTTTTGAAATTATCTTCAACGGTCTCTGAGAAAAGCGCGAAAGACGAGAACCCGGCAATACCTATAACGAGTTTGCTCGGAAAATAAAAACATCTCGGTCTATAAAAAAATTATTAACTCCCTTATTAGCGTACCGAAAATTTTGATTCGGTGTTTAAAATGTTGCTAAAAGACTGGCGCATCCGACGACGTAAAAGTTTGTTATTTTCTGATGCAAGCATCCTTTGCGAGTAAGGCTGTGCAAAGTTTTTGAAATTGTCTTCAACGGACTCTGAAAAAAGCGCGAAAAACGAGAACCCGGCAATACCTATGTATACCGAGTTCGGTAGTAAAATAAAAACATCTCGGTCTACGAAAAAATTCATAACTTCGTTATGTCACGTGCAATACTTAAATTTGGGCTCGAAATGTAGCTAAAAGATGGGCGCATCTGATGACGTGTAGAAAGTGCATTTTAAACTGTGTTTAGTATTCTTTACGGACGTCCGAAAATGGTGCTTAGAATTGGTCATTTTTGCGATCGCGTAAGCCATGACACCGTGTTAGAAAAAAATCAAAATTTCTTATTTTCCGATGCGCGCATCCTTTGCGAGTAAAACGGTGCAAAGTTTTCAAAATTATCTCAAACTGTTCCCGAGAAAAACGCCAAAAACGAGACCCCTGCAAAAGCCGAAATTTGTTTGGAAAAATAAGCACCTCGGTTCACAAAAAAATTCATAACTACGTTATGACGTGTGCAATATTCTTGAATTTAGGCTCAAAATATAGCTAAAAGATGGGCGCATCTGATGACGTGTAGAAAGTGCATTTTAAACTGTGTTTAGTATTCTTTACGGACGTCTGAAAATGGTGCTTAGAATTGGTAATTTTGGCGATCTTGTAAGCCATGACACTGTGTTAGAAAAAAATCAAAATTTCTTATTTTCCGATGCGCGCATCCTTTGCGAGTAAAACGGTGCAAAGTTTTCAAAATTATCTCAAACTGTTTCCGAGAAAAACGCCAAAAATAGACCCCTGCAAAAGCCGAAATTTGTTTGGAAAAACAAGCACCTGGGTTCACAAAAACTAATCATAACTTCGTTATGACGTGTGCAATATTCTTGAGTTTAGGCTCAAAATGTAGCTAAAAGATGGGCGCATCTGATGACGTGTAGATAGTGCATTTTAAAATGTGTTTAGTATTCTTTACGGACGTCCGAAAATGGTGCTTAGAAATGGTCATTTTTGCGATCGCGTAAGCCATGACACCGTGTTAGAAAAAAATCAAAATTTCGTATTTTCCGATGCGCGCATCCTATGCGAGTAAAACGGTGTAAAGTTTTTGAAATTATCTTCAACCGTTTTAGCTAAAAAAACTTGTTGAGATAGCGAAAAACTACGTGTGCCATTGAATTCAGATCATGTGATTTATAAAACGACAGCTATTCTAATATAAATTATCCAAAGAGTGTTTTGTTTAGATATGTTTGAAATTTAATTATGTGTTGTTTTTCTTCACAAACTCAATTATCTGTTTTTCCATTTTGCTGAAAAAGATTGATGTGATGGCGAAAAACTGCGTGCTCCATTGAATTCTTGAATTCAGAGCATGTAATTTATATAAGAACAGTTATCAAAATTAAAACAACGTTCACAAAGTTCTGAATTGTCGGCTTGTGTATAATTTATGCTTTTAAATCAACCGTAAAACAAAAATTTCGTATTTTTGGAAGCAACTTATAATTGGCAAGTGCTGTACTGTTTTATCGAGCAAACGTTGCAAGTCATTTCTCGTAGATGGCGCGACCTGTTTTAAAAGCTTGTTATTAATTTCGTACGAACTACGTACATGTTTGTATTTAATTAATTTCTATAATTATTTAATAATGAACCGTGACACATGTGCAATAAGTAAAATAAGTAGTTTCTATTTCTATGATTTGGATAATTATAACGCGGGACCAATTTGCTAATTGTAGCCACCCCATAAATTATTATCCAATTTTGTTTACTTCACTTTTACTGTTTTTGTGTTTAAGAAATAACAAATGGCAATCAAGTGTTACTAATCACACGGTGCAAATTGCTGTGAATCAATATTCAAAAGTGTTTGTAGGAAAAATAAGAACTTTATCAATTCGCTGGAGCCGCTAAATAAACAAGTCGTTGGAAAATAACGAGTTTCTTCGATTCATTTCTTCGTGCAGACTTGAAGCCAAGACTTCCAGCGTTACAAAGTGATATGATGATTAGGTTTAATGGTGAAGAATAATACCTCGTTAGACATTCATTGAAAACTTTCAACTCGTTCCATTTTGTTGGCGAAACGATTTGAGCTTTTCTAATTTAATGTTCTCCAGAAACTTGGGAGCCATTGCGTGGTTTGAGACATTTTCCCGGAATTATACAGGGATTTTAATTAATTTTTTGTACTCATTCAGTTTATTTTAGATGAGGACTCTGATTAAACGTATTCTTCAGCTGAATAAATATGAAACGTGAAATATAAAATGCGCGAGATTATTTCATAATTCGAAATAAATTTCATTTCGTTGTTGTTGCCTGGAATTTAATTTCGGTCCAAATTATGCGATATTAATTTTATTACAAATTCATACCAACGTCCTTTGTGAGATTTGTATTTGGAGCGAGCGGAAGTTTTTAATGTACTATTTAAAAAATGGCAGCTGCGCTTTCATACAATATTCAACAAAAGGAGAAATTTAGAGGGTTAATTATCAGATAATTCGTTAAATCTGTTACTTCTCTGACAATTTTATTACTCGAATATTACAACAAAAAATTTAATTACGTTAACAGAAATGTTTTTCATATATTTTAAACATCAAACAACTTTCGTAATACATTGCAAAGTTAGTACACAACATGCTGTAATATAACAACCAAGACTTGGTGTTTAATAGCATGTGCCTCCACACATATTTTATAGGGTAAGTCCGGGATAAATGCCCCACCGGCGAAGATGCCCCATCAAAATAATTTCGTTATTAACGGACAGGTTGCGCTGGCTTTTTAAGGGTTGGTTTGTATTGCGTATGTGAATGTGTGCAGTGCTAATTTTTTTAAAAAAAAACCTTATTCGGGCAAGTTATTTGCAAAAATTCATTTTTAGAGCTTCACAAAATTTATCACTATGGTTTGCTTGTACACGCATATCATGATAAAGTATTTTTATCATTGTTTTTGTAGTGCAATAGGTACATTTAGGCATACAATAGGTTAGTGTTCGTGCCAAAATACATATTCTGGCGCAAAATTTAAATTTGATATTTGGCTGGGGCATCTATACCGGACGATAGGGGAAGATGCCCCACATGTGTTGGGTGTGGGGAAATGTACACAAACACAAAATGGAATGATGAGTGAGTTCAGCGCATGCATTGCAACAAATGGTCCCATGAAGGCTGTTCTAAATATGAAAATCTTTGTAATTTGTGGGGAAAAATACTGACATTAAAAAAGAAATAAGTACTTAATTGTTAAAACCATTTAGTTTCTGTTTATTTATTTGTAATTACATAATATTTTCGTAGGGGCATCTATACCTATACTAGTGGGGCATCGTTGCCCGACAATTTGGTGAAGATGGCAAATGCTCATATTTTAAGTTTTTAATTTTTCGAATCATATAAGTTTATAACAGTGTAAATTTTCATGTTTAAATAAAATAATATATATAGAGTTGTCATACAACGAAATTACAACCATAGTTTTCACTCCTTTGTCCAGAAAATATTAGCATCTAAAAAGGTGGGGCATCTATCCCGGACTTACCCTAATAAATAAGTTTGGTCCAGAAGTTATTAATTGTTATTTTGTTAATGCTGAGGGCTAAAACTACGTTTTTGAGAATTTTTTAAATTATTATTTTATTTAGTATACTATTAGGTGTAGGTAGGACTGTTGAGTTGTGCTGTGCTGACTTTTTTTCATGTCTCTTTGTCTTGTGCTAGCTTTTTTATGTCTTTCCATTTGATGTTTTTATCTGTTGCGGCTTTTTTAACTTCGTCTTGCCAGGTTTTTCTCGGTCTACCTCTTTTGTTTTTTCCCTGAAGCCTTGCTTCATAAGCTTTTCTGGTTAACCTTTCTTCTTTCATCCTATACCTAAACGTGACCCAACCATCCCAGCTGTCTCTCTTGTATTTTTGTTTCGACTGATGTCATCTTTAATTGTTGTCTATGTGTTTCATTTCTGATTCTATCTTTTTTGGTTTTTCCTTGGAGTTTTCTTAGAAATATAATTTCTGCAAAATCCACCGGCTACTATTTTTATTTGTAAGTGTCCACGTTTCACTTTCGTATAAAAGTGCCGGAGTTACTACCTTCTTGACCACTTCTACTTTTGTTCGTTTTGGGACTTCTCTATTTCCAAAAAATGTTGTTCTCAAACTATTACATATTCTTCCCACATTTCTTGTCCTTTTGCTTACTTCCTTATTCGTTTCTCCTTTTTTATGTATGTTGTTATATTCTAAGTTTTGTCAGTCGTTGCGTGTAGGTATATTAAATCATTCTCAACATTGTATATTTGTGCCATATTTGTTTTTTTTTTTAGATCAATATGGTTTCAAAGATTCTGTTATTGGCTCAAATAAAAAATCTTAAAAAAAATTGATTGTGAAATATAATGTTGTCATAAAATTAACCAAATTTAAAACTGCTCCGTTTTATAATAACTTTATTAATTTTATGCAAATCAGGGATATGAATTTTAAAAAAAAGTGTTATAAAAATGCAAAGTTAAGGTGTTTTAAATTGCTAAAATTCTTTATGGTATTATAGTTTATCATCATATAATTTGTATAGTGATGCTATAAAAGTCCAATATGACAATATAAGATAAATAAAATGCCTGTCACATACAAAAACCCAAGCAGAAATAGTCTTCTTACCAAATGGGTACTAAAAAAAGTTGGAGCCAAAATTTAAGGTTTTTTAAAATGATATATCAGAAACTGATGCAGATTTAGAAAAAGTTCCGTTTAGATTGTTACTAAAAACATTATTTTATTATTTATTATTATGTTTAAAGATGTTAAAAGATTTCCTTTGAATATTTACATATTACAATGTATATTTTTATACTTATTTAAAAAGTATATATTTTCTATTTTGTAATCATAATCTCGTCTGATTATTATGTGATCGTAGAAAATGTAAGCTACATAACACGAGTTGTAAAGCATTTGCGCACTCGTGGAAATACGCACGCCGCTACTCGGCTCCGTGCGCAACTTTTCCACTCGGGCGTAATATGCTTCTTACAACTCTTGTTATCTATTTAGTATACTATTGCATTGCAGTCAAATTAAATATACTGATAAAGTGTATTTAGATAACCCACACGTTTCTGTGAACTAAAATATTCGTAAATTTATGAGGCAAATAATTTTTTGTGAGAAGATTACCCATATTTGCAAAAATTATGTATTGTCTTAAAAAGAAAACAACCAGGAATGTTGGAAATTCAAGCTAAGCTAAAAAAAAGCAATAATTTTAAAGTTTGTGGGTACTTTTATTGTTTAAATTATTATTTATTTTATGTACGTATTTGGCATTAGTATGTAATACAAAGCATAGAAGCATCTGCCAATAGTGCATGTTATACATTTGGCCCAAATTCCAAAGCCAACTAATGGTTTATGCTTTAGAACAGTGATTTCAACCTGCGGGGTGCAACCCCCCTTCCCCAAGGGGAGCGAGAAATATCTGAAAGGAGGGCGCGAAGAAAGAAGATTACTACCAAAAATAATTTTTAATTACATAAATAACATTTACACAATTGAAAAACTAAAAGAAGTCAGAACGTTACAACATCGTTTAAATAAACTACCTACATATTATAAATTATTTCTACGAATCATTTCTTCAAGAAAACTGAAAAACATCGTACGTAAAACCTTATGTTGGGAACATTATCCAACCAAAGGCATTCTAAAGCGCTTCTGAAAAGAGTCAAAAAAGATTTTGATTATTCATACGAAAGTGCATGAGTCCGCCATTGCGGTTGACTAAGTGCCCAAAGCATAAGCGAATGAATACGTGCCAAGATTTGTTGACACCCTGCAAAGGAGAAAATTTATACTTTGAAAGTGTTATTAGCGAAGGTCTGACATGGGTACACGCGTCCATGACTAGATAATGAAGCTAAAATCTGTTTAGTGTTCATCATTTTGTATGAAGTTTCCGATAACACATTTAAAATTAAGATAAAGCTATGCAACGTCACCACACTTAATTTAGGACCCTAAGTTTGGAGGAAAACACCTAAACGATTATTGTTTTTTACACAGCGACCACATTACATTCTTAAGTTAATTAACGAGATATATAAAAGTAAGATGAGATATTTTAATTAAAACTATTCGGTTATAAGTCCGATGTTGATGATTGATAGATATTAAAGAAATATGCGCTTTATAAAATGGATTACGACAAACCAAATTGAGTACAATAGAAGTGCTCGAAAAATATTTTTATTTTGTTTTAAATTTTTGTATACAGGGTGATTGATTGAGACCGGTACTTAAAAATATATGAAGAATGAAAAATGGTATGGATCTAAAATTTTGGTTATTACCGTAATGGCATCTGATGTGTTTATTGAAAATATTTTCAAGATGGCTACACTTCCGAAAATACCGGAAGTTGATGTACCTATACTTTCTTATTTCAAATACAATGGTGTATTTTTTATTGCGTATTTGGATTTAAAACGTTATTTTAGAGGGACTTTTATTAGCATTTCCTATACCTAACTGGAGTCATTTTTTAGATTTTTGGACTTTTTTGAAATTTTTTTGATTTTCATCGTGATGTTAAGTTATTCGTGTTGTATATCCAAGAATACCACCTATTTGTAGCACATAATGATTATGGAAAAACTACATACCTTGGAAAAGCGACCAGCAAAAAATTTAAAAAGTACAGCAAAAATTTGCAAAAAATGAGCAAAAAATTGTGACATGAAAACATTTTGACTTTTTAGCAAATGTAACTCACCGTAAAGTTGGAGTTACAATTCTTTTTATTTTAATTATCTCCTATTAGAGACCAGCAAAAAATATAAAAAGTATAGCAAAAATTAGCAAAAATTGAGCAAAAAAATATGACGTTAAAAGTTTTTGTTTTTTGTTATGTTGTAGCTCCAACTTGACGGACCTCAACTACCATCTGCTTTGCGAATAGGTCAGGTTAGGTGGGTTGTTTTATGCGTTTTGTAGCTTTCCAAATTGAATAATCGGTGGTTTCTGTAGGTCTTAAGCTTTTAAGATAATGTTCAATATTTTGATCAATCAAAAGCTTTTTTGACTATATAAAAATTCGAAATTCTTTATTATGGTAACAAATGTCATGGGCGACTATAAATGGTTAATATCATCTTCAGGTACAAGTACCTTTTCTAAAATCTTCTTGTACAATTGGACAAACGTTTCATCTCTTAAATGTCGCAGATAGATATTATTTAACTGAATTTCTGTGGGCAATTTAAATTCTTTTTCAGCCAGACGTTTCAATTTTTTTTTGTTTAATTCTGGTATCGTTTTCATCAGTCTTATGATTTCACTTTTAATGACATGACTAAAATTATGTTTAGATAAATTAAAAAGGTAATTGTGATTATGTGGAAGATAAGATCGATATAAAGTAACTTCACTGTTTTTAGAGTCGAACACTAAACGAATACCTGAATTACACTGAGGTCCGTATTGTTATGCATTATGGCAAATTTTGTATTTTTTTTTTATAGAAAATGAAAATATTTATTATAACGCAGAGATTACATTTTACATTAAACATTGATAATTTTATAGCAAGCGTAGTAAACTATTAACGGCAAAAATAATTTTTTCTTATTGCAAAACATAATTTATTTACAGCAGTTTACTACAAGCCAACCAAATTTGATTAAAATACACAACATAGGTTTCAAAATAATACACAAAACCCTCTAAGATCTCATTCCAGAGGACAGAATAACTAAAACTCTCTACAGTTGCAACAAAAATTGTGGTAATTATTTTGTAAAACATTTTTAACAACTGACATCTGAAGTAGGGCGGTAATAGCTCTCGACGTGGCCTTTTGACCTCTTGGTCAAACTCAATTGTGGTTTTACTCGACTTCGTCTTGGGTTGTTTCAGTTGTGCTAGAACAAGAACCGAAAACCAATAGCTACACGGATCTATCACGTTAGTTCATCTATGTGTAATAATAGAGTTTAGTTTTGGCTGCATAAAATAATATTCAAAGACTGTAAGAAACGATTTTATGCAATAGGTACTGAGTACATAAAATAATAAACGGTTTCATACATGCTTCATATATAGGGTGTCCCGATTAAAATTCCCCAGTTTTTTAAACTCCTTATTATAAGAGACAAAGCATTAGCGCTTATTTTAAAATCATGTTTCTTAAAATGTACTCCTATTATTTAATGTTTAACATTGAAGGTCAAACAGTAATTCACATTGATTGTTAATAATTTACTACAAGCCAACTACTAAATTTCTTAATTAAAATTAATATTAATCCAGCTGTAATTTTGAGTAAGTACTTATAGTAAATAAATATTAGGTACCTATATAACTTTGTACATAATTCTCTACGTCTAAATTAAGCACCGCGTCATACACATGTTCTAGCACATAAATTAAAGTGCAGCGTTGAAATGTTGGGTGCCAATTTGCTAATCATAAATAAAGGTGTAAGTCTGCTACAGGCGAACTTCAGCACGTAATTGGGAAAATTAATTTTGCACATAAACTATACACATCAACAAAAAATAGCGTACAGAATTATTCCACTGTGTGCTTGTGCAATAGAGACTTTTTAAACTATCAAAATAACAAAAACATCTTTTTGGCACCTCATATATGTATGCTTTAATCGTTTTATACAATTTAATTAAACATTGACTCATTTACAACCTTGATAAGAAATTTCTTATCATAAAACTGTAACAGCATTTTATTTTGAATTAAAAAATTTCAGAAAACATTGATAAGTGTTGTCAATCGTAAAAAAATGGGGAAAAATTTGTTTTGTTGACGATGTCCAATTTTTTAATGATTTGTGTTTTCAATTTATCAACAAGAAGTTAAAATATTAAGCGTAAAATTACAGCATTTCATGTCTTTAAATATGAATTTCCAATCCCTCTTACCAACGAAATTGCTGCATTCAATATTAACGAGTAATGAGTAAATGATGAATAACTAACTTCCATGATAAATGATAATGCACAACAAGAGAAAATCGATGCCCAATATAATCAGCTTAATTTACCGGCAGCTCTAACGTAAGCCCGAATATCGATGTCAAAGAGTTAAGTGGTGATAGCGGTTTAGGTAGGAGTTACGTGCGTCAGATCGGGGAATGCATAAATTTAAATCTACCAGATATCCTCCATAACACGGCTTACTGCTAGGTTATCCAACTATTAACTTAGCTTGTCAATATAATTTGGCCATACCAGGATTTGCGGTGAAATATGTGCTGTGAAAATAAATGTTCTTTCGTTTCTAACAAATTCAATTTTAATTCAATATAGTGTAAAATTTTAATCAGTGTATTTATATTCAATAACATGCGCATAGATATTAAAAGTTTAGAACAATACAAGAAGTCATAGCAGAAAATTTGCTCTCGGGTGATACAGAACGGGGACAAGCGATATACAGTGGAACCTTTATATTCCTCATTCATCCGTTAGTGACAGACGGATAACGAATCGGAAGACAATATATACAGGATGCACCACGACCCTGAGATTCTTCGATAGCTCCTTTATTAATGAAAATATTAAAAAATGTTTTATACAAATATTGTGCGAACCTATTTTCTACATAACCTAAAATTATTTTCAAATATACAGAGTGTTTCGTTTGACCGGCACATATAAAAATTTAATTTTTTTAAACAAAACATTCTGTATATTTTTACATTTTTGGATTCCTCTTAAAATTTACTTTAAAAAATGTATAAGGTTGTATGGGTCTTAAGTCAACCGTTTTCGTAAAATTTACATTTTTGTGAAAATCTTGAGCGATACAGCACTTTCAATATTTTTTAACATTAAAGTTATTTAAAAAAGCGGTAAAATTTCGTATAAAACTTAGATTGACAATAGATTAATTAACACTTTGCGCTAGCTACATTTTAAAAATATTATACAGGGTGTTTTTTACGCTTGGTCAAACTTGTGAAACTTTAAACATCGATAAGTCATTTTTCTTAAATGTAACACCCTGTATATTTTTACATTTTCTTGTAGAGAATTTAATTGTCTTTCGAAATTATTAAGCATGTCCTATACCTAAAATTAATATTTTTCGAGTTATCTCGATTTTTATTAGTATTACTAAGGCAACTAAAATATTTTAAAGTCGGCCATGGACATAAGCCGTAATTTTTCAAAGAATTTTTAAACAAAAGAATAAAAAGAGCTCAAACTTTAGTTTTAGTCCAATAATGTACCCCTTTTCCCCGAAATTTATCGTATAAATTGTTTAAAATTATATCCTTGTTCATGTTCTACGCACAGCCGTAGATGTTGTCTCAAAGACTCTAGCACTCTTGATAACATTTCGGGGGTTATACCATTAAAAGCAACACAGCAAGTAATGCAGTTGCCGAACACAGAATATCCTAATAGATGGATAGGGCGAGGTAGACCAATCTCCTGGCCACCTAGGTCACCTGATCTTACCCCTATAGATTTATTTTTGTGGGGACCCATAAAACAGGTGTATCAAGACCCCCCAACAACTGCTGAAGATGTGCAGAACAGGATTCGTGTTGCTTTTGATGGTATAACCCCCGAAATGTTATAAAGGGAGCTAGTCTTTCAGACAAGGTCTACGGCTTTGCGTAGAACAAGGACATAATCTTGAACAATTTATACGATAAATTTCGGTAAAATTTTTAGCCTAAAATTAAAGTTGCAGCTCTTTTTATTCTTTTGTTTAAAAATTCTTTGAAAAATTACAACTTAAGTCCATAGCCCACTTTAAAATATTTTAATTGCCTTAGTAATACTAATAAAAATTGAGATAGCTCGAAAAATATTAACTTTAGGTATAGGACATGCTTAATAATTTCGAAAGACAATTAAATTCTCTACAAAAAAATGTAAAAATATACAGGGTGTTACATTTAAGAAAAATGACTTATCGATGTTTAAAGTTTCACAAGTTTGACCAAGCGTAAAAAACACCCTGTATAATATTTTTAAAATGTAGCTAGCGCAAAGTGTTAATTAATCTATTGTCAATCTAAGTTTTAAACGAAATTATACCGCTTTTTTAAATAATTTTAATGTTAAAAAAAATTGAAAGTGCTGTATCGCTCAAAATTTTCACAAAAATGTAAATTTTACGAAAACGGTTGACTTAAGACCCATATAACCTTTTACATTTTTTAAAGTAAATTTTAAGAGGAATCCAAAAATGTAAAAATATACAGAATGTTTTGTTTAAAAAAATTAAATTTTTATATGTGCCGGTCAAACGAAACACTCTGTATATTTGAAAATAATTTTAGGTTATGTAGAAAATAGGTTCGCACAATATTTGTACTAAACATTTTTTGATATTTTCATTAATAAAGGAGCTATCGAAGAATCTCAGGGTCGTGGTGCACCCTGTATATATATTTTTTTTTCGTAGGAATGAACTAAAATTGGAATCATTCGTTTTCGCCCCTAAAGCGAAACATAAAAGAATAAAAATTTAACGAGAATTGTATTGAGGGGCGATGATAGCAGAAACTAAAGATGAGGAAGGAATTACTGTTTAAAAGGGGAGTCAGCTTCCGTCAAAACATCAGGTAACTTAAAAACTCACTTACCTTGTACCTATCTAACCAGGGAAGGTCATGATACGTTGTGGCTAGAATTTTATTAAGGCTATGTTTATTGCTTTAACAACATCAAAAGTAATTTTTTTTGCAGAGTTATACGTGCCACTGGCCAATTCCCTCGAAAAAATAGGGGAAAAACTCAAAAACTTGAATAATAAAAGTAATTTTTGCGATCATGTTGGCCAGGAAACCGTCAGAGACAAAATGTAAAATTTTCTATTTACCAATCCTTTGCAAGTAAAATGGTGCAAAGTTTTTAGACTGCGGGCCACATTGGCCATTTAAAAAAGAGGCAGGGGTCGTATCACTGGAAAAAAAACTGATACACATTATTGCTTAACATAATTTTTCCTCCGATAACTGTAATGCAGTCAATTTTAAATCTGCAAGCCAATTTTATTTTTTTTAAAACATTGTTTCCCGGATATTGGTAAACCAGATGCGGCCCGCGGGCCGTAGCGTGCAAACCCCTACCGTCGAGGATACTACAAAATTTAAATGTGCTTACCTTTTGACTACATGTTAAGACCAAAATGAAAGATCTGGGACAAAAAACCAAAAAGATATGAAATAGTTTGGTGCCTCAAGTTGTTTCCTTTTCCCAAAGAACTCCGGTTTTGCAGGGGTCTTGTTTTACGCGTTTTTCTCTGGAACATATAGACAAAATTTAAAAAACTTTGCACAGTTTTACTCGCAAAAGACGCATTTTATTTTTTCCAAATGATTTCATAGCTAATGCAATCGTAAAAATGCCCCATTTTCAGATGGCCGTTGAGCAGAGATGCAAAGTTTTTGGACTGTGAGCCACATTGGCCTTATAAAGAAGTTACACAAGCCGAATCAACGAAAAAAAAAAGATTAACAATATATCTGATACATAATTATGCGTAAGATATTTTCTTCTCCGATAAGTACATATGTAATGCAGTAGTTTTAAATTTGCGAGCCAATTTTTATTTCAAAAACCTTTGACTTAACTTTTTTATTAATGTTTATTTCAATAAAACTGTTAATAAAACAATTAACCTTTTATTTAAAATCCGAATAATAGCTAAATATTTTTACTGGAAAAAAATTTAGTGTTATTTTACTTACAATGTAAAATTAACCTTTAGTTAAATTTTACGTTATGAAGATGTTGCACTGAGTAGTAAAAATACGCTAAAACAAACGGTAACAAGTTGCCATTTGTTTCTAGCGGAAAAATTTCTATCAGAATTAATTTCTGGCGCTTTGAAGTTAAAAATAAAGACTTGAACCCAAATAAATAAAAAATTACACGTTTTAAAACCTGCAAATCGGCATTTATTAAAAAAAAATTGTTAAGAAATTCACTGGACTCTAAAGAATTTAAGAAATTAAACTTTTTCTGTGAAGTCGGAATATATAGCGCTTTAGAGGTAAAATCCTTTATGCAGTACTTAATCGATTAAACATTTTTCTTGGAGCGGTGTTAAAAAAAGAATCCAGCTGCAATCGATATTCTTAAGGTGGCGAATTCTAAGAGATCACGACAGTAAATTTCGTTCCATTAAGACCGTTCGGATTGGTAGACAAAGCGGCCGGTATCTGCAATTGATACATTTTGTATCAGCGTAATAGATCGGCTGTCAGTACCAGTAATATTACAGCCCGCTAGCTGCCTCTAATATCGCACTCTATCATATTACATTGTGATAGACCGTAATAAGAATATCGAGTTTAACGGTTAACGCTTCTTTTCCCAAATCTAGATATTTTTATGACCTAGTCTCGCTCTGATGAGAATTCTGACAGTTTTTTCTTATTGATTGGTTTTGCTGATTGGATTTTGATTTATGGACTTGTTTTAGATTCTTCCGCAAATTCGCGATATAAAAATGTAGATTGAAAAAGCGAATTTATTGACTGCTGGCCAGGCTCGATGGTTTTGTTAATATTTTATGGCTAATTTTGGAATTGGGTTAGCAACCCCACACTGCCACTTGCTTTTAGAGGCTCGGCGTATAAAAATAAGACAATAAAACATACATAAAGCTTAACATAAACCTGCACTAGCAGGTAAGAAACCCACATCTTATATGCAAAACTAAATTTGAACCTAAAACTTTTTTGTTTCTTTCCGGTATAAATAAAGTAACATCTGTAAATCTACTGAAAAATTTATCGCCTGTAAAAATCTGTTGTAAACTTGTTTTGAATTCTTCAACGAGACAAGGGAAAAAATGGCCTGCAACTTTGTGAACTGTATGTTACATTTTATCATAAAATTTTTATCTCAGGTTGCTTAAATCACTTTTTAGAGTTGTCAGATGACAAAATGAAATAAATTAAACTTTAGTAAAAGTTACGTCCAAATGATGTAAACACAATTACCAAAAACCATATGTTTGTCAATGTTAACTCATGATTTGTAAATAAACCACTAACAACAATAACAATAATTCTGACAATTTATAATTAGTTTAAAATCGATGTTCGTACTCGTGTTAGTTACTTTTTGTTTAATTTTATTATTTATTTTATTTAGTCATGAGTCCTTCTACTGTTAGGTGTAGGACTGTTGAGTTGTGTTGTGCTGTTTTTTTTTTCATGTTTTTCTGTCTTGTGCTAGCCATTTTATGTCTTTCCATTTGATGTATTCTTATTTTGTCTTTCCTATCTTTATTTTTGTCTTTGTAAATATCTCGTGCTTTGATTGCCATCTGTTTTTCCTTATTCTTGTCCGTTTTCGTGTTGGGTTCTTGCCATTTGTTCTGTAACTTGTTTCCCGACCTTAGTTTTTTGGGTCTGTTTTTTGCTCTAGCTCCTCTTTCTCTTTATTCCATAGCCAGATGTTATCATTTACTATTAGTTTTTGGTAAGCTACTCTGACGTTCTTGCCTGTTTTTCTTTCTTTTTCTGCCTCTTCTCTGATTTTTCTTTGTATATCTCTTTCTTTTACTGTTAGGTCATTGTCTATGTAAACGTTTTGACCCTTTAATCTGCTCTTATTCTGCATTATCTTTATTTTGTCCTCCCATTTACTTATGGTTGCTATTGTCATGCTTTTTCCATATTTTTGACCCACCTCATACATCTGTTTGATATCTACTTTGACTCCCAAATTTTGATCTAGAAATTCTTCCATACCTGCTGTCCCGTTACTTTTATCAAATTTTGCTCCCTTTATCACAATGTTATTCAGAAAAGCATTTGATTAAATCAAATGAAAAGTATGGAGGGGCCTAAGGAGGAAGGGAATTGAAATAGAAACAATTGACATAATAAAAGGGATGTAGGAAAAAACGATAAATGTTGTAAGAATACAAAATGAGGAATCAGCAGAGTTTAAAACAAAAGAGAGTTTAAAACAAAGATGTTTGAAAGATGTATTAGTCCATCATTATTCGCATTTGGTAAGGTTAGGTAAAACAAAAAATGAGACCGTTTCACTTAGGCCACTGGAAAATGAAAAAAATAAACATAACTGAGCTAATGTTCGCAGACGACATGGTCTTAATCGTGGAAACAGAAAAGAATCTGCACCATAATCTAAAAACTCCAAACAAGGAATCAAAACAAATCAATATAAAAATAAATACAAAAAAGACTAAAACTATGATGATTACAACAGAGAACAAAGGGCATAACATCACTTTAAATGGGCTTAGGTTGGAACAGGTAGAAAGATTTAAACATTTAGGAGTGATCATAGAGAAAAATGAAGAAATAGACAAGGAAATAAGCAAAAGGACAAGAAACGTGAAGAGTATTTAACAGTTTAAAAACAACAATTTTGGGAAATAGAGAAGTCCCAAAACGAACAAAAGTGGAAGTGGTAAAAAAGGTAGTAGCTCCGGCACTTTTATACGGAAGTGAAACGTGGACACTCACAAATAAAAATAATAGTCGAGTGAATGCAGCAGAAATGAGGTCTCTAAGAAAAATTCAAGGAAAAACCAAACATCATAGAATCAGAAATGAAACATAAACAACAATTAGTTGAAACAAAAATACAAAAAAGACAGTTGGGAGTTGGGATTGTGGGGTCACATTTATAGAATAAAATAAGAAAGTTCACCAGAAAAGCCTATGAAGCAAGATCAAAGGCAAAAGAGGTAGATCGAGATGAACCTGGCCACCCCACCTGTAATACTACGACATTGATATCCTAGTTTTACACTACGATACCAACATAAACTTGTTTTTTTTTCGGTCTGAAGTTAGCGGGCAGTAATAATTTTCGATCACCCGATATATCGCATGTATGTAACAGGGTGGTCCAAATTCGATGGGATTACATGGGTATATCTCGCTTAATAGTCAAGATAGAGAAACGGTTAAATTGCTAAAAATGTGCAGTTTTTTGGGACAAACAGTTGTCAAATAATTCTATCATTTCCTGTTTTTCTTGACTTTTTTTTTGTTTTCACAGCCTACTTTTTGATTTAAAATTTTTTTTTAATAGAAAAACCTTTGTAACTTGCGTATTATTAAAAATAAATACATCAACCCTTATATATTTGGAACGGGAAAAAAATAAGGAATTTATATAGATCATAGCTACATATAGATTCGTTTTTTAAAAAAAAAGGAAGTTTGTGTTATAACTTTTTAACAGCGAGCGCAAAAATATTTTTTTTAATAGATTCAAAATCTACATAAAAATATCTAAAAACAATCTTCATTGTCTTTTTCGATATTTAAAACAATAAGAGAGATATGACACATTATAAATATAACAAAAAAACATTTTTTCTCTAATATCTCAGAAATCGGAAATTATAGAATATTTTTGAAAACGTAGTTTGTCCCAAAAAACTGCACATTTTTGGTAGTTTAACCGTTTCTTTATCTTGCCTATTAAGCGAGATACGCATTCAATCCCATCGATTTTGGACCACCCTGTACATACTTTTTTTTTTTTTAAATCCGACTTGCGCCCGCCACTTTATTTCTCAATCTCGATTGCCCCCTCGCCACAATAAGGTTTAGAATCTCTGCAGCTGAATATAAATCAAATTTAGATAAAAAAAACCAATGACAATGTCATTATAATTACATATACTAAACTCCTTGCAGTAAAATTCCAATTATTGAAATTGAGAAGATTATTCGAGTAAATAAAAATCACCCCTAATCAGTTTTAAGAATGGCTTGTAAAATGGTACACAAATAACATAAAAAGAAAAGCTTTTATAAAAGATAAGTGATTTTTAATTACTCATTTATATTAAGTGTTATAACTATTTAAAGAATTTTGATAATTAGATGACATCTAAATTTCCTTATCCAAAAACAAATGCCAAAAGCATATACAAACACAATCGATTTTTGTCGAAATTAATCCACTTATAATGGTTCGTTTGATTAAACGGGGACTTTTATTACACTTTTTATTACAATGCCATAATTTAATTTTTTACGACTCGCCAAGCAGCACGTGTATTTGTAAAACTGTTGTTTAGGTCGTTTTTGAACACTAAAATATTTTATCTTACTGGATGTGAAGTTTTAGGTATTATTATTGACTAATATGGCTTTAATTTTTGTCTACACGTTGCTCAAAAATCTACCAAAATTAGAAACCATAATTGTAAAACCAAGTTTTTATTACCTATTTTTCACTTTTTTATTAGTAATCAGTAATTACCTTTAAATAATCATACAAATTTTTTGTTTGTTTTAACTATGTAGGTGAATTATGAGTCGTATAAAAGTGTACAAATTAATAACCGACTTTCGCTTGATATACTTTATTTGTGAATCATAAATATCTGAAGAAATTTAAAAAAAAAGCTTTAATATACAGTTCCATTAGCCACCAAAAGGGTGCAATAAAAAACACAGCTAGTGGGGGGATTAAACACGCAAGCTGGACTTGGCCCAACATTTTCTGGTAAAATAGAAATAGGTCCATAATTTACAGCATGACTTTTCAAGGTTTAATGTTATTGTTGGATTTATTTTTATTAAAATGAATAATTGTTTTAAAGTGTATGCACCAAAAAAATATCATCTGCAACCAAGTCTATTGACTTTGATTATGATTAAAAATAACCGGTTAACCGGTTACTTGTGACAATACTGCCCGATCTTTCAATCCTCATGCACAATTTATTTATTTAATCCTTATTTCTCTTTAGGTGTAGGACTGTTGAGTTGTGTTGTGCTGACTTTTTTCATGTTTTTCTGTCTTGTGCTACCTTCTTTATGTGTATCCATTTGATGTTTCTATCCGCTGCTGCTTTTTTAACTTCGTCGTGCCAGGTTTTTCTTGGTCTACTTCTTTTGTTTTTTCCCTGCTTCATAGGCTTTTCGGGTTAACCTTTTCGGTGCGCAATGCTTTTAGTTTTTCTGTGCCTGCAGTGCGCATAACTTTTAAATGCGGTAACGTTCGGGCGAGTTAACTCGTCTCGAGCATTTTGGGCCGTGTAAAAATTTGGCGATTATACTCGTCCAGAGCACCGAAAAGGTTAACCTTTCTTCTTTTATCCTATGAATGTGACCCAACTATCCCAGCCGTCTCTCTTGTATTTTTGTTTCAACTGATTTCATCTTTAATTGTTCTCTATAGTATGTTTCATTCCTGATTCTATCTTTTTGGTTTTTCCGTGGATTTTTTTTAGGAATCTCGTGCTGCATTCACTCGGCTATTATTTTTATTTGTAGGTGTTCACGTTTCACTTCCGTATAAAAGTGGAGGAGTTACTACCTTTTGACCACTTCCACTCTTGTTTGTTTTGGGACTTCTCTATTTCCAAAAAATGTTGTTCTTAAACTGTTAAATATTCTTTCCACATTTCCTGTCCTATCGCTTATTTCCTTGTCCATTCCTCCATTTTTCTTATGATCACTACTAAATATTTAAAGCTTTTTACCTGCTCCAACCTAAGCCCATTTAAAGTGATTTTGAGCTACGAAAATGTACTCAATTGGAAGTCAGAATGACACTAAAGGAATACGAAAAGTTTTCTACAATTAGATATAGACACAGAGTTACCACATTGAATTTTATAACGTTGGCGTACTTTATCTTTTTATAACAGCGCGCCCGCTCGAGGTTGAAGATAAGCGAAATCGCAATGTTGCGCATTGAATTTGGAACACCCTGTATACGTGCTTTTTTAGTAGGACAAAATTTTTATTTAAACAGAATTTATATTATGTAGTAATCTTTTTATTTTGCAATACATCTTTTAATTAAACATTCTCTGAGAATCATATCAGTAAGACGTGGCCTTTCTTTCAAATTCACCAAGTCGCAAATTTTTTCAAACGCAGCAATTTAGCTTAGCCCAGGCTTCTGGAATTTGTGCCATATAACCTAGTTTTATACTGCTTATCGTTTCCCGTCTAAAAGGGACACCCCGATATAGTCGTATCTAAAATATACGTATACATCTTTTGTTAAATTTATCTACTGCAGCAGAATATGTATAATAATGGTGTAGATATATTTGCTTTTTGAATCCCGCAATCCGCGATCGATATAAAATGTATTTTAGAGTAAATATATCGAGAGGGTATGGCGGATGGCGCTGTTATTATTTTTCTCGCTAATTTAGGTATTGTTTATTTTGCTTCGCCCGCCTCGCACATTAATGTTTGACGCGCCGAACCGTTAATGTGATGAAACAATTTTGCCATGTATTCGTATTCCTTAACGACCCAATCCAATTATTATTTTTCGCATGACGGAGCAAATTGCTATACATTGCCTCCAGAGAATTTCAACTGATGAACAATTATAGTTTGAAGGGCGGGGTACTGAAATGCTAATACGAAATACAGCTTGTTTGTTTATGCAAAAGGGTTCATGTTGCGTAAGCTATAGTTCGTGGTCTCGCATTAGAGCCAGAATAAAGCGTGCCGTGGTCCTTTTGATATCATATGAGTATGAACAACCTGCGGGCCAAACTCAGACGCAAGCACAGCCAAGGAGAATAACTTGACACCGATAGCAACATTCCTTGCGAATACCATAACAGACGTCTTTGACTTTGAACGTTTCGACGCTAGGGGCAATGAGTCTATTGTTGTTTATGCGTTGTAATAGGAAATTTAATAATGTTTACCTTTCATCAAGATTCTCAGCACCCCGTTTTGCAAATAACCGCTATACACAAATTGTATTGTTTAGTTTTACTTTACCAAATTAATATCCAACTTCCCATAAGGGGCTTTCATCCAAGGCTGGTCTTTTGGCGCCCTGAAGCAACATTTAACCAAAACACTTCCAACAACACACATAAAACTTGTACCAAAAAGTCTATTTGACTTTAAAAACAGGGAAAATTAATAATTGGTTACAAAATGACTGTGAAAACACTTTTTTACCCACACGATAGAAAAATAATTAAATCATCATAATATATCATGTAGCTCCCACTGGAGCAAAGCGTACCTTCGGTGTTGTTGTAGCAGTGGGCCCACTAATGGTGGCAAGATCGCTACCCTTGCGCGGCGCCGTCTATTTTTGTTCTTGCACTATTTCACTCCCTAGCACTCTCCATTCACTTCTATTTCTCGCTATTCTTTTGGCTTCATTCCACGTTGTCTAGTTTTTGGAGTTCTTTATGAATTGTTCGTTTCCATGTATTTTGTGGTCTTCATCTCTTTCTTCTTCCTGGTACACTATTTTTGTTATTGATTGTCTCACTATACTTGTAGTCGATTTTCGTAATGTCTCCCTATCCAAGTCCATTTTCGCTTTTTAATTGTCATTTTTATGTTTTCTTCTTCTGTCATTCTCCATAGTTCTTCGATGCTTACTTTCTCTGGCCAAAAGATATTGCAAATAATTCGGAGCCGCCTGTTTACAAAAATTTGCAATTTCTGACATTACTGTTTGCTTTCTTCCCAGGTTTCCGAGCCATATAGTAGGGCACTTTTGACATAAGTCTGGAATAATCTAACTTCGTTTTTCTATTTATGCTTGATGCCCATACTTTCAGGAATGTGTTAAATGCATTTTGGGCCAGTCTTATCCTTCTGTTCATATCCTCCTCTCCACCTCCTCGTGGATGTATCACACTGCACAGGTAACAAAACTCATCTAGTTCGTTTATTTCTTCCCCATCAAAGCGTATTTTTTTTCCTTCGTTTACATGAATTAATAATAATAATAATAATCTTTATTTGTTCTGAATATCCCAAAAAAGTTGTAGAACTTGTCACAATAATAAAGTACGTACATTACAATAATATAAGTACATAGTTAAAAAAAAAAAAAACACAGAAAAATGATATTTAAATATAACATTTTATAAAGGAAGCAACATTTAAATATTCGCTTACTCCATAGTAAGCTTTAGAGATCAGAACTTTTCTTAATTTCTTCTTCATTAGTAACAGGGCGGTTTTTCTGGAGTTTATTTTTTAAGTCTTGCTTTTTTAGCATTGTAGTTTAGTTTGGTTGCTTTTTGTTGCATCTGCTGCCTGCTTGTTGTTATTAGGCATATGTCGTCGGCAAACTCTGTCTTCTAATTTTCCAAAGATGTTCCAGGTTTTTTTGTCTTCTGTCCTTATATTTATAAATTAGAGATTCTTGACGAGTATATTTAAGTTAAAAGTGGGTAAGCGTGTCTTTCCTTAAAGCAAATGACAAGAACTATTGCAATATATTCAACTTTTATAGTAAAATTTGCCACTTAATTCCTCTAAAAAACGAACTTCTACGATCTCGTAATAACAACCTCACTTTTTAAATATAGCTGTTTATTTGTAGTTTTTGATGTTAAAAACATATTTTGCTATTCATTTGCAGTTTTCGGTGAAAATGAATATTAAACTTAAAAAAACAAAACAAAAATTGGGGGCCTCTCAGACTGGGGACAGGGGATGAAGCCCCTCAAGACACCCCACTAGTAGGCCCTGATAAAAGCTATATATTTTTTATTGAGAATTCAAACTTACATCTAAAAACTATAAAATAGACTGGGTGTTTCATTAAAAAAAAAAAAAAAAAAAAGTGATGTATCGGTGCGCAAACAAAAACACTGTGTACTTATAGTTAGAAATAATATAAGGTTATGCAGTTAATGATCACAAAAAACATTTATTCGATTTTTTTTTGTAAGTTGTCGCAAGGCAAGATATTGATCGGTTACGTTACTTTTTGTACACATTGCATTTAAAAAAAAAACAAGGGCTACCCCTTCCAGAATATATGCAATATGTAAAAAACATGAACAATGTTCTGTTATATCTTTGTAACTAGAGATGTACCGGGTACCCGGAAATTACCCGGTACCCGGCATACCCGGCGATATTTTCAGTACCCGCAAATTACCCGGATCCGGCAAAAACTTTGGGATCCGGTACCGGGTAATGAAGTTTTTGATTCGTAAATATAATAATAAGTTAATGAGATTATTAGTATTTTACTAGACCCAAAATTTAATTTAGGGTTACATTAAGCAGATATCTTAAAACAGTTCCAAACCGCACCCTTTTTTCCTACACAATTTAACCCGACTTGATAGTTGTACGTCCTAAAAAAACGGCAACTAGCAGCAAGGACACAAACTCGGAGAATTCTCCGATTGTACTTTCCGATGCTTTCCGTTAACGTATGATGAACACCTGCACAAAATCTACCGATTACCCGGTACCCGGTCGGGTACCCGGCCGGGTAAATATTTTTAATTTTCCCGTTACTCGGTACCCGGTACCCGGCAATTTTTGGACTCGGTACATCACTATTTGTAACTAAGTGTGCTATGCAAACACTGATACCACCACTTTATTTGGCATAATACTGTATTTAAAACCTAAAATGATACTTAAAAGAAGGTAACCAAATTTAATTTATTGTTAACATCTAGTTAACTGTGTAATATTTAAAATATCGTATCTGAATTATAGGTTGCTATCTAACATAGGTGACGTTTTGTTAATTTATCCGAACCTCTATCTCTTATACTAAGCGAGATTTCCATAGTGGCCCGAATTAAGAAGTACACCCAGTACATATGTACATCTATTCTGTAAATAGCAAGGTTGTTTTAAATTACGTACAGGCACTTTGACACGAATCATTTTAAAAATTAGAAACTAAATATTGCTTGTTTTATATTAATGTACAGCTGCAGTTTGTAAAATTAGCAATTTTAACTAATATCCGCGTTGACGGTGTCTTAATTTAGATAAGACTGAATAATTTATGAAATTATGAAAGTTATAATGGCTTTGTAATTTACAGCGGTTTACCACAACGCGCAAAGCTACCGGACTTTAAATAAGATCAAAGGGTGCTTAACGTTTCTAGCAACTTTCAAAATTTCCGTTTTTACTTGTAACTTGCGTAAGAGTTAGGGAAAGAATTTTAATTATCTCATCCAAAATAGCAACTGTTATACATGGAAATTCTGAGATGTAATACGTTTTTCAAGGAAATATGAGACTGAACATTATTTTTGTAGTTGTAAACAAACTCAACGCAAAAACGAATAAGTATTCAAATTTACATAAAAATACGTCTGCACAACAGTTATCTTATTAGGTATAGATTTTTCTTCGTTCATTTCTTTTTACCAACTTTTACAAGCTCAACATCCAAAATAGTCCGTCATAAACTTTCCAAAGTATTTGTGTTCCTTTCAATAATTTATAAGTATAATTAATAATATAATGGAATCAAATGTTCCCAGGATTAAAAATTTCTTACCGACTTCTAGCAAATTTTTGTATGCAAGGTATTCTAAACTTGAAGCTGAACATGGTGATCTCACTTATGGGCTTATAAGCCATGAAGTGGGTTGAATTAGGGTAAAGTTTCGTAATTTAATACTTAATTTGAATCTGAAAGGAAATTGCCATAGCCTTCTCAGTTTACAAATTTCTTAAGAAGAACGAAAAGGCTTTATTCATTATGTTGCTTTATTTCCTTTTATTAAATATGTCAAATACTAAAAGTACTTTTTGAGTGGATTTTTTTAATTTACCACACACTGCTTTAAGCATTATTTCGTTTGAGACATATAAATCATTGTAATATCTTGTAGACCTTATATTGAATTCTTTTACTGAATGTATTAGATATTCTAAATACAATGATTAGACAAATCAAATCTACGAATGGACTTAAAACATGGCGCATCAAACTAAACGAAACTAAAACAGTGCAAGTCAATTTCACAAATAAGAGATCGGAGGAACACCTGCCAGTGGTATAAAGGAATGGTTGTTATTCTAAATTATTTTGTTTGTGTTTTTATATAAAAAAAAATATCCATTTATATTACATACAATGTAGATAAAGTAAATAAAATAATTAAAAATTCTGAGTTGTGAATAAAATGTAAAATTATAACGTCTGGCGCGCTAGCCCGCAAAAAAAGTGGCAACGTTTTTTTTGCTCTCATAAAAAACAAATTCATTCACAAGGGCCCCCAAATTTTAACTTTCCCAGGCAGATAGATATAGGAAACGCTAATACAGATAGATGCAGAATTTTATTTCGCATTATAAAATTGAAAAAAAGTTTGGACATTGAATTTCAAATAAACGAGTTTTACTGCTCTGAAGGTGTGTTAAAAGGAAATTAAATTTTGGACACCCTGTAAGTAATGCATAGATTGGAAAAATTCCGGCATGAACTCCAAGGTTTCTCTATGCATAGTCTAAATTTGAGGGTTTTCTCTTTAAAAATAACGGCGGTAGATAATATTAAGCATCACAATGAAAATTAAAAAAAAAAAAAAAAAAAGTCCAAAAACCTAAAAACGACTGCACTCACGTATAGAGAATGCTATTAAAAGTCCCTCTAATATAACGTGTTAAATTCAAAAATGCAATGAAAAATAGACCATTGTATTTGAAATAAGAAAGTAGACGTCAACTTCCGGTATATCCGGAAGTGTCGCCATCTTGAAAATATTTTCAATAAGGTGATCATATTTCATGATAGCCATAACCAAAATTTCAGATAAATAGCTTTTTTCATTCTTCATATCCGGTCTCAATCAATCACCCTGTATAATTAAGTACAGCTAGTTTATTTATGTAATGTTTTGTTTTTTTTTTCAGTGCCCATTTTGACTTTACTTAACAAAAAACAATGATATTGTAATAACTTGTTTATTTTTAAAGATAAACTTAACAACCCACCTATCAATGAAACAAGAAAAAAAATCTTTTTAATGAACTCATAGTCAACTATGTGTGCCTTTTAAAATCAGTCAAGTTTGGCTTATTTCTCAAAAATCAAGGGCCCCATGGCTTTTTAGATATTTTTTTTAATGCTTCGTAAAAAGATCTACAGGAATCATTACACATCTTGATTTTAACGTAGGTGGCTATGGAATTATTTACCGTTGAAAAAAATCGTATTTTAGTTTTTTAAAATTATTTTAAGCAGTTGAAGAAGTAGGTTAAATTTCAAAACCACATTAAATTCGTTTTAAAATTCATCCCCACTTTGCTGTTTTAACTGACCATGTAACTCTTATAATAACAAAGTTACCCATACCACACATGTAGATTATTGTCACCCGGTATAGCACTTATATAATTTATTCGTAATTAAAATTATTTACACTGTACTACTTTCTTTATTTATTATTTTGTTTAGCTGGAACATACTTGTTTTGATCAAGCCGTGACATATCTGCTATGCAGAGCCATCAAAGCGTTCCATTTTATCTTTTACGCTATAAAAATATCCCTATCTAAATATTCTATACATAAATTACTATTTTTTTTGTCGACATATGCATGCATAAACGGATTACCGTGTTAACAGCCTTTCAATCTAAAAACACGAACGCATTACATTATTTAAATAACTGAAAACATCCACTATAATAAGCGCTCACCTTGTCAATACAATTTTAAACAAAGACGCGATGAAACAAATATAATCAACGGCATTAATTATTTTTATTAATGGGAAATTTTATCTTGTCAGTCAGTTAATAAATCATCCGTAAAACTAAATAGGCTCGGAATAATAAATTTCTGTGTTGTGTGATAGGAAGTTTTATTTACAAATATAAACCGTGAAGGCTTTTTTCATGAAATTTAAAAACACAGATAATTGCTTAGATATAGTACAATTTAGTAACAACTGTTTAATGTTTAATAGTTTAAAATCTAGAACGGTCTCGATGTATAAGCTTTTAAATGGTTAAAATCGCAAATCAATAGATCAGCAACGAAAAAATAATATTAATGGGTATCACGTGGGCATAGTGGTGAAAGAGGGTGTGTCCCAGCAATCTATTTTAGGTCCCCCGCTGTGTATTTTATTTGTTTGTTTGCAAAAACGCTTGCACTGCATGTTTTCATGTGTAGAATGTTTTTAAGCCCTATCGTACATTTTACATTGTGTAACAGATATAAATGTAATGGTTTAGTAAATACCACATGCAGGGCCGGTCTTCTATATAGCGGGGCCCGGGTGCAAAAACTTTTTTGGGGCCCCCTATAAACATTTCATTTGCAAAATTTTACAATAAATTAATTTAATTTAAATAATTAAATATAAAGGTAAATCACAAAATTGTAATAAATTAAGATTTAAAATAAACTCACAGTTATTTCTAGATCCAATATTTTGGGTTGGTATTTAATGCAGAGTGTAGAGTTGGTAATTGAAAAGCCCATTTTTAATTTTCAAAGTTTGTCGTTTCAACTTCTTTATTTTCGATGGATAATATTGCTAAGGAATTAAGTCTCTCTTGAGAAATTGTATATCTGATGTTCGTTTTAAATAATTTTAATTTACTAGACGAGTGCTATGAACTGGCGGCAGTGACCAGAAGTGTTAAATAAATTTTAAGTGCAATATAAACGTTGGGGAAAATTTCATAATAAATATTTTTTTAGATAAATTTAAGCAGATTTATGGTTTGATTTTGAATGGGGATTTTTATTGTATTTTATTTTACATTAAAAAACTTTGTAAATTTCTTATTTAGAACATCCAAAATTTTTCATAAAATTTATAAACATATTCGTCTTATACTCCAGGCGAGCAAGTTACTTTAACAATAAAATTTAATATTTTATAATTTTCCAAAATTTTAGAAGTGTTTTTAATCGTTCGTCTATTTGAGAAATGGCTAGAATTTATTGAGATTGTAAAAAATATCAAAATACTAGGTTAAAAAAGAAGAATGCAAGAATTCACAGTAAAAAAAAAAGCCAAGCAAAATAATCTCCAGTAGAAAAGTTACATTCACAGTGGAAAAAAGATTATTTGCCACAGAAAAGATTTTTTTCTCAATAAAAAAAATAAATTATACTGAGTTAAAGGTCCAGAGTATAAATTATTTTTAACATTATACTTGGTAAAAAACAGTAGTTCTTTTGGTTTAGTTAAAATTTAAAATAATGAATTATTATTAACAAAATAACAAAAAAGAAACTCCGCATTCCCATCTAGACAGTCCTTGAAAATTTTTCTTGCTTTTATTTAATAATTTTCAAATTAAATTTCTTTAAATGTTAAGGGACTTGTTGCTCTGATTTTATTTTGAAAAAAGCTGATGCTAATGTCATGGCTTTGAAGCTAACAATTTATTATTATCACCTTATGTATCTTGCAACAGTTTAAATTTCTTTATTTTTGCTTTCTATTTCCAAAATGACATTATAGCATGTACAATTTGTACTGTTAATGTCCTTTTATCCACTGTTTTAAACAGCTATTACTTTTCGGTAGTTTTTTTATTTTTATTATGAAAGTTTTTACTTTATTAGAACTCATAAATATTTTCTTTTCAGTGGCACAAAATGTACAAAATCATTTTAATACATGCCATTTTGGGGCCCCCTAAATCGGGGGCCCGGGTGCATTGCACCCACTGCACCCCGTACTTGACCGACCCTGACCACATGTATATAAAGGGTTGTTTATTTCAGAGAACACTTTTGAATTTTTTAAATCAAGCACTTAATAACAAAATCAACATTTAAAGCTTTAAAATAGTAATAATTTTGGGCTTTATTAATATTTTAATGTTAAAATTGTGATTTAGTTTTAAGTCTCCCTACGTTAAAGTTGCTGAATGCGGTTTACAGAGAACAAACGATAAGCAAAAGTTTAGCAGACGCCATACTTCAAAGACCCAGCCAACTTCTCTTTACATCATATCCGCATAGCAATAATTTGCAACCATAAACCATATCTTTTAGTAGCTAACAAAGTTCAGTTGTTTTTTTTTTTTTAAGATTACTTAATAATAAGAATAAAAAGGGACATGTTAAATTCAAAGTATTTTAATATTTTAGTTATTTCAAGAAAAAAGTTAAAATTTCTAAAAAGAATAAGTAAAAAATCACTTTTTTAAAATTGTTTTAAGTGGCCCTGCCAAGCCAAGCTTTCGTAGCGAAATGGTATGTTAACGATTAATACTTTTTTTAAAAATTAATTGACTAATGTTGCTTTTCGTAAGTGTATACGAAAAACCATTGCTAAGACCTAATGAAAAAAACGTAAAAACCATTCATTGCAAATAACCCTCTTGGAGCATATATGTACTTTTTTTAATAAATATGATTTTATTGTACAGTGAGTAAAAACATTTACAACTTTTACCCTAAAAATATTTTTGTGCCATCAATTATAAGCGAGTTATTAACGATTTAAATTTAAAAGAATACTTGTTTTGGTTTCTATTTATCATCCAGCGTGCCATGGAACTTCTTTAAAACATTGGTGCATCACTGAATAGGTCTCAGAAAGAGGCATAATTTGTCTAATTTAACTTCTTTGTAGTTCTTACCGTTTACGAGATCCCAATAGTGGCCCTTCTATGTAACCACCCTGTATATCGACCCCTTTGGAAATTCCTGGTTCAAGTTATATATTTTTAAGATTAGGTTTATTATTTTATTACATTTTGTGCTTATTGGCTACTACACTAAACACTAATTTAAGGATAATTATTTCAAATTCATTTAGAAAGATAAAAGCCAAAATTAGTAAAAGTAATTAACCAATTGAAGGAGAAGTTAAAAAGATGAGGGAAGAACAAAAAGCATTTAGGGAGGAATTTATTGCAACAAAAAAAGAAAACGAAGAGCTTAAGAAAAATATGTTCAGCTTAGAAAACAGAATAGAAGAAACAGAAAAAAAGAGAAGAAATATAACATTGTGATAAAAGGTGCAAAATTTGATAAAAGTAACGGGACAGCAGGTATGGAAGAATTTCTAGATCAAAATTTACGAGTCAAGGGGTTGATATCAAACAGATGTATGAGGTGGGTCAAAAATATGGAAAAAGTATGACAATAGCAACGATAAGTAAATGGAAGGACAAAATAAAAATAATGCAGTGTAAGAGCATATTGAAAGGTCAAAATTTTTACATAGACAATGACCTAACAGTAAAAGAAAGAGAAATATAAAGAAAATTCAGAGAAGAGGCAGAAAGAGAAAGGAAAACGGGCAAAAAAGTCAGAGTAGCTTAGCAAAAACCTATCTATCGTAGATGATAATATCTGGCTATGGAATAAAGAGAAAGAGAAGCTACAGCAAAAAACTAAGGACAGAAAACAAGTTACGAAACAAATGGCACGAACACAACACGAAAACGAACATGAATAAGGAAAAACAGATAGTAATTAAAGCACAAAATATTAAAAATGATAATAATAGATATAAGAAAGACAAAATAAGAGTAGGTACTTGGAATTTATTATTTTATTTTATTTAATCATTAGTCTTTCTACCGTTAGGTGTAAGACTTTCTGTTAACTTTCTTTCTTGCTCGCTATTCTATTCTATCCCGCTCTGTTTTGAGACAGCTCCTTTACGTCCTCCCATTCAATACCTTTTTCTTGCGCTGCCTTCTTTACTCCTTCTTTCCAAGTTTTTCTTGGTCGACCCCTTTTATTTTTTCCCTGCGTCCTTGCTTCGTACGTTTTTCTTGTTAATTTTTCATCTGTCATTCTGTTAATGTGACCTAACCATCCTAATTGTCTTTCCCATGTCGATATCTTAGCTTCTGTTGATTTTATTTCTAGTTTTTCTCTGCATGTCTCGTTTTTTATTTTGTCTAGTTTTGTCTTTCCCTCTATTGTTCTTAAAAACCTCATCTCGGCTGCATTTATTCTACTTAAGTTTCTTTTTGTAAGTGTCCATGATTCGCTTCCGTATAATAAAGTTGGTGTGACTACGTTTTTACTACATCTACTTTTGTTTCTTTGGATATTTCTCTTTTACTAAAGATGGTCGTTTTTAGGGTATTATATATTCTTCCCACTTTTCCTAGTCTGTCGTTTATCTCTTTGTCTTGTCTTCCGTTTCCTTCTATGATTGTTCCCAAGTATTTGTAATGTGTTACTTGTTCTATATACTTGGAATACCAGAAGAATAAAAGGAAAAGCAGAAGAATTTAACGTGGAAAAAAATCAGCCCAACACCTGAACAGTCCTACACCTAACAGTTGAAGGATTCATGACTAAATAATAAAAAAAATAAACAAGCCAATCGAAATTGGTGAAGATTCAGCACCGAAAAATTACCAGTTTGCTTGACAAAATTTTAGACGCGTTCTCAATCATACCAAATGAAGTCTTATCGAAGAGCGAAATAGTACGATCAATTATATTCACTTCAGAAGAACCCAAACATAAAAAAAGTATTACTAAAAGACCATTTTCAGTCAAAAATACTTCTTGTTACCAAAATATTCTTTGAAGCCATTTTGTTTTTTTGCCAATTAGAATACATTGTTCCTCCATCTTAAGCATCAACAAAAGTTTTACAATTAATAGTAGAGTTACGTAAGATAAGGAACACAAAAAAAAAAAGATTTGGAACGATTATTTACTGAATATTAGCCCAAAAATTTTTAGTTTTTCGTTAACTGAGTCATATTTACGTATGTACATATATTTATTTGGCAGCCTCTATGCAAATTATTTTAGTCCAAATTTTTTATAAAGCACGAGATTTGTGCCTAGATCAAGTTTTAAACCTAATTATTTTAAAGAATGTCTATAATTTTGGTTATCTGTTCATATCAGGATTGGATTTCTTAGTCTGTTCTTGTTCAGCGAATCTTATTTGTAAATAGAAGACATGTATAAGAGATTTTGGTAGCTCCACTGATAGCAGCCAACATTTTGTGCCTTTATATATTGCATATTTCAAAGCCGCTCAAACACATTGCGAACGTTCCAAAGAACTTCCTGAAAATAAATGGTTTTGCGATAATAAAATACAGTAAATTCTTATCCTGCACTGTCACCACGGTATTACAAAAAGTAAAATATGCAGTTTGTCACGGCAGTGTGTTTGTGAAAATATCTTATTTTGCACGTCACTTTTAAATTCGTTATTTTCCGAGTTTTCATATTTCATTGATCATCCAGCTCATGCAGTGTGTTTTCAATTGGGTTAAAATAATACGTCATTGTTGTTTTTGGGTTTTACCAATATTGCTTGTTTATTTGTATTAAGCGTACGAAGTAACATAAACAATTGTTAAAACTGCTTTAGGCTTCGTGTTAGCAGACAAACCCGTAAATGTATTCTCTTTTCATGCATTGAATTGGTGATATACCAAGGACATTCAATTTAAAAGGAAAGGTATGGAGATTTTTTTAAATCGAATAATCTCATGTTATCACCGAGCCAGTAGTTTAAAAACTAGCCTTTCTTTAGAACGGCTTTTTTTTATACAGATACATACATTGTAAGTATTATAAAAAATATCCATTAGGTATTATTTTTAATTGTTATGTACAACGACTATTAATTTACTTAATAGCAACAACATAATTAATATTATTTACTGTCTGTCCTTGTTATTGCCAACGTGTTGATATAAACACGAAATTCGTAGTCATTGTTCTCCTTTCATTGTACTTTTTAGTAAAGAAATAAATTACGTCCTTACTTATGTAGAAGTTATTTAAAGATTTATTGTCCACTAACATAAAACAGCATAGTAATTCTAAGAAAAATTCGAAAATTTATTACTGCTTAAAGTATTAATTTCGACAATGACAGGAAACAAAAAATATAGTACTTGTACACTATATTTATTAGGGATGCTGCGAGTATAAAGGATAAATCAAATCTTTTGATAAACATCCTCCAGCGACGAACAAAAATAATTGTATCAAGAAACTGTGTTTAAATTACAAACAGAATAAAAATAGACAAGTTATTTTTTTAAAAAAGTTTTTGTTTATATTTCTATTAGTTATAAAAGTTAATCAGATACACAATCACTTTAAACAATGCCGTTGTTAGATTAAAAATGTGTTTACGTAAATATGCAATTAAATACCCATACTAAATTACCAAATCATTGTAGATAACTGCACATTAGTATGCTTTATGGGCAGAAAGCTACCAGTTACATATTATCTACCAAAATAATGAATTGATAAGCTAGATGGCTGGCTAGATAGAACTTTATTATTGTAAAAATGCGTACAGCATAAAAAGCTAAATTTCACAATTTTGAATATTTTTTCGAAAGATATTTTATACAGCAAAGACGAATTTTTAAAACCAGATGAGTACATAATTTTATGGCACTTGTAGTAAATTATTATTAGTGCATTGGCATAACTTAAATTAATTATACAGGGTGATTGAAATTCGAGTTTAAGCATGGGGGTCTCGCTTATTATAATAGCTAGAGTATAGGTTTACATTTAGCAAAGTTGCTAAATTCGATGCTTATTAATAATCCAAAGAGACATTAGAAATATCTCAAACGGTATCCGAGAAAATTAGGAAAAACTGGAAAATACGATTTTTGAAAATCGTCAATAACTCCATTGGAGTATGAAATATTTCAAATGTGTAAAAACATTGCCCAAGCAACTTTTTAAGCCGAATCGGATGGTGGTCACAAATGTTTCCTAGATCGATTCGTTTTTGTTTTATGACAAGCAACTTTATTTTTTCTTACGGGCGCAATTTTTGCTATTTACGTAATCAAATAGCATTTATTTTTCTGAATCCATTGATATATCACACATGGTATTTTACTCCTTTATTCATTGTCAAATTTAAAAAAAACGCGTTTTAAACAACTACCATTATAAAACAAGTAGGCTGGTCGTTGTAGTTTATGTTGTTTCCACGACAACCAATCAACAAACTAAAAGTTTTGAAACCCTATTACTTGTCACATTAATAAATTCGTAAAACTGAACTTTAATAACGAAGAAAAACCCGATATGCTGCGAATTTTTTATTCGTTGGATAAGAATTCTATATTGTCAAGTCAACGATATGCAGAAACATATCCAGAAGGAAAACCACCCTCGCACACATATTGTTGTACGTTGGACAGAAACTTAGGGAAATATAGGGCTTTTGCCAAACCCAGAAGATAATATGGCAGAAAGGTTTCAGATAAAAGTAAAAAAAAACATTTTTATTAAACGTGACCCCCATCCGATTCAACTAAAAAAGTTGCTTGGGCAATGTTTTTACACATTTGAAATATTTCATACTCCAAAGGAGTTATAGACAATTTTCAAAAATCGCATTTTCCGGTTTTTCCTAATTTTCTCAGATACCGTTCGAGATATTTTCAATTTTTCTTAGGAAAATTATTGAGCACGAATTTTGGCAGCTCTGCCGAGTTTAAACCTATACTCTAGCCAGGGTTGAGCAGATTTAAAAATTGATTTAAATCACGATTTAAATCATGATTTAAATCAAGTGATTTTAAAAAAAAAATCATTGATTTAATTCAAGTGATTTTTTTTTAAATTATTAATTTAAATCACAGATTATATGAGTAGATACAATATAATATTTATAATAAAACAAAATTGTATTACTATTGGTAATTAAATACACGAAATGGTAAATAAAACATATCAATTCGCTCTTGTAAAGTAATATTCATTGTGGAAATGCAATAATTCAAAAAATAAATGACAAGTTTTTGACGTTAGCGAAGTAAACAGTCAGTTTTTTCAATTTCCACGGCACTATTGCTTCAATACCGATTTGAAAAAAAATGTCGAATATCTCGAAAAGTATGAGTTTTGGGTAAAGGACACACTTAACAAAAAATGAAGCTCTTTTAAAGACGAATTCGATGACATAAAAAATACAGGGGTTCGCCTTTGAAAAAATCGAGTTACGAGCTTTTGAAAATCATGGAAGTTGCCACCTATTTATAAACACCCCTGTATGTGTGATTCAAATTTTTTCATATCGAGCGAACAGAGAAATTTTTTCTGCATGTCCATACCAAATTAAAACTCTGTACTTCAAAATAACTTCAGGAGAATTTTTTAAATAGAGACTTACAACCTTGAATAATTTAGAAAATTAATTTTTTCTTACAACGCCGTATAAAATCCTGTAGTATTTTATATTGATGCAAAGCTAAAATTAAGGCGGTCAAAAATATTAAATAAAAAATTGGGTGTTGTATTTGAAATATAAAAGTTGCTATTAGTTCCAGAAAGGTGACTCACCCTGTATATTTGAAAATATTTTTATTGTGTTGTTTAGAAAAAACTGTATAAAATAGCATTTGATTCAACTTCATATCTCAAGCCGTTTAGCCACAATCGACCGATCCCGCACTAATGACTCACCCTGTATATAATTAATTAAACATCATCATTTGGCACTGATTTTTTCAAAATTCTTAATCATTATATTTAATTTTTCATTTTGACAAAAATTCACCAATGAATTAAATATATTGGTTATTAAATATATTAGCACAAAACAGAAATAGCATGTGAATATGTCACCAAATTCGATAATATGGTACATTTCATTTAAATCAAAAAAATCTGATTTAAATCAAATAAATCGATTTTTTTGATTTTTTTAAAAAAATCGTGATTTTTATCCACCCTGACTCTAGCTATTATAATAAGCGAAATCCCCATGCTTAAACTCGAATTTCAATCACCCTGTATAAGCCAATAATTTATTCGAGAAATAGAAAAAAAGTTGAGTTTTAATTTAAAAGGTATTAATAAGGGTATAAAAAGAATATGTAAGCCAAAATAAATGGAATGAATAAAAAACAAATCTATAGTAAAGCTTTGACATAGCTTCATTTCATACTGACATTAATGAAAAGAAATGTTTATGTTGAATTCAAATAAGAAACGATAGTTATAAAATAAATTTGATTGAGTTTAGTACTAGGCGCGGAACGTATAAACGAAAGCCTGCATTTAAATACTATTATTTCTTTTATATCGCATTAGAATGGGTAAAGAATCCGAAGAAATCCATCTCATTTTAGAAAGCAATCCTCACGAATCCGTGTTAAGAAGGCGACGTCCTAATCCTAGGTTTAGTGCGTATCCAGGATTTGAGTCGATCCTCGAGTTAACTTTTGACCGTCTTCATCTCGGCGCTGCTATTTGGATCGAGTCTCATTTGAATATTTCTAACGCGGAATTTGCGGCGACTGTTGCCAGACGTCGTATAAAACATGGGCCGTCATAAGTACACCGGAATAGAGTTTCTGCAAGAGATCGTCTTCAATTTGGCAGCAAAATCCGGAATATACTAGAGAATAACACGGCTCTGTCGACATCATCGTATAAATCAGCCCTCTTTGCCGCGGCTTATTACCGGCGGCCGCTCTAAATCAAACCCACGACGAAAATATGTCGGACAAAAAGTGGCAGACTCGAATGCAGTCGTAATGGACCATTGCACATATTATAGCACCCCATTGGCTTTATATTCCGTTGCTACAAATTATCGGGGCCATTTCTTAACCGCGCCGGAAACGTTTGTCGCTTCTTCTGTTGTTAATGGCTGCCGACTTATACTTGGCGTTGTTTTACAAATCAGTAACCAATTTTAACCGCTTCCACGATTTTTGCAGTTAATAGCTGCGGCACGAGTACGACGTCCTACGTCGACCGGGCGGGCTGTCATAAACAGGACCGTTTCATCCGTGAAATCATCGAAAGCGCGGCGAAATAAATACTGACAGCTTTAATTTGTTTGTGGCCTGCCATTAATTCAGCGATAGTAGCGCGCTGCAGCAACTTGGAGCATTTATTGTAGCAGTAAAACGGACTAAGCCCAACAAACTTTATAATAAGCGTCTCAGAGCCACTAAAACTAACTGCCTCCGCTGGAACGGAGCCTTGTTTTTAATCTCTTTATATATCTGACGCTATATACTACTCGGTCATTTAAATTCAACAGATTTATGGCGTGTCTGTACGTACTTTTTGTTTTATAGCGGTTGAAAAATCGCTATATCGTGAAAATTCACAAGTCGGAACATACAGACTCATTCATTTAACTTGCACAAGATGGATATCTCGCTTATCTTAGGAGATAAAAAGTCAGATACATTTGGTTTCACATGCAAATTTTCTTACGATTGTATCAAAAATAATCTTTTATCTTTTTGTTTTAATCAAAATATGCAACCACTGAAAAAAAAAAGTATTAATATCTTCTCCGTTTTGTTTACAATTTGTCCAAACATAAGTTACATGTAACTTTCAAATGTGATTATTATTATAATGAACACAACGTATTATTAACACCGTCCGCATTTTACACCAATAACCATCACCAGAGAAGATGCTGAAGCTAAGTCTCTGGTTGCGGGCCTAATTCTTTATTGGTTTAGTCATAAGTCCTTCTACTGTTAGGTGTAGGACTGTTGAGTTGTGCTGTGCTGACTTTTTTTCATGTCTCTTTGTCTTGTGCTAGGTTTTTTATATCTACCCATTTGATGTTCTATCTATTGCTGCTTTTTTAACTTAGTCTTGCCAGGTTTTTCTCGGTCTACCACTTTCGTCTTTTTCCTGTGACCTTGCTTCATATAGGCTTTTCTGGCTAAGCTTTCTTTTAATTTTTTAGAAGTATAAATTCGAGACTTCAGGAAGTGTGATGGTTTATTGTCACACAAGGCCCGTATTTTTATTTCATATTTTGATGGCTTACTCGAAATACAGTGCAACCTCTATAATCCGAACACACTTTAATCCGAATATCCACTAATCCCACCTTTGACATTCTAAAGTCATAGTCCGAACGCACCTCGCTAATCCGAACTACGCAAGTATTTTTCTGCATCAACGTAGCATTTATGAGCATCTATTTTGATTCTCTTATTACAACTTTTAGAGTGCAACGGTTTAGTAGTAGTTCGACGTAAAAAGTATAATAATAAGTGCATAAAATGTCGAAAAGACAACATAAAACTTTAAATTTGCAAAAAATGATATAATAAATGAAATTAAATCTGGAAAACGTTTTTCCAGTATTTCATTAAAATATGGTGTCGGAAAATCGACTGTATGTGTGTAATAGCATACAGAAAATGTTGTAGGGTTGTAAATTATATATTTTTTTATAAATCCAATAATCTGAACAATTCACTAATCCGAATTGACCCTTTGCATTTAATTCTTTGGATTATGGAGGTTGCACTGTATATTGTTTAAAACAACATCGGCAGCGAAATCCAACGCTCGTCTAGGTTTACATTTTCAACAGCGTAATATAATTTTGGGACAACTTCCACCCATTTTTCCTATATTAACCTTACAACCACACGCTTATATTTGCTTCTTTTCTTAATGAAAAGTAGATTAATTATCAAATCGTATTACGCGAGAGATGGTATAAAATGTTTGGAGAGACATTGTGGAACAGAAAATGTTTTTTTATTCCACTAAGTTTTGGTTGATTCTCTGTTCGATTTGTAAATGCCTGCTAATAATATAAGCTCAGTGTATGCTTGTAATGGCACTGTCTAAGATTTCCTTTTTTTTTGTCAAACTCGTTGACTTCCAATATTTGTAAATTAATTTTTAATGAAATAAATAAATAGGATTTAGAAGTACTTTTTGCATCTGTTGTTATTTTAGTAGCAGAACTGCTGAAATATTTCTTGTAACATTCACACAGGATAATCGTCCATACTGCGGTGGAGGTTCCAATAACCACCAGTTTGTAGTTGTTGTAGTAGTAATGGATGTTTTCACTTTACAGTGTATAAAAAATCTACAAATGTTTTCCGTAAAGTATTTTTGTACCATCAAGTATAAACGACTTATGAAGGATTTTTAAAAAAATGTCGATTTTGATTTTTGTTTATTATTTTGCGTGCCATTAAACTTTTTTATAACATTAAAGCGTCACTGAATTGGTCTCAGAAAGAAACACAATTTGTCTAATTTAAACTTCTTTGTAGCTATTACCGTTAACGAGATTCCAATAGTGGCCCTTTTATGTGGATCACCCTGTATATTCTCGGTGTCAGGTAACTCTTCAACAGCTCAGTATCAGTCAAAAATTTGCGATTTGATATAATTTACAGTAAAACTATAACACAATACTATCCAAACTAAAAGTGAAGGCGTATAAGGGAATTCGTTATTTTTATCACTAATAAACAAACAAAACTTTTTTTTTTAGAGAACATTGGAATCGACTTGTTTCAAAGCCAGTAAATCAGCCTCGTAAAGCACAAATAGGTATGTAAATTGATTTAATTTCATTGGATTTCATTCCGGGTCATATTGACCCGAACAGTACAATAATAAAAACTTCAAAAATGTAAGTTTTCAAAAAAAAAAAAAAAAACCGAAATAACAGCGTTAAGTAACCAAGTCGAAATAACTTAAAATAATATTACGGTTGGCTATTTTATTATGTGCAAATGAAATTCGTTTTGGGTCATATAGATTCGAACAGAACAGCAGATTATGGAACTGAAAAGAATTGTCTGGTATATCACTCGTTCATTTCAATCCAACAGATTAACGGCGGCGCATCGGTACGTACATTTCAGTTTTATCACAGTAAAAAAATCACCATGTTCTGAAATTACTACAAGCGTTAGCATGTCATGTCGCATATCGCATGGAATGTACGCACGAATTTTGCGTGCACATTGAATCGCTGTGCCATTTGCCGTTGGCTCTGGCAGGAACGCACATTCCGGTGACGGCGCATCATGTTCGAGTGAGTAGATCAATTCATACGCCAGCGTGATCTATTCGTTGCGAGAAATATCGCATTATATCATGGTGAAACCTACGCGATCCGTTTGTTATTTGAAAATACATCCCCGAGCCCTTAAATCCAAAGCCACTGATACAGTATATTGCATATATAATTTATATAAACATATTGTGTTATAGGTACCAACAACAGAAAAGGTTAATACAGCGAATATTAAAAATGGCAGAAGCAAACTGAGAGAAAGATAAATATTAAAAGTGAATTGTTAGTGTCGTTTTTTAAATGCTCGTATACCGAGTGATTCAGTTTGACTGTCGCTTTCCTCTAACTTTGTTATTTTAAGAAAAAACTCCAATAAACCCTATATTTTTGTAAATCGCAGAAAATACAATCTCTTTTATTACAATGACATACTTTTTTCGATGCTCACCGTTGCTATCTTGGAAACGGTAAGAGATACAAGGTCGGTTAAATTAGAGAAAAGTTGCACATTTTTATGGCGATTAAGAATCGGAAAAGAAATCCTGGATATTTCTATTCGTTTTTGATTTATTAGAAAAAAACTGAAAAATGTGATTTTAGAAAAATATTATTATCTTCTCTACCCTTGACGCTATTTTAGTTAAACTTGGTAACTTTATGTTTTTGACCGTTCTAGGTTTGATGACAACAGAAATTTTCTAAGCCTTCTAGATTTCAAGTTGCGATAGTCAACTTTTTTATTTCTTATGGCCGCCATATTGGATTTTTGCACCATCAGACAGACAAAAAAATTAGCTTTTCAGATCGGTAACCAAAATACTTTTGTCTTTCAAAAAACTTGTTGAAATTTGAAAATTTGTGTAATTAATCTATAAAATCGCGAATGTTTTGAAAAACAAATTGAAATTATAATATAAATAAAAGTGACACAACATTTTATAGGTCTAATAAAATAACGAAATGACAATAAATTTAAAACACCAGATAAATAATTATTTAAATTGTTTAAAGTGCGCGCCGTTATGTATGATGTAGTGGTTAGTTCTCAAATTCATTTCGTCCACTGCCTTTAGGATAGTCTGTCTCGGAATAAAGTCGAAAGCATTTTTGAATTTACGGCGAAGATGTTCAATATTTTCCGTTAGGGTTGCATAAACAACATCAATGTAAAAGTAATCCACAGGCGTTAAACATGGCGATCGCGGAGGCCAATGAACGACCAAACGTACCAAGTCATGAATTTTGAAAGCGTACATCTTATTTAATATCCTTTTACAATGCGGGCGTTGTAAGGACCGCTCCTACATGCTGAAACTACTGATGATTTTGAATTGTTAATAATGGCAATTTGCCTAACATATCTTCTAAATATGTTTCCAACAACCTTAATTTCGTTATCATTAAATTAATAAAACGTCTGTCTTTTATTTGCATCATAGTTTCAATTGTTTTTCAATACACTCACGATTTTATAGATTATTTATACAAATTTTCAAATTTCAACTAGTTTTTTGAAAGAAAAATGGTATGTTGGTTACCAATCTGAAAAGCTAATTTTTTTGTCTATCTGATGGTGTAAAAATCCAATATGGCGGCCATAAGAAATAAAAAAGTTGACTATCGCAACTTGAAATCTAGAAGGCTTAGAAAATGTCTGTTGACGTCATCAAACCCAAGACGGTCAAAACCATAAAGTTACCAAGTTTAAAGGAAATAGCGCCAATGGTAGGGAAGATAATAATATTTTTCTAAAATCACGTTTTTCAGTTTTTTTGTAATAAATCAAAAACGAATCAAAATATCCAGGATTTTCAGATTCTCCATCGCCATATAAATGTGCAACTTTTCTCTAATTTAACCGACCTTGTATCTCTTACCGTTTTCAAGATGGCATTGGTGAGCATCGAAAAAAGCACCACCCTGTATATCAAACTGGCTCAGTCAACTTTTCTTTGAAACGACAAAGTATATTTTTCAAAATATCGAGTAGGTAGCAAATTTTAAATATTTAGGAACAATAATTTCAGAAAATGGTAAGTTGGAGGACGAAATAGCGGCAGCGACGAAATTTTACTACGCCGCTAATAAATATCAAAAGAAACGAAGACGCGAGTTTTTAATGCAGTGTACGTACTACGTACCCATCCTCTCGTACAGTTCAGAAACTTGGACACTTACACAAAAACAAAAACAATAAATACAGGTACAGGAAATGAGATTTCTGACTGATCGATAAAATCAGTAACGAAAAAATTCGAAATAACCTAGGAGTAACGGATATTAAGAAAAAGATGGAGACGAATGAATTACTTAAGACGGCTTGGACATCCACTACGCGAAAATAGTATGGAAAACGCAGATAGAGGGAAAAAGAAAGAAAAAGACCAAGAATAAAGTGGGAAAAAGAAGTGAGGAAGAGACTAGAAGAAAAAGGAGTCAGCTGGAGAGATGTGCCACGATTAGCTAAACGATAGGCAAGAGTGGAGAAACATAACACAGAAATAGAAAAGCATACCTCGACTCCGAAAGGCACAAGAGGAACCGAATAAGTAGAAGAAGAAGAAGCAGAAGGTTGGTAAGAGTTTTTTTTTAAGGAATTGTTACCGGGGATGAGACTTAATTATTGTATCGCTGGCATTCTCCTACCAAACAAGAATCTATGCAGTGGGTTCGCAAAGGGTAGCCTTTCACAAAATAAGCGAAAACACATTATTCGACCGTAAAACTGATGACAACCATTTTTTGGAAGGAGGAAGAAGTTCTGCTTATTAAATATATTAAGAAAGGCACTATAATCGACAGAGAGGACTTTTTGAACGCGATTCAAAGTGTGAAAGAAGCGTTGAAATTAAAACGACCTTCATCGTGGCGGCAAAAGAATCTGCTTCGGCACGACAATAATTGCAAGGTCCATAAAGAGCGCAAACTTCAGGCTGTAATTCAAGAATGTGGGTTTGCTGAGCTGCGTCATCCACCTTACAGCACTGACTTAGCATCCTGCGACTTATTTTTCTTCAGAAATTAAAAAAAAAAATCTTATGGGCAGAAAATTCACCGCCAATAATGAGCTAAAGATAGCTGTTGATGCCTATACGGCAATTCGACAAACGTTAGATTATGTGTATGTGTTGAAGGTAGTTAGGTATGTGGAAAAAAACATTTTTTTGTTCTCCTATATGTTTTCTTTCATCGCAGTATAAAAATCTACATTTTCGTAGAAAATTTTAATGTCTACTATCAACGAGGTAGACTTTTATACACGGTATGTTGTACCTATCGCAACTTACATACAGCGTATAACGTTACAATACCAGGATGCCTTTAGTATGTTGAGTATTAGCAATTTGGAAACCCGATTTGTGTACTGGAAACTTGTTAAACTATTGTAATGCATGTAGCTACCATGTTCGAGTGTAAAATAGTTTGCACTATTGAATGAAGCAGTTCGACCACGTTCCCGAGTGGCAGAAGTTTTGTATAATTTTTTTTGAAACGTCGCACAAACACAACGTTCGTATGCAATGATTGTTTTGCTATTTCAACAATGCCGATAATTCTCTGGAGCAGCGTATACGTCTGCTGATTGCATGCACATTTAATAAAATCGATATTGAGGGTAAGCTCGCCGCGTCCCGTGTCTGTTCATCATCTGTCCACTCACAAATTCAATGAAAACCTACTAAACTAGCTAATATCGCAATCATAAGCCGATAATCAAATAGACGCATGTAGCCCGGTGTGCGTGGTTAGGGCGGGATTGTGTTATACATTATAAATGTCCCTGGCACACTAAGGCACACCGCTCGACCTTAAGTTCTATAAACTGGTATGATTTTATTTTCACTATAGCTGCGGTAAAAAATATTTAAAAATAACGTTCTCTGTTATTACCACACCAAAAATATAACATTTACAAAACCAATATGTAACAAAACACGGATAGTATGCATTTTTGCTTAAGTCTAGACTAGACAATGCATAAAAATATTTTAAGGTTCTTAAATACCAATTAAGCTTGAAGAATTTTTAGTTACTTTTGCAAGGGAAAATTATTATAAAAATCTCTAAATTGACGTGCGTTTGAAATTAGCATTGATTGACTTATATTTGCTAGATTTAATAATTTAGACTCTAGTTGTGTAGAAATTAATTAATTAATAACAATGCTATGAATATCCATAATTAAGCGATACGTTTGAATCTAATAAAGTTCGATAAAAGTAGGGAAAAAAAGCCGTTGCAGAGACATCTCACACTAACTGTTGCTCTAGTCCAGTGGTTCCCAAAATGAGCGTTATTGCTTCCTGTTAACCCATTAAGGACCAACCATGGAAATAATATTTTTTTAATTTTATTAATATTGTTTATTTTCTGTAAAATAAATATCAACAAACTAATTTTTGAAGATAAAATAAAAAACAATAACTGCTTCAATTTAAAAAAATAATTTTTGCATCTACGCAACTTTGGGATCTCCAATGTCTTAAATCTTTATGTATAATATTTTAAAGCATGCAGTATTAAGGTGCACTTGGCATGTTTGACCAATTTATATTATTGCGCTTTTACACAACCTATATCTTCGTCTCACTTTTTGTTGGTCTTCTTGTTGGACGACAGTAGTAATTATATGTAGTTAGGTACATATGTGTTTATTATTTGATGTTACTTGATATGATATTACATTTTAGTACTTGATTTAGTACGTGTGTGTAGTTCACACGTGTGTGTTCCGCTCGCGCAGCAGACTGCTATAGCGGGGGTTGACCCCCTCTTCAGTCGTTAGAGGTACAAGGATAATGGGTGAGGATGTGGATAGTCAAGGATGGGCAAGGATAGGTGGAAGTACTGCCACAGCATTTGCCTTAACTGTAACCATCTGAAACCTTTACAATGACAGTCGGCTTCTGCATAGTAGTATTAAAAAAGTGAACGATTTTAAAAAAAATATGGAAGTTAAATTTAACATCTTTTTGACAAAAGGTTTAACATGTAATAGTAGATGTGTTTAAGATCAACCTGCCATTTCAAATACACAGGGTGTCCCAGCCAAGACGAATTATTCAATAGCTCTGTTATTAGTAATAATATTAAAAAAAGTTAAACATAAAAGTTGTTTGTTATCATTTACTACATAACCTAAAATTATTTTCGACTATACACAGTGTTTTGTTTTTGCGCTCTGATACCAAACATTGTTTTTTTATATAGAACACCCTGTATATTTTGCAATTTTTAGATGTAAAATTAAATTTTTTTTGAAAAATATTATAGGTTATTTATGTCTAAAATGAACCGTTTTTGAGTAATTAACGTTTTTTTGAAAATTTTGACAGATGCAGACCTTTATAAAAATATTTATATTTATTAACATAACAACACCAGAGCAATTTACTCTGGTAATTTATTAGACAATAGTGCCATAGTGATTGTTGACTAGTTACATTTTTAAAATAATATACAGGGTGTTCGTTATACTCGGTCCATTTCGCTAAACTTTAAACGCATGTAAGTCATTTTTTTTAAATGGAACACCCTATATATTTTTACATTTTCTTGTGGAAAATTTAATTATCTTTCAAAGTAGTTAAGCATTTTTTATGTCTAAATATAATATTTTTAGAGTTATTTCGTTTCTTATGATTATTTGCGAGTATTTTACCTAAAATATCGGTAGTAGCCTTTGAAAATTCAAAACAATTTGTATGAACTGTCAACCAGAACAGTTAATAGGCAAAATTTCCACTATTATGCCACTAAAAATCCGTATTTTTTAAGAACTGTAGATACACAGCATGCTGGTGTTATTTGCTGCCATTTATGCGGTGTATCTACAATTCTTAAAAAATACGGATTTTTAGTGGCATAATAGTGGAAATTTTCCTATTAAGGGGGAACTCAATTTTAGTCGAAGTGCAGAAGTAATAATACACGTAATGTCATATTTACATCTCTTTCTAGTACACTAGCAGAAAACAACATAGCAAAACTAATTTCCCCCTCCATATTTCCCCGCCATATATTCGTTCATCACTCTTTATCTTAGCAGTCTATCATTGTTTATTTTTAACCCTGAAAGCGTTTTCCTAGCAGCCTATTAGATCTTAGCAGCTAAAGGCGTAAATTTTATAGTAAGTATTACTTTTAGAAAAATTAAATATTACAAAGTTAAAGTTTTTTAACTGTAATAATCAAAATAAATTCAATGTATAAATAGTTTTAATTATTTCATATTTCCTATTATAAAAAGAAGAAATATATAGAAAAAGATATATTTACATATTTACATATTTTTATTATATTAGTACTAGGGCGGTTTATCAGTTATTTTTAACAGAAACCGAAACCGTTATTTTTAATGGCAAAAAAACGGAGAAAAGTCGAACAAATCATGTCGTATTATCGCCTAATCGAACCAGTTGGTCTAATCGAATTTTAAATTCAACCGCTTCTTTTGTAGCAAACGCAAATAATAGTAGTTGTCTTTGTTGTCGGTCGCCACACGCACTTCATAGATGTTCGAATTTTCTTGAAAAAACCACAAATGATAAATTTCTATTCATTAAAGGCAAAAACCTTTGTATTTATTGTTTGAGCTCTTCATAAAATGAAGGATTGTAACTCAACTTTAAATTGTCGTATTTGCTATAGCAGGCATCATACCTTATTTCACTTTGAAAACAAAATCAAATGGTCTTCATCCGAGCACGTATCTACGAGTAAAGAATCGGAAATTACTCATTCACCTTTGGATGAAACTCCAAACTTACTTTTGAATCAAGTCAATAGCTTAACGACACCTCTTCATCTCGAAACACTGTTTTGTTATCGACAGCCTTAGTTGATGTGTTAGACTGTTGGGGAAATTATCAAACGCTTCGTGTATTATTAGATAGTGCCAGTCAGACAAATTTTATTAGGTACTGATAGTTGCGTTAAGAAATTAGGGCTGTCCCGAGCCTCAGTAAATATTCCCATCCATGGCTTGAATCGTACCTTTTCGTGCGAATCTACCAGTTTTACCACATGTATTCTTAAACCTAAAGACAAAGAGGAACCTAAATTTAATGTCGACTTCATGATTTTGCCGCATGTATGTACGGAAATGCCGTCCACAACTATTAATTCGGAAAATTGGACACATACCACAAACCTTAAGTTGGCAGACCCACAATTTGGAACGCCACGTAAAATAGACATGTTATTGGGAGCCGACATTTTCCCTTCGATTTTAAGAGATGGTATAGATTCTATAAGAATAAATTGACGTTTAGATTTTCCTGTCATTTTTTGTGTTGTAGATATATGTTGTAGAACAGACATACGGCGATAAAATGGTGGGGTATTGCAGCGCCTTCGCTTCGGAAAGTACAAGTGAAATTTCCTTAAAAAATGTGTTTCTTAGTTCAAGTTTTTAGAAAAAGATTGTGAATAAATTTATTTCAAATTAACAACAATTATTAAAAACATGTTCCTTAACGGCGGTACAGGACGATATTTTAATTTTAGCCAATAGTTTACAAATATTGATGGTGTAAACAGACGTCAATTTTTAGCCAGTTTTTAATATTTTTTTATGCTTAACAGTATTAACTTTTTTAAAAATCGAGCCTGTACCGCCATTCTCGAACCAAAAATCTTATTACTTACAAATTTTTAAGTACTTTGGATAATTAGTGTGAGAGAAAAACTTGAACTACGAAAGCTGTTTTATTGCGTGCCTTTAGTTCCCCCTTAACTGTTCTGGTTGACAGTTCATACAAATTGTTTTGAATTTTCAAAGGCTACTACCGATATTTTAGGTAAAATACTCGCAAATAATCATAAAAAACGAAATAACTTCAAAAATATTATATTTAGACATAAAACATGTTTAACAACTTTGAAAGATAATTAAATTTTCCACAAGAAAATGTAAAAATATATAGGGTGTTCCATTTAAAAAAAATGACTTACATGCGTTTAAAGTTTAGCGAAATGGACCGAGTATAACGAACACCCTGTATATTATTTTAAAAATGTAACTAGTCAACAATCACTATGGCACTATTGTCTAATAAATTACCAAAGTAAACTGCTCTGGTGTTGTTATGTTAATAAATATAAATATTTTTATAAAGGTCTGCATCTGTCAAAATTTTCAAAAAAACGTTAATTACTCAAAAACGGTTCATTTTAGACATAAATAACCTATAATATTTTTGAAAGAAAATTTAATTTTACATCCAAAAATTGCAAAATATACAGGGTGTTCTATATAAAAAAAACAATGTTTGGTATCAGAGCGCAAAAACAAAACACTGTGTATAGTCGAAAATAATTTTAGGTTATGTAGTAAATGATAACAAACAACTTTTATGTTTAACTTTTTTTAATATTATTACTAATAACAGAGCTATCGAATAATTCGTCTTGGCTGGGACACCCTGTATATTAACTTGCGTACAAATTAGTACCGAATGGAAAACAACACAACATAATAATTAGGTATCTTAAGTACAATGTTGTCAACTCTTTCCTTAATTATATGTATAAGTATGTTATCCCTAACATTTAAGGAGCAACTTTTTTTACTTTAAAATATCGACTTACATAAATACCGAAACAAATGGCAATTTATATTTAGGCTCTATATTTTCTCGAATTTCTTATAACACGCATTTTACCCTGCCATTCTTTTGAAATAGTATATTTTCAGACACAATATGTTGTATGTTACAAAACGGTTTATAAAGACATTTAAAAACAGCTTTAGTGTCTTGTTATTTTGCACGTTTCACGTCAAGGGAGGTGAATGATGTGGGATAAGTGCAAAAGTTAGGGAAATACAAGCCGCCTTCAAGAAACACAATCCAATTTAAGATAAAGGCGCAATTAACCTAAATGAGGTAAAGCATAACGGACATATAAAATCTCGAATTTGATTATAAAAGCTGCATGTGTTTTAATAAAATATCTAATGGAATACCTAAACAGATGGCGATATTATGCTGCACGTATTTGTCGAATGACGGGGGTTCAACGTAGTACTGAACACGTCCTCTTCAACATGAATAATGCGTTATGATTGCTTCATACATATTTAATATCTACTCAAACCGATTGTTTCGTCGCAAAAGAATTTCTTTATTTTTTACTGTCACGAGCAGGTTTTAAATTATAGAGACAAACCGGAGTTTTATTCAACCCTTTCTCATACTGAGCTGCCGGCAGACTTACTTTGTGCACTACAATTACATTTTCAATCGTCTCTCACAAATGGAACCGTATTGTTATACGCTTTTGGCATAAACATGGCCAGCTAATTTTTAGCGTACTCACCAAATCCTTTACTTAATTATGTTCATTAGGAAATGTACAAAAGCAGGATTATGAATAAACGGTCCTGTAAACATTCCCTTTAAGAAAAACATGTACAAGGTGAGTCAAAACTCGTGGTTCAGCGAAAAATATACTCTAACTTTTGGTTGCGTGACATAGGAGAACTGAAACACCTGCCAACATAAATTAATTATAAAATCAAAATAACATGCACGTAAAAATACAAAATGGAAAATTAAAAAGAAAAAAAAATCTACTAAAATCCACGTTTGAATTTACTTTTTTAAGTATGTATACCTAAAGATTGTTGTTAAAAAAAAATCATGTCCTGAGAGAGATTTTCTTGTTACGGAAAACAATTAAAAGCAATTCTTAACCAAGCATAATATTTTCAGTAAGTTGTATATCCTTTTTTAGTGGGTTTCAGGAGATTTATTTGATTTATTACCAGCAGATGTCGGGAAATAAATTGACGTTATTTGTTATTGCTTAAACACGAATTGTGTAGGTATGTAGTTTCATTTCTGGTTTTGACCAAGAAAAAGTTATTACAAAATGATTGATCTTTAATAGGTACTTATTAAAGATAATTATGTTATCGATAAGAAAATTTAAAAAGTCATAGCTTGTTCCATTTAAAAAAAATTGACTTTTTCGTGTTTGAAGTTTGACTAAATTTGACCGGGCACAAGGAACACCCTGTGTATTATATTAAAATTTTAATAAGTCAGCAATTACTACAAAACTGTTGTCAAATAATGGTTCAAAGGAATTCGTTCTGACTGACATTTCTAAGTACTTAGGTAGTTAAATATTATTATTTTTTAAGTCCTGTTCCGGTAAATATGTTCAAGTACCAAAGTAACTCAAAAACAAATGCTTCTAAGCATAAAAAACTTTTAAAATGTTTGATTGAAAAAGAATTTATATCAAAAACTAAAATGTACAAAATACACAGGGTGTTCACTATGAAAAAACAAAGTTAGCTATCAAAACACTTTGTTTAGTTGAAAATAGTTTTAGGATATATAATAAATTACCATAAATAACTTTTATTCGAAACCGTTTTAAAAATATTTACCAAATAGAGCTACCGATTAATTATTCGTCATGGCTGGAACACTGTGCACATACAGAGTGTCACACAAAAAACACCGCAAGCTGTAACTCCCTGGTTTGTGGTCCGATTTTGATGAACAAAAAAGTAAATGAAATGGCTCCTCAAATACGATAAACTGAATTGGATTTCAATTTTTTTCAAGTTCAACTTAAATGTCAAACGATAGTAAATTTTTTTTTCCAAATGGCAACATCTATTTTTTTTTCCTAAATATGGTAGGGTAGAAATTTTTTTCTGAATTCAATGAGATAATCATAAGTTAATTTTAGTGCTAAGCTAATAAGAAATAAAAAATAGGTTTAACTAAAATAGGTTACGTTTCACAAAATTTTCAGGCAGGCTGTAGAAAACAAAAAAATCTTAATCAACAAATGTCATTTAAACGTCAGTGTGGTATTTAAATGACATTTGTTGATTAAGATTTTTTTGTTTTCCAGGGCTAGCTTGAAAATTTTGGAAAAAAAATTGACTATCGTTTGACATTTAAGTTGAACTTGAAAAAAACTGAAATCAAATTCAGTTTATAGTATTTGAGGAGCCATTTCATTTATTTTTTAGTTCATCAAAATCGGACCACAAACAACGGAGTTACCTACAGCTTGCGGCGTTTTTTGTGTGACACCCTGTAGAACAAGATTTTAAAAACAATATCGGTTCTTTACTTAAAGCCAACCCTGTACAACTTGTACATATAATTTTTTAAATTCAGTTTAATTATTAAAATTTTTTGTTCTTCGTTTTAATCTGTTTTCTTTTTGTATTTATGTATTTTACATCTCTACACTCAGCAGTTTTCTTAATCTTTGTAGAGGTTTTTCTTAGTTGAATTATTTTATCATACATAACAATCTCTTGATAAAGTTACAACATAGATTACGAACCGAACATCTGCGGTGTAAATTCTTTTTTTTTTATGAAAATTTCCGGAGACGGATAACAAATTCAAAGTACAGGTAAATAATAAATTATTCAAAATTTAAAAATTTAGATCACTTAGAGATTATGATATTTCTATCTATCTCTATCTATATTTAACATATGTGTGTAACAAAATTAATTACGAGGGCGAATCAAAAAGGCGTAAGGTTTAATTTCCTCCTTTGAATTTCCATCAATGATCTATGATCTAATTTAAAATTGTCACGAACATTCGCCATAAATAATACGACCAATAACTTGTGTAAAATATTTATGACGGCAGTGTAAGGGGTTAAAATATCCTAGGGTTAATAAAGGAAAACGAAACATTTATATTTGGGGTATATAAAAGGCTGATATTGGATGAAATTACTTGTGGAAGTAAAAACAGTGATCAGCTTATAGATAGATGGATATGCGATAGGACAAAATGGATATGCATTAGAAAAACAGAACTCTAAATTAAGCCGCATAGAATATTTTATGTGTCAGGTTGAAATCAATAACTTTGAAATATTTATGCATGTCATGCTAAAATCACCCTACGAAGTCGTAATGTGTGCACGTATTTATACAATTTTGAACAGGAGAACGTTAAGCTTTCCTAAATATTACACATTCAATATTTAACCGTTACAATGATGTGCATTAGTACATTTCATACGATCATTATGTTTTTCGATTTACACAGAATAGCGTTAATGGCTTAAAATATAGTTCTCGACTATGTATTCATAAACATTCTGATATTATTCATATATCGAACACTCTAGCACTTTTTCTAGAAAAAAAATTGTCAGTAGATTTAATGAAGTGGCTTACAGTAGTAGTATCGTATAGGCCGCGTCAAGCCTAATGGCGAGCAGTGGGGGGTGTGCATTAAACACAATTCGAATTGAACACACCTACTTACTTAGTTGCATTGATATACCTGCCAATGGTTTTAAGGTGCAAGAATGTAGCGTCTACTGCGCGGAGACATCCCCACCGCTCGCCATTAGACTAGACGTGGACTATATTAAAATGTGGTTATATGTTGTATAAACAGCACACTGCAGCAATTGTTTTAGGTCAGTGTTTCCAAACTTCGTTTCTTTCTGATCGGAGCGAATAACAAATTTAATTTTCGTACAGTTCGTTCCCAACCAAACAATTTCGTTTTCGGTTTCAAGAACCAACAATAAATAATGGTTTATACCGGTTACAACTACATTAACATTATTACAAAAGAACCCTACATTTTTAAATAATCGATAATTCAGATTGTAAATGCTACATTATGTAATACTATTTAAATTAATACAGTTCATCTTCAAATAAAAATAAATTGTTGTGGTTATTTGGTACTTTTGGAAATCCAGTGGCAGAAGTAAATGTTTGTGATAAGTTATAAAGGCCATTTATATTCTTGTTTCTCTCTCTTGGCGATTTTTGGGCCCCCGTTAAATTATAAACGACAATATGATGGGTCTTAATCTTTATGGACAGCATATTTTAGACTAGCGAACCACAATATTAAATTTACCAAATTGTTAAAGATAATTAACAAACATTAAAATATAATTTGTGCATTTTATTTAGGAGATCTAGAAACATTCGCCCACAATTTTTCGCCCATAATTCTCCGCCCACAATTCTTCGCCCACTATTCTATCTATTTTGCTTTTGGCTGCACATCTCCAGATCTGAACCCCGTTAAGTCCCGACTGACTTAAGGATTTGTTTGTGTAGTAGCATCTTATTATGCACAGAAAATTGTGATTGTCTTCCAAACGAAAGTACATTTTTTGTATTGAAGCTCAAGTTCTTTTTTTTTCTTTATGTGTTCTTTCCCGTGTCAGAAACATTCTTCGCCCACAATTCTTCGCCCACAATTCTTCGCCCACAATTCTTCGCCTACACAATTCTTCACCACCACAAGTTTTCGCCGCATACAAGCATATCACAAATTTTATTTGTAAAGGTGATTGTTTTTATTTATAACGTAATTTTTACAGATTATTTTACATTAGCCTAAAGTTGTTTCTTATAAATAACTACTTCTTTTAATATTGTTTAAAAATTGCTCCATAAATTGCGTATGTTGTGATTTTTAATCTTGTTTATGTTATTATAGGATGTATAAAGATTAAATTAAATTAACCTGACCTAATCTAACCTAATGCAAAACTTTTCTTTTCTCAAAAATAAAATTATTTGAGAAACGAATAATGTTATTTTTTCATTTTTGCATTTTGATGACAAAATTACTATAAAAATAAAAATTTTAACGACAAATTACAGCTTTGGTCGTATTTTCGAAATCTGAACTATCTTTCTCTACGAAGTTTTTTTTTTGTAACTCTTAAAATAAGCCAATTGGAATATATCTGAAATCACTATAATCTACCATGTCATAAATTTTTATGAAGTTTTTTCCATCTTAAAATTAATTTTAGGTCATCCACCAACTTTTATCAAGAATAAAAGTTTACAAGAAATTTTTAACAAAAAAACTTTTTTATATGTTGATACTTTTTGAATGAAGCTGCATAGAAGATATAATATAGGGTGAATTAGTTAGTTGTAAAAAGGAAAAGTAACCAAGTTTCTTAAAAAATCAAAAATTGGTGATTTTTTAAATTCAAATCAATGATTTTTGTTTTTTTTAAATAAAAATCAAATTTTGCCCAACCCTGGTTCTGGAGAGCCTACGTACCTTTCTTGTTTAACATTACAGCAATGAAAATATTAAAAGTAAACGAAAGTATCATTATCGTAGTATATTTTGCAAGAAAATTGTTTTAAATCAAAAGAAAACGTTCAAAATGCTTTTAGAAAATGTCGTAAAATTTAAAATAAATGTGTACAACATATTTATAACAAATTTTTAAATTTATTTTACATAATATGTTGTAAACACTTTTAAGGTGCTAATTAATACCGGTTTTTAATTTGTGTAACAATATTATTATATAACTTTCAGTAATGTTTGGCAAAATATATGCTTAACGTAAAATGTAAGCAACCTTGTTTTAAAAAAGTTCCATATTTCGTCTACGGAAGGTTTACGGTATGCAGTAAAGAAAAAATTATACGTAATCCCTACACAAATTTTCTCGTAAAAAGACATGCAATTTGACAACTTATGCAATATAAAAAGATGAGGCCACGTAAATGATATCCTTCTCTCCGCTCTAGACTGAGATGCAACACACGCAAGCGTCTTAAGGATCGCTGTATACGTGAACATATACCAAAATTAAATGATTTTTGAGGATAACTCAAAGGTTAAATGATCCAGGAGTAGATTTTATTGCACTTGTGAATTTTTTAACACTCGTTTTCTGCCGAAAGATGAAATTGGTTCTCACTGACTTTTTTTATTACGCACATTAGCTTGCACCGTAAAAAATATCGTAAAAATATAAAAGCTGATAGAAAGATAAATAAGTAAGAGTAAGAAAAACAAGAACAGTTTTATAAATCTCGATTTACGTGTCGTGTTGATGGTTGTCAACCGATTGCTACACGTAAGAAATTAAAAACAATACAGCCTATGTAGAAGAAGCTTTTAATTTTATGTGGCGCCATTTTGCGTTATGATTATCAGGTAAGGTTAAAAATTTGCGTTTCTTTATATCCCTGTAACCTTCCTGCTAAGCCAATGTTGTGAATCTAAAAGTGTTTTCTGTAGTGCATCTTTCCAATAAAAAAACTATCCTTCTTTTATCCAAATATAGTAGAAGTAGAGTATGGATATGCGTACGTACAGAAAAAAAAGTTTTCTAGGTTCCCAAACATTTTATGCGGTCTTAGCCATTGTGTAGGCAGTTAAAGCAACTGTACTGAATAATTTGTATACCTACACAAAATACGTAATATGTTACGTTACTAAATTTTATCAATGTTTTGCAGGGCTTAATTAAAATTATTAAAACTAAAATGTCATGTTCATAAACAGAGACTTGTAAATCAGTTGTAATGTTGTAATGGAAGCTGAATTTTTGAGCTGTAAATCCTTATAATATTGCAGAAAAACAGATTTTGATTACAAACTAATACTCAATACTAATTCAGCTTAATGCATTCTCCAACTTTTAATATGCAAAAGTTTTAATAACATTATTTTCTCTCCTTGCTTATTAAATAAGTTCTAAACGTAAAACTTTCAATGAAAAACATTATGGTAACATTATCGTATTAAAAATAATTACATAATGTTTTCTGCGTCCTGCCAAAAAATCAGTTACCGATCAATAATTTTTAGGCTGAAAAATACATCTTTACTAGCTTAGGCTAGAAAGTAACTGAGTTGTCTTTAACAGGTTAGACCAGAAAGTAGCTGGTTGCCATGGTTATTTACACATTTACAAATAAAATTTGTGATAAAATAATAATAATAATAATAATAATAATCTTTATTTGTTCTGAATATCCCAAAAAAAGTGTAGAACTTGTCACAATAATAATGTACGTACATTACAATAATATACATAGTTAATAAAAAAAACACAGAAAAATGATATTTAAATATAACATTTTATAAAGGAAGCATCATTTAAATATTCGCTTACTGCATAATAATATGCTTGCCTGCGGCGAAAAATTGTGGCGGCGAAGAATTGTGTAGGCGAAGAATTGTGGGCGAAGAATTGTGGGCGAAGAATTGTGGGCGAAGAATGTTCCTGGCACGGGAAAGAACACATAAAAAAAAAGAACTTGAACTTCAATACAAAAAATGTATTTTCGATTGGAAGAACATCACAATTATTGTCTGCGCATAATAAGATGCTACTACACAAACAAATCCTTAAGTCAGTCGGGACTTAACGGGGTTCAGATCTGGAGATGTGCAGCCAAAAGCAACATAGGTAAGTTTCAGGTCTTTCAAAATAGGGTGCTCCGAGGTATTGTCGATGCTCCATGGTACTATCGGAATGACCACCTATACAAAAATTCCAATCGTCACAGAAGAGATCACAAAGTTCGCATAAAAGCACGAGGAAAGACTTTACTCCCATGGCAACACCGAGGTGCTGCAGTTCCTAGATAATGCTGGTTTGAAAAGAAGGCTCAAGAGGATTAAACCTTTCGAATTGGTGTAGTTTATATCGTGAGTCAGTGCTAAAGCAAACTTGTGTTTTATGTTTGAAACCAACAAACACCAGTGGGGACATCTTGGAAAAATACCTAGTCTTTGAGAACTTTAGAATAAAATTGTAGGTTAGTCTCCCTAGACTAGTAACAATATTTTCATATAGAGGGGGAAAAATACCATCAAGCACGTTTTTCCTGAAGTTTGTGCAGTCATTGTTTGATTATGGATGGGGCCGATAGTGATTTTGGTGTCAGTGGCGGACGCAGGAAAAATATTGTACGTAACATACCCGCAAAGTGTCTCTACTGGACTCATATGCTTTTAGGACTCGCCTACGGCTCGTCCAAAAACTGCCTACTCGGCCAGTAAAGTACCACTTTCCGGTCTCGTTATGTAAATAACTATTAACATACGCCCAGTATTTTGAGTCTAATGGATAATTAAAAATTGTATGTAAATAAATCTTAGCCGTTTGATTACTAAAATATTAAAATAAAGAAGAGTGGTGTACTTTTTTATCACTGCAGTAGTTTGGAAAATAAAGATGCGACCTTTGTTAAAACGCATTTATTTATAATTCATATTTTTTCAGCTATCGAATATCGATTCTAAATCATGAAAACTTGGCACATTTTAGCAATCCGAAGGAAACTAACGCTGTTCTCGTAACTTTACGACTAGAATAAAATATTTCGGTTAAAGGCAATGAGTCACCTCATGCTAGTCCCGCTGTTGTGCTGTGCTTCTAATATATCATTTAAAAACACCTCTCTAATCGCTAAATCCTGAACACGACCACGTTAACTCCCGCTATATGGGAGAAACTCCCGCAACACAGGTCGCGGTAGCGCAGCGGCGTAAATTAGCGGTGTAGGTACAGCGTTCACGTGACGAGTGCGTCCCTCGCGACATCCAACGGCACCTAGCCGCACTAAATAACCTGTCCGATTACCCTGTGTCCCATATGTGCCCAATCTCCCCTGCGCCTTCTTGATAACCACATGGACAGTATTTTACCATCGGTTTATTGCCAATTCGATTCGATGCATTGACTGCACACACTTGGGGATATATATCGACCTTAATATTCTCGCGACAGGTTTAATTTCGGAGAGGATCAGGCTGAATTTAGGTTTTTAGTTTGGAGAGTGCAGCGGGATATTAATTCTAGGGGACCATTTTGTTGAATGTTTGTATTGTAAAGTCCGGATAGTCGTCGACCGGAAGAGCCACTCCAGGCTAATGGTAAAAGTATGTTATGGCGGAGATACATGTTTATAGCATTTAACTTGGTCCATGTAAAATCGGATTAATTTACGGTTTGGGCGCATTTGTGTTTTATATGCAGCCTTGTTCCGTAGTTAGTATGTATTATGTAATTTATTATTATTAACTTGGGTCAACTTTACATTTACAGGAGCTTTTGTAGGTTTATATTAGATCATTCTACGTACTTCAGAGACCACATACGCCAGATGTTGTAATAAGCTGCTCGTTTCAAAAAATGTAAATGAAACAACACCCATTTGTAAGGGATTAAAACAATTTAGCACGGTCTTTATGTTAACTTTGTTTTTAAGGCTCATTAACTATAATCTTACATCAATACACACATAGTTATTTCAGTTCATTTTTTCATTGGATTTCACGATTTCACCATATATTAAAGCTGTACGCTATTTTAGGCTTCTTTTATCGTTCTTTTTCTAATTTTAAATATTTTGAAATGTCCAGTAAGAAAACATGAAATAAGGGGTGATACCTCAAAAATGGAAAGTGACAAACAAATATTACATTCTACATAAAAATGTACACCGAGGACGTACAAATAAAATTGATATAATGATTAGGAGAAAAAGATATAAGAGAAATTAATGATTTTCATATTTTTGCAATTTTGCTATAACTTTTGCAGTACGAAACATTTTGTTCATTTAAAAATATATTGTAGCCTTTTTATCCTTAGGAATAATTTAATTCATCAAATTTTAGCACACCTATATCTCTTATAATAATCGAGATCCCCATACTGGAAATCGTATGTGTTTTTTTTTTTATTTTGTTAAATTAAAACACTAGGTGTTTGTTTGAACACTAAAACTGGTGTAGACAAAATTTCATTGTTATATCTGCAATAGTATTCTAGATCGTAATTTTTGGTTCATAGTATTCTAGATATTTGTCTGTTTCCATACTTTTGCGCATCCCTGTATATTCATATACGTAAGTAATTGTAAACACAGTTAGTAAACCGCTAAATAAATAGATTTTTTTAATTGTTATTATTATATACAGGGTGCTTCACATAGAAAGGTCACTATCGGGATCTCATAGTGCTACAAAGGTTCCATGGCACACTCACTAGATAATATACAAAAATCAAAATAGGCATAATTTTTAAGTCGTTAATAAGTGATGCAACGAAAATATTTTTAGGGAAAAAGTTATAGATTTTGTACGCACTATAAAATGCAAACATTCACTTGTTTCAACATTGTTTAAATTCATGGCAATCCATAACTTGTTGATCAACTTTTTCTGTTGTTATTGAAAAAAGAAAAAACAAAGTTTTTCCATGAGGTCATAGCCAACTATGTTTTCTATTTAAAAAATGCAAGTTTGTAATTTATCTACGAATTAAAACAATATTGAAACAAATGAATGTTTTCATTTTACAGTGCCTAAAAAAATCTGCAACTATTTCCTCAAAAACATTTTTGTAGCATCGCGTAAAACCGAGTTATTAACGATTCAAAAAAGTGCTTATTTTGATTTATGTTTATTATCTAGCGTGCCATGAAACTTTTTATAACATTAAAGCATAGCTGAATAGGTCTCAGAAAGGGAAACACTTTGTCTAATTTAAACTTTTTTGTAGCTCTTACCGTTTACGAAATAGTGACCCTTCTATTTGGACCACCTTGTGAAATCAAGTAAAATATACAATAAAAAAACATTTTTTGCTTTTCGTCTGTACAGCAAATTTGCACGAAATTGGATTTAAGAGGATGCAAATGAATGAGATTTAATTTGATTTTTCAAAAATTATAATCAAATTGGTTCCAAACAATTGTGTCTGTTTGTTGCAGCACTAGATTTTAATTAATTAATTTATGTTCTCACCACAATAACCTGTTATAAGTACCCGATTTGCGTTTGATCAACAGATATGCAGAGTTTGGCATACAAGGCACTTGTATTGAACAATTGAATATTATATTGGAGTACAATGCGCTTAGAAAATACAAAAGCCGAAAGCTTTGCAATTTCGATGTAATTATGAAAATCAATTGAAAATGCTCTGCATGTAGCCTGCAAATTAATGGCAAAACTCTTGTTAAAATATGGCCTATTTGTAATATAAATTACTAAAAACGGATCAAAATCGTATTATGGCTGCGTGCGGATCGGCGCATATTTTTTTAAATCTCTACGTCGCCTTTGTGTGAATGTTGGTATTGTACTGGTTACTAGGAGTTCCTTATTATCAAAATAAACAATGCATATGTAAACAAATTTGACTCCTGATGTGTGATAAAAAATGTATTCAATAATAATTTATTAACAATTGCACAGTAAAAAATGTATGTTAAAATACTCCCAAGTTACATTTTCCAATATGTAGGTTCACGTAAGAATTACCACAAAGACAATGTAAATGCTTTATTCCATTCGTTTAACGGTATAAATACAAAGTTTTCATAAACTGTACATGCATTTTTCAGGGTGAAAGTAATAATAGAATAAAATTATAAAAAGTATAATAATTATAATAATAATAATAATAAATCTTTATTTAGCTTTTAGCTAATTTTATATTATCTTAATGCTGCTTATATTGATTTGTACATATTTTCTTAATTATTAAATCTTAACATTATTTTTCACATATTCCAAACATAGTTTTTTAAAATTTGATATGGAACTTGTTTGTTTAATTTTCACAGGTAATTCATTAAAAATCTTGAGCCCTTTGTAGTACAAGGCGTTCTGTGTATTTGTTTTCGTTAGTTTTGGTAGTCTAAAGTCGTCTTTGTTCCTGGTCTGTACTGTAAAATTACTCGATGTTTACTGTCTTACATTGTACTTGCACTTAAAGAAATAAATATGTGACTTTAGGTGAAGTCTTAACCGTTAAGACTTTAACGCATCAAAATGCCACAAAAGCTACATTTTATCTTAATTATAACCTGTTACTTCATCAGTAGTAGAATCTTATATACAGGGTGTCCCAGCCAAGACGAATTATTCGATAGCTCTGTTATTAGTAATAATATTAAAAAAAGTTAAATATAAAAGTGGTTTGTAATTATATACTACATAACCTAAAATTATTTTCAACTATACACAGTGTTTTGTTTTTGCGCTCTGATCCCAAACATAGTTTTTTTTATATGAAACAACCTGTATATTTTGTAATTTCTGGATGTAAAATTAAATTCTCTTTCAAAAATATTATGGGTTGTTTAGGTCTAAAATTAACCGTTTTTGAGTTATTAACGTTTTTTTGAAAATTTTGACAGATGCAGACCTTTATAAAAATGTTTATATTTATTAACATAACAACACCAGAGCAATTTACTCTAGTAATTTATTAGACAATAGTGTCATAGTGATTGTTGATTGGTTAAACTTTTAAAATAATATACAGGGTGTTCGTTTTACTCGGTCCATTTCGCTAAACTTTAAACGCATGTAAGTCATTTTTTTTAAATGGAACACCCTATATATTATTACATTTTCTTGTAGAAAACTTAATTATCTTCCAAAGTTATTAAGCATGTTTTATGTCTAAATATAATATTTTTGAAGTTATTTCGTTTCTTATGTTTATTTGCGAGGATTTTACCTAAAATATCGGTAGCAGCCTTTGAAAATTCAAAAAAAATTGCATGAACTGTCAACCAAAACACTTAATCGGCACAATTTTCACTATTATGCCACTAAAAATCCATATTTTTTAAGAGTTGTAGTTCTGGTGTTATTTGCTGCCATTTATGCTGTGTATTTACAACTCTTAAAAAATATGGGTTTTTAGTGGCATAATAGTGAAAATTGTGCCGATTAAGTATTTTGGTTGTCAGTTCATACAAATTGTTTTGAGTTTTCAAAGGCTACTACCGATATTTAAGGTAAAATACTCGCAAATAATCATAAGAAACGAAATAACTTCAAAAATATTATATTTAGACATAAAACATGCTTAATAACTTTGGAAGATAATTAAATTTTCTACAAGTAAATGTAAAAATATATAGGGTGTACGATTTAAAAAAAATGACTTACATGCGTTTAAAGTTTAGCGAAATGGACCGAGTAAAACGAACACCCTGTATATTATTTTAAAAGTTTAACCAATCAACAATCACTATGACACTATTGTCTAATAAATTACTAGAGTAAATTGCTCTGGTGTTGTTATGTTAATAAATATAAATATTTTTATAGAGGTCAGCAACTGTCAAAATTTTCAAAAAAACGTCAATAACTCAAAAACGGTTCATTTTAGACATAAACAATTTATAATATTTTTGAAAGAGAATTTAATTTTACATCCAAAAATATACAGGGTGTTCCATATAAAAAAAACTATGTTTGGTATCAAAGCGCAAAAACAAAACACTGTGTATAGTTGAAAATAATTTTAGGTTATTTAGTGAATGATAACAAACAACTTTTATATTTAACTTTTTTTAATATTATTACTAATAACAGAGCTATCGAATAATTCGTCTTGGCTGGGACACCCTGAACTTTAGTTTATGTAAATCGCATGGTCCAGAAAATGCTGATACAACTCTGGTTTATTAAACATTCCTGAGTACTCATCTGTCTAATAGCACGGCCTTGTAACTCGAGACGCAATTGCTATGGGCACTTTTTTGCTAAATTTCGAACTACACTTTAAGAGTTTTTATTGAATTTAAGGTAACATATTTTTGTATTATTAAGTAGATATAACCGAGTTATTAACGATTTAAAAAAAATACCCAATTTGAATTTTGTTTATTATCTAGCGTGCCTTGAAACTTTTTTAAAACGTTAAAGTATCACTGAATAGGTCTCAAAAAGGTAAACAATTTGTCTGATTTAAGTTTTTTTGTAGCTCTTACCGTTTAAGAGATCCCAATAGTGGCCTGCACTTCAATGTGGACCACCCTGTATAATTAAGAACAATGCGTATAAATTCTTGTATAGTAGTTTGCTTTACAGCAGTTATTTCATTTGAACATGTTCACAAGAAAGGATGACTGAGACTTCTTGTTTACATTTATAATAATGTTGTGATATATTTCGCCTGAAATTGCATTGGGACTGTCGCATGGTGGTTGCTGTACGCTGGAAATGATTTATGTTTGACCTTCTACCCTCCATGCGTACTGATTATAAAGGGACAAATAGGTAAACTTCATTAGGAGTCAGTAATGGACTTTTTACAAATCCTATTATTGTAGTCTCTAAGCACTACTGCAGATTAGTTTACGATTCAGAAAAAATCCGAAATTATAGTATAGTATAACAGGTCAAGGTTATAATAAAAATTACAACATTAGATTGTGTTTAAGGGTTAAAAATTAAATCAATTCGTACATTTTCATTGGCTACATTATAATTTTTAAGAATCGCAATCCATTCGATTTACATTCCTGAGAATTGGCGCAAAAATACTTTTAATTATATTTATCTACGACTGCTATGATAAGAAGATATTATGACATTCATTTGCATTAGATAATGAAGCTTCTTACCCTTACCGCACTGAGTGGGATAAGAAATCATTATACAACTCATTTTGATAGGACAATTTTTGACGAAAACTTTACAATTATTACAATTATAATATACGCTCGTGATTATATTTACATGTTTTATCCCAAAATTTTCACCACGCAAAGAGAAATTACAAAAACTGTAATATTTTTGACAGACAAATTACCTGGTTGCTATGCTGTCAAATGCCAAACTGCCTGGTTGCTATGCGATTGAATACCAAACTACTCGATTGTAAATTAAAAAATTATGATGTTTTAACAGAAAATAGGTACTTCATCTTACAAAATAATATATATTTTTGCAATTTTGGGCAGACGTAGATAAAAAGTTGTATTTAATACGTGTGATAAAGGCTTTAAACATACTCGTGCTTTTACCCGACTCGGGCTAACGCCCTCGTCGGGCAAACCACGCACTCGTATGTTTAATGATGCCTTTATCCCACTGATTAAATAAATAACTATTACAAATTTATAAAACATTATTATACACTTTAAAAAAGGCATAATGCTCATTGGAAAAAAGCTACAGGACAAGCCCATTCTAAGGCTATCTTGTCAATGGTCTCCAAAGAAAAGACAGAAAAAAAGCTCAGGATGAGCAGACATCAGAGCAGCCGAAGGACTCGTCACAGGACACTGTGGGCTAAACAAACACTTCTACATATTAGGGCTCTCAGAAACCGATATATGCAGAGGATGTGGTGAAGAAGAAGAAACTCCTCCTAACGTAATATGCCAGTGTGAAGGATTCACATCCTATCTAAGGATGGAAAAAGCCAACCAAGAAGAGTTAAGAAAAACACCCTTAACGAAAATCCTGGAGATTTTGAAAAAGGTAAATAACTTTAATGGGTTTAGTGGTCTTACTGAAAGCTTCAGTGGGGCATAAAGAAAACTCTTTGTTGATCACCAATATTTCGGATTTTTTTTTAATCCTTCATCAGGGTTACTACAGAAAGAAGCAAGACATGTGTTTATTACCAAACATGAATAAAAACAAAACAATGTTTCTATGTTAGTACTTACTCAAAGTGAGAATATTAATTTGAAGTCGAACTACTTGGATCCCAGAGTAGAAATTCATTTAAATTTAAATTGTATTCGCAAAAGGGTTAAAATTTTTGACAGTATATTATTGAAATTTTAAGTATATCATTAAAATGTTAAGTATATTATTGAAATTTTTACGTATCTTATTAAAATTCGTTTAAATTTAAAAGTTGCTACAACCAGTCAACTTATATCGTCGAAATTCAGTATCACATTATTAAAATAAAAACACAACACAAATTCACATATTAAAATTTGACTGACTAACTAACTAATTTCAGAACATAACGTTATTTGTAAACTATGACCTTTTACTGGTTTTATATAAAGTTGATAATTACATTAGAAGTACGAAAAATATAAAAATATAAAATTAAGTGATGTCACACGATATTGCACTTATAAAGTTAGAAAGTCAATGCGGAACTTAAAAAATAATACAACATGGATGTGAAATATGAACATATGATACAGCAACTACTTATAGTGTCTAAGTGTACGTTAGTCGTGAATATACTACATGAAATTAAAATTATAAATTTCATTTGAAAACAAAAATCCTTAGAATTAATTTAAATAACAAGACCTATCATAAAAATTAAAATTAAAATATATCAGAAATCTCTTTGAACAATATAATTACAATGGAAAAAAGGTAAAAACATTGACAGCAAATATTAATAATGAAAAGCACAAATTGATCATTGGACCTTAGTCAGTTATTTGAATCAAGTAAATAGGAATAGATTAAACTTAAATTACTGATATCAGTTTTATTATTTATAGCATTAGGCTCTTTGCTAATTTGGTACATCTCAAGAAAAAGTCTTTTATTGAGGTTATTTACTCTATTTAAGATTACTATGTTATTATCATCAATAGTATGTTTATTATTGTTTAAATGAGCTGCTAAGGCACAAGACTTAGGTTTAACTTTACTATCACTTTTATGTTGAGTTAATCTTGATTTCAATAACTGACACGTCTGTCCTATATAAATTTTTTCACAATTGTTACAAGGTATGCTGTAAACTACATTTGAATTTAATAATTTAGGGATTTCATCTTTTGGTCTGGAGAATAAGTTTCCAACACTGATAACAGTAATCATCAACTTTATATAAAACCTGTAAAAGGTCATAGTTTACAAATAACGTTATGTTCTGAAATTAGTTAGTTAGTCAGCCAAATTTTAATATGTGCAATTGTGTTTTGTTTTTTATTTTAATATTGTGACACTGAATTTCGACGATATAAGTTGACTGGTTGTAGCAATTTTTAAATTTAAACGAATTTTAATAAGATAAGTAAAAATTTCAATGATATACTTAACATTTTAATGATATACTTAAAATTTCAATAATATACTGTCAAAAATTTTAACCCTTCTGTGAATACAATTTAAATTTAAATGAATTTCTACTCTGGGATCCAAGTAGTTCGACTTCAAATTAATATTCTCACTTTGAGTAAAAGTACTAACATAAAAACATTGTTTTGTTTTTATTTATGTTTGGTAATAAACACATGTCTTGCTTGTTTCTGTAGTAACCCTGATTAAGGATTAAAAATAAATCCGAAATATTGGTGATCAACAAAGAGTTTTCTTTATGCCCCACTGAAGCTTTTAGTAAGACCACTAAACCCATTAAAGTTATTTACCTTACAACTTATGGTCGTCATCTTCTCAATTGATTTTGAAAAATACAGGACTTCTTTAAGGGGCTATCACCAGAGGGTACTATAACCAATAAGTCGCAGTACAGGAACCCGAAAAGGGACCACCTCCGCGGAAATAATAATGATGTAACTCTAATAATGAAAAAGTTATCCGTACGATACATTTAGATTATTGTCACCCTGTATTATGGTTTCGATTATTAGAGTAATTCTTTTATTAATTTATAAGATTCATTGAAAATCACTTGCATTTTTTGGAATTTTATCTTGTTTAAACCAGGACCAATTTCAAAACTCCCGTCTCTTTAACTGTAGCCTTATTTATTTGTTTCTTTAATTGATTATAATTAATAGACAAGACTGCAAGTGCAAAATGGCAGTATTGGTTTTGCACTCTGAAAAGAAAAACTTCGAAAAAAAAGTGAATTTTAATGAAGCTTATTAATATTAATTAATGTATCATTTAAAAATCAGGCAATTTATTAGATAATAATTGCTAGTTCCACAGTTATATAATCGAGCAATCACTTTGAAATGTAACACTGATAAAAGTAATGAAAACGCAACATCAAATAATAATTATCATTAACTGAGAGCTGCATAAAATAATAATTTAATGTTATTTCATCCTCTGTAACATACACTTGAGCAAATTCAACGATTCCAATATGCAACTGTACTTAATTAAAACTAAACTGAACTAACGGTTAGACAACCGAGGAGTAATTTAATTAAACGCCAAATTCAGAGTACATAAAAAAGCAGGCGTGTTCATGAACCGAAATCTATATCCATAAAAAGATAAATTCGCGTATTAGTCACTGTAGTAAATTTTTCTTGATAAATTCGTCGTTTTCTTGAGACTTTCTTCAAGCAAATAAATCAAGTTGACGAGTACATAACGCACATAACTCCGAAGCTCTTGAAATTTAACAAGAAAGTTTCGAGATGAGAGAATTGGAGAGAATTCGGTACCTCTATAATTGCTCGCTTCAGCGATATGCGAGAACAATTTTTCTAAGGTTGCGTAAATCGTTTTGCTCGCAATTGCAAACCTAGATAAGCAGCGAGCATCGATTAAAAAAAGCTCCTTTGAGTGCTTATAACAAGATTTGTAACAAAAAGCAAAACTTACGCTTTGCTTTGTTCGCCGCCGCCAATGGGTAGGGTTGAAACAAAAAGCAAGCTTTTGTTTTTTTGTTCGTCCATTGTTTTGAAACAAAAGCCACATTTAAATTTTGTTTGTTTATCTGTAAGCACTTAATTTTTTTACACAATTTAATTGGTTAAAGTAATATTACGTTCAGTTTTTAAAATTCATTAATTAACTCACAGAATTTTTTATTGTAAACATCGTATTGGACCAAAACAAGTTATCTGTAATTAAAAAGACTGTAATTTGACTACTAATAATCGGAAGCTTTTTAGTTTTTCTTCCATTCGGTATGAATCTTTTGTACATGGTAAATCTTTAAGAAATTAGTAAAAAAAAAATACTATTGCCCGATTTTCTTGGATAGCTGAAGTCTTGAATGTTGCAAATATTAGTTGAAAAAATAAGAATACGATTATTGTTTTCACATCAATATACCGGGTGTAACTGAGTTCTGGTACAATCCTTTTTTCTTTTGTTTCGATTTCAGGTAAATAATATCCTTACGCTATTGTTTCACTTCCGGTTTCGTCAGAAATGTCATTATTTTGCTATTTTTCTATGAAATACCCTGTATATTTTTACATTTTTGGAGAAAGGAAGTGGTTTTGGATTTAAAAGATCTATTTTGGTTAATTTTTATAACCTCAAATAAATTTTGGACCAAACAATTCATTTTTTTATTAAGTGTGCCGTGACCTGCATAATTTGAATTTTATTATGTCAAAAATCCAAAAAACGTTTTTTTTAAAATTTTAATTGACATTTAGGTTACTTTAATGGCCTTTGAAGGTTGCAGAATTGGTTTTTACGCAGAAAGTAATTTTTTTTTATGGAACAGTACTGGTACATACGATTATTTAAATGGAGTACTTTCTAAGGAATTTAACAATACCAATAACTCGTTTATAAAAACTTGTTAAAAACATCCTGTTAATCGCAGTACACTGTGCCTAACTCCAACAAAATTATCGGTCTTTAATGAACAACTACTAACGTTATTAAGTACATTTTAATTTTTTTTTAAATAATTAGTTGCAATTAACAACAGTTCACTGTCACAGTTTTTATAAAAGTTCAAGTTTTTGAAGCAGCCTTCCAACACAAATATAAGGGATCGGTATTGTTAAATTCGTCAGAAAATACTATAAGTATTTAAATAATCGCATGTACCAGTACAGTGGGTTTAAATTCGATGGGATTACATGGGTATATCGCTTAATAGTCAAGATAGAGAAACAGTTAAATGTACAGGGTGGTCTATTTTCGATGCCCATAGAGGGTATTTCGGTTATTAGTATAGAAAAAAACTTAATACGTAGTCTTAATTTATTTTTTCGAGAGAAATTCATTGCCGTAAACAGATTTTTGATATCTTTTATAATTTTCGAAATATAGCCACAAACCGATTTTTGGCACTTTTCCAAAATGTTAAATATAATATAATAAGTTTTTTTTCTATCTCTGATAATAACCGAGATACACTGTATGGGCATCGAAAGTAGGCCACCCTGTACAGCTGTTTGGGACACAATCAGAACCGTTTTCAAAAATATTCTATTTGCTATAATTTGAATAAACTTTGAACTGATTTTTCTCGAAAATTTTCTTATGTATACCTACTTTTTTAATACATGGTCGGATTCAGAATTAAATTCTCTATCCGAATCAACCAAAAAATGTATTCTATCTAATTAAAAAAAAAAAAAACAGTTGCCTATCGCGGATTTGACATACCTACGTCATCGTAGACACAGAGGCGTCGAGAGACGTCGCCGGGCTCGGGGAAAAAATTTACATGGGCCCCAAGTAAATAAATTATTTGAAAATTTATTTTTAAAAAAAGAACGAATTGTGAATGATGAATATTTAATACACCATAATTAAAAAAGTGTGTGGATTTCTGGGCCCTTAATTTACTTCCGGGCCCGGGGCTCGGAGACCCCCCCTGTCCCTCCCTCTCATCGGCCCTGCGTAGACATAACAAATGCACATCTTTTAATAGAGAATTTGTCGCCGTTTCCAAATATATAAGGTTTGTTGGGGTTATTTTCAATAATTAAAAAGTTATAGGGGTGCGACAGTCAAACTGAATCACCCGGTATATTTTATATTTGGGATAACATTATGTGTGTCAAATAATCATTATTTATGAAATGAAATTGGTTATTGAAAAACAAACATAAATAAAATATTTTTAACTTTAATCGTTTTTATTTACCAACTCGTAATAACATTGTTGCTAAAAAATGTGACATAAATGAAACTTAAGTAAAAATTTAATGTTATCAAAATATAATGAAAACGCGTACCGTCTTGGTTCAGGGCACGTTATTTTTTCTTTTTCCTTGTTTGAACTATCGGTGCAGCTGGTTGAACCCTATGTAATTTTTGAGAGTAGCGATTCATGTAATATAAGGTGAGTATAGAGAAGAACAAACTACAAAAAAAGGAAGTAAAACTTCAATAAATTTTTAATATAATTACTGTAACTTACCAAATTGTTGAAGACGTTCTATGTATTGCTGCAGAAGACATAACGGCCATTAACAAGCAAAACAATACTGGAAACAATAATTTCATTACGTAAATAATATTATAAAAAAAAACGAATACCGGGTCTTATCACAAGCTCAAAGTCGGGCAAATAGCTAATAGTGTACAAAACAGTTAAATTCCGTAATTAAAAGTATTATAAAAGAAAAAATCACGAATACAATATCAGCGATATTGGCGTCCTAAAATAAATAGTGTAATAAAGGTGTAAGTGTATTGTGGTGTATTGTGCGGAAGCTCCTAATATACAGGCAGATAACAAGGGGGCGATAACCTATGGCACAGCGGAGGGGAAGTGGTTCTGCAGGATGTGGGAATGACGAATATACGTCAGAAGATTTGAAAAAAATAGATATTATTAAGAACATGATTAAAGAAACAATGAAAGATATGAAAGAAGCAAAACATCTCGAGAGCGACGAGGATTCGAAAAGAAAAAGAGAACAGGACACAGAAGACATATCAAAAAGGAGTTAAAAGATAAACAGGACACCTCAAAAAGAGAGAAAAGAGAAAGAAGATAAAACGGATACGCTTATGAACATGATCAAGGAAGTAATGAGAGATATAAAAGAAATAAAACATGACCAGAGGTCATACCAAGAGGAACTTAAGGAACTGTGAAACAAAAAAATGAATTGCTGAAAAATGAAAACAAGATCATAAAAGAGAAGATGAAATCCGTAGAAGACAGAATTAGAAGACTGGAAAAAGATAGAACCAAAAATAATATCGTTGTGACAGGCTTGGAGATAAAAACTTATAACAAAGCTGACCTCATACATGAATTTGTAAACCATATTGAAAGAGGAACAGGTATAATTTAGTACGCCATACAGATAGGAACAAACGCATGTAAGTTGGAACTAGTCAAACCACTAGAAAAAGAAAAGGTAATGAAAAACAAGGTAAAACAACTCCAAGAAATGATATAATACAAACAACGAAACGGCAAAGGAGGAGCTGTAAATTCAAAAAAAGCTAAAAGAAATAGCGGAAGAAGAGAGACAGAAAGAAAGAACAACTAAAGTAAGATATCAAAAGATCACAATTGCTGGAAAAGAATGGAGATAGAACAGGGAGCAGGAAAAGTTGAAAGAAACTAAAACAACAACAAACCATCAACCTCCAAAAAACTGATAGTAAAGAATAACAGAAATATTAGGACAACGACCAGGCAAATAAAAAGAAGTGGAGAAAGAAAATAAAGTTAAAAAAAAAGAAATAAGAAAAGATAACAAGAGGACATCGGAAATGGCACAAACAATGAGAAAGGACATGCGAAAGGAAATAAAAAGAAAATAGGAAAATACAATAACTCAACTCCAGAAAAACCACAGGAAAAAAAAGAATGTGGCCTTAAACCCGAAAGCGCAAACAAAGGCGGCACCCTTACACCCTATGGGTAAAACAGGGAATAGATTATATAAATAATATTATTCGGTTTAAAAAGAATACAATCCTGATAAAAATTAGAGTGTTATAATACAGCATACACACCTTCGAACACCTTAACTTGACGTGATTTGCCAAATACATAAGTTTCGAGATTACCTATTGCTGTTAACGTTAGCATGAATAGCACGGAACCTAGGTATCCTCCAAGTATTGTATGTAGCTGTGTTGATATTAGCCATGTTTTGTACGTTTGCATCCCAGAAAATACTAGGATAGCACTAAGTGAAGCTAAAATAAACGATGTTCCAGTGGAGACAGCTAAAAACATTTAGATTATGTAAACGTCAAATTGACAGCTAACCTTTTTTACAGCACCACATACCCATTTTTTTGAAATGTCGAAATACTTAGTATTTTCCCATTAAATAAAGCAACAAATTTATATGTTTTTTACAATATTGAAACCGGTGTTATCAAAAATTACAACGTAGCAATCCGTCAAAAAGCCTCAATACTGCTTCTCCTCTGGATAGCCATCTCACAAGGGTGGCTCACAGGGGAGGGCGGGGAGCTTGTGTATGTTCTGTGGGCGGGGAGGGTAACGATATATTGTCACTAGAATCTGATCAAAGCTGTGTTTATTGTATCACGAACAGTAAAATTAAATGTTTTGCAGAGTTATACGAGCCACTGGCCATTTCCTTCGGAAAAATAAGGGAAAGACTAAAAAGTTGAAAAATAAAGGTATCTAATTTTTGCGATCGCGTTGGCTATGAAACCATCACAGATAAACTCACAATTTTACTATTTGCCAATGCGCGCATACTTTGCTAGTGGAATGGTGCAAATGTTTTGAAAACTCTTCCGGAGAAAAACGCGAAAAACGAGACCCTTGTAAATACGGTTTTCCCTATGCTAAACGCCTCTGCAAGTCGCATAGATTTAGTTATACAACTTCTCAAATCATAATCATAGCGCTGTTGCAGGGGTTACGTTTTTGACGTTTTTCTTCGGAACCGTTTAAGATTTTTTCAAAAACCATTTTACTTGCAAAGGATGCGTGAATTGGTAAATAGAAACACTTTGATTTTATCTCTGACGGTTTCATGGCCAACGCGATCGCAAAAATTACCTTCATTATTCAACTTTTTAGTCTTTTCCTTATTTTTCCGAAGGAAATAGCCAGTGGCTCGTATAACTCTGCAAAACATTTTTAGTTTTGATGTTTTTGATGCAATAAACACAGCCTTCATCAGATTCTAGCGACAACATATCGTGACCTATCTTGGTCAGTATCGCACAGAATTTAAAATTTAATATTTTTGATTGAAGTAGTCGAGATTTTACATAGTTTTGATAATTTTTCATGAAACAGTTATTCAATTTCGGTGTTCCGCGGGACATTGTTTGGGAAGCGCTGACCTAGAATATGATTTAAAAAGCGCCCGTTGCAGCCAACGACAAGGTTTCAAATCTTATTTTTATTAGCCAAATATTTTTTGGGCGAGCATTTGCTGTAAATTTAATAAAAATAGATGAAACCATCAACTAAAACGAATTTCGATGGGCAGCATGTCACCCTATTTAACCTACAAAATTTAGTTATGAAAGATGTATCTGTGTCAGCGATACGATTACACCTAACCGACGGTATTTTGCTAATAATGTAGTTTGGAATAGCAGCACAAAAACATAACGAGGCAGATTATCCGCGATATGAACTGCAGGTTCATGACGCAGCTCTCCATGTCATGCTGATATGAAGCTTAAATGCAAAATTTACGACTTTAAGGTTTTCTAGATTAAATATTTCAAACTTCCTTTTAAACTCGCCTCCGTATACAGGGTGTTGCGATATTCGACCGACAACGGTCTACAGCTGAGAGCTCTCGTGAATTGATAAAGTTTGATATAGGAACATGAACCCTTTAAGGGCTTACTTTCCGAGATACCGGGTGTTGCAATTTTTAAAACGAAAACAAAAATCTGCCGTAACGCAAAAACGGATTTAAATATTTTTTTCAAATTTGGTGCACGATCATTTTACTAAAAAAGTAACATTTACCCAATAATTACATTTTGGAAAATTTATCCAGTGGCGCGCTAGCAGGGGTAGTGGCAACTTTTATCCCCCTATTTTTTATGCCATTAGAGAAAAAAAATAATTTTAATTTTATTGAAATCCCTGATTATTTGTAGTAAAAAAATTAATAAGATTTGATAGAGCTAAAATAAACGGTTTTGTAGATATTTGCCTTTAAACAAAAGTCTGCACATTTTATTTGCAGTTAATAATTTCTAAATCCTATCTAGTTGTCATGTCATGACATGACATGACATGACATGTCATGTCAAATTTTTAAGAATTCGTGTAGTTAACGATAGGTATCTGTAGTTTAACTTTTAAATACGTTTTTTCCTTTAATTTTATCAACAAAATGAATTTTTCATTCGAAGAAATGACCGATATGTTAATAACGTTTGCCAGTATCGAAAGAAGGCTGAAAGAAACTGGAAGCTTATTAATTAAAAGAAACAATGCAGGAAGGCAACAAACAACAAGAACTGTGCGCTTGGAGGAGGCAATATTAAATAACATTTTTGAAAAGCCATCTTTAAGCACTTGAACTCTGGGCAGGGCACTGAGAGTAGACAATTCTATTGTGTGGAAAGTTTTAAAAGAACAAATGTTGCAACCCTATAAATTCACCAGAGTTCAAGCATTAGAACCCAGAGATTATCCAGTAAGAACGGATTTTTCAAACTGGTATATTCACAAGTGTCGCCAAAATCGTAATTTCTCGAAGTATGTTTTGAACACCGACGAAGCTAAATTCACCAGAGAAGGAATTTTTAATTCCAGAAATAGTCACGTTTGGGATGAAGAAAATCCACACTCTTTTTGTCAAAGGGGATTTCAAACAAAATTTTCATTGAATGTCTGGGTGGGTATGGTTGGAGACTGTTTAATTTGGCCTTATCTTCTCTCAAATAAATTAAATGGAGCTATTTATACACGCTTTCTGGAAGATGTTTTGGATGACCTATTAGAAAATGTACCCCTAAATATTAGAAGGCACATGTGGTTTCAACACGATGGTGCCCCTGCTCATTTTGATGGAGGAGCTAGAAATGTTCTAAACAGACGTTTTGGGGAAAAATGGATTGGTCGAGGTGGACCTCAAATTTGGCCTCCAAGATCACCTGACCTAAACCCTATCGACTTTTTCGTCTGGGGGTATATGAAATCCTTAGTGTACGAGACCATCGTGGAAACTGAGGAAGATTTAATAGCGAGAATTCAAGCTGCAGCAGTACACATGCAATCAAATCCCGAGTTATTCTCAAAAACGCGCTTTGCAATGAGAAAACGTTGTAGAATGTGCATGGAAGTAAACGGCCAAAATTTTGAACATTTGTTGTAATTTCGTTAATTTTGTTAATTATTATCATAGTATGATGAATTTGTTGTTTGATGAATTTAGTTTTGTTAGTGTTATAATGAAATTTCTGACTGTGTTAAATTAGAATAGGGAGTAATTTTTTTAAAATGTAATTTTTGGTTAAATGTTTTTTTTTTTTTTTAATAAAACTTCGGTGCTTTAACCTTTTTGGTTATTACCACTTTTTAAATGTTACTTTTTGAATAAATTATTTAGATCCATTTTTGCGTCATGGCAGATTTTTGTTTTCGTTAATAGAAATTTCAGAAGTGCAGACTTTTGTTTAAAGGCAAATATCTACAAAACCGTTCATTTTAGCTCTATCAAATCTTATTCATTTTTTTACTACAAATAATCAGGGATTTCAATAAAATTAAATTATTTTTTTTTCTCTAATGGCATAAAAGATAGGGGGGTAAAAGTTGCCACTACCCCTGCTAGCGCGCCACTGGATAAATTTTCCAAAATGTAATTGGGTAAATGTTACTTTTTTAGTAAAATGATCGTGCACCAAATTTGAAAAAAATATTTAAATCCGTTTTTGCGTTACGGCAGATTTTTGTTTTCGTTTTAAAAATTGCAACACCCTGTATCTCGGAAAGTAAGCCCTTAAAGGGTTCATGTTCCTATATCAAACTTTATCAATTCACGAGAGCTCTCAGCTGTAGACCGTTGTCGGTCGAATATCGCAATATAATATATTATGTCATCAATCAGATATTGATTCGTTAAATATGTCCCACAAACGTATATTGATTAAGCAACGCCACAAACATTTTTGAAACTAGGAACAAATGCTCGTAATAATTGGTTATCGTTTTCTGATATTTCTTTGCGTAATTCTTTCTGCTGACACTAGTAATTTCGAATTCGCCTGTTTGGAGCCCATTAAAGAAAATAGGTTTAGCATTATGCTTTTAGTTTTCCATTTCGTTAACGCCTACTTTACCAAAACGCGTCTAAAACCTTCACATTTACCCTCTGATTTGTGGAATTTGCATCAGTTATTTATAAGCGATGCAAATGTTATTAATAAATCCGGACATGATTCTGCATATTATACAGTTTATTAATTTTTTTTTGCAATTAATTCACGCGAAAATGATACCGAAAAACAAAAGCTTTTGAGCGTTTTAGCACGTAGCGACCGATAAAAAAGCTTGCGCCTTACCGTTTGCAATATTCAGACAGTGTTAGATTCTTTTGTAGTAGGTATATGCAAATAATGGAATAAATCAATCTCAAAATTGATACTTAAGCAATAAAACTTGACTTGAAAAACCTGAGATGAATATCAAATCACTCGTTTATTCAATTTTTATGAGATCACGAAAATGATATTCGCTTAAAGTTTTCATACCAAAATTAATTTTTCTCTAATCTAACACTTCTTCCTAACGTGCCCATCCGGTACCGGATGTTGGCTATTCACAACGCGATTTTAATTTTGTTAGCAGCATTACGGAATAATTCCGTGGTAGTAGTGTTGTACCAAGCTCTCAGATTCTTCAGCCACGAGATCCTTCTCCGCCCCGGACCCCTTTTGTCATCTACCTTCTCCTGAAGTATCAGTTGCAACAGTCCGTACTTTTCTAGATGTCTCATTATGTGACCCAAGTACTCCAGCTTTCTCCTTTTAGCAGTATTCACAACCTTCGCCATTACTTTTAATCTCCTTATGATGACATGGTCCTTCCAAATGGATTCTAAGTATTTGTGTGTGTCCAGATCTCGAACGCATTTAGTTTTTTCCTTGTAGTCTCCGTTAATGTCCAAAGTTCTACTCCGTACAGAAGCACTGGAAAAACATAGCACTTCACCAATATGAACTTAGGTTGGAGACTAGGACTGTGGTTGTTTTAAAACTGTATTTTTTGCTGCTCTGTCCTTTCCTACCCGGCATATTATTTCAGCCGAATGGTCCCATTGTGCATTCAGTAAACTTCTCAAGTATGTGAATGTTTCTACTTTTTTTATTTCTATCTTCAATTGATTTCGAAAAAGGATTAGTTGATGGATGTACGCATTGCATTTTAAGCACATATAACATTTTTTACCCATGAGACACTATCAAAAGCTAAAAGCATTATGAAAACAATTAATGAGTCGTTAAGTGAATGCACATTTTCCAATATAATCTAACAACAGGTGCACGATTATAATTTATTGTATTGCTTGCACTAATTGTCTGGGCTTTAAATTATTATTTGAGAAACCTATAGGCAAATACTTGAAAAATAATGCACATAAAAAACGCAAATTTATTTGAGAGTGGAAATATCCAATATACAGGGTGTCCCCATTATACACCGCCAAAAAGTAGGTGCATATTCCTGAGTGAAAATGATGACCATTTGTCAAATATTTTGTTATCCGAAAATGCTTCATTTCAAAGTTAGAGACCTCCAAAGTTGCAAGAAAAAAAAATCAAAAAATCGATTACGTCCTAGCCGTTTAAGCTAGAGCTATCAAACTTGGCCGAAATGTTTAGGTGTTTCCCATTGACTTTGTGGGATAATTAGAAAGAAAACACGTAATTGGAAGTATGATTTATAGTCAGGTCATTCGCTTACCATCTTCAGAATTTTTTTCTCTGGAATAAAATTGAAAATGTCATTCGTCCATAAGAAAGTACGACTTAAGAGGGAAAAATTCGTCCCTCTTTGTTTTTTGCTGTAAACGTAGCCGTTTTCGAGAAAATTAGCGCTAAAGTTGCATCGACAAACTCTGTTTATACACCTCAAATATTTTTTTTTACTAAATTTAGTTGGCTAATGTCATGCTTGACTTAAGGCTTGTTCATAACCTAACCTTTTTTTAAAAATGTCAGACACAAACTTGTATACTCTAAACGAATTTGCCGACATTCACTTACAATTAGTTTATTATGAACAAGCCTTAAGTGAAGCATGACATTAGCCAAATAAGTTTAGTAAAAAATATATATGATATATAATTTTCTTTAAAAAATGTATAAGATTATATGGGTCTAATGTCAACCGTTTTCGTAAAATTTACATTTTTATGAAATTTTTGAGCAATACAGCACTTTCAATTTTTTTTAACATTTAAGTTATCTAAAAAAGCAAGAAAATATTGTTTTAAATTAGATCGACAATAGATTAATTAACACTTTGCGCTAGCTAAATTTAAAAAATATTATACAGGGTGTTTTTTACGCCCGGTCCAATTCGGTAAACTTTAAACATCGATAAGTCATTTTTCTTAAATACAACACCCTGTATATTTTTACATTTTCTTGTAGGGAATTTAATTGTCTTTCGAAATTATACAGCATGTTCTTTACCTAAAATTGATATTTTTCAAGTTATCTCGATTTTTATTAGTATTACTAAGGCAACTAAAATATTTTAAAGTCGGCCATGGAGGTAAATCGTAATTTTTATCAAGAATTTTGAAACAAAAGAACAATAGAGCTGCAGCTTTAATTTTAAGCTTAAAATGTACCCCCTTTTCCCGAAATTTACCGTATAAATTGTCCAAATATATGTTATGTTCTACGCACAGCCGTGGACGTCGTCTGAAAGACTCTAGCACACTTGATAACATTTCGGGGGTTATACTATTAAAAGCAACAGGAATCCTGTTCTGCATATCTTCAGCTTCAGTTGTTGGGGGGTTCTTGATACATATTGCTATTTCATGTGTCTCCACAAAAAAAAAACTATTGGGGTAAGATCAGGTGACCTAGGTGGCCAGGAGATTGGTCCACCTCGCCCTATCGACCATTTCTTCTACTCGCACAAATTGTATAATTAAAATGTTTTAGTTAATACTTTAAACTACAAAACTGTCAAACTACACGATCTTAATGAATTAATAAACGGTTTTTCGATTGAAAAAAGGAAATTTTGTCACAAATTTTATAGTTTAAGCAAACTAACATTAGTTACTACAACAATCATCTTTTGTTTAAATTTTTTTTGAAAAAGTACGGTGTACCACCATAGCCATCTTTAAAATATGTCAATTAGGTACGTTAGCAATACTACTAAAAATCGAGATAGCTCGAAAAATATAAACTTTAGGTAGAGGATATGCTTAATAATTTCGAAAGACAATTAAATTCTCTACAAGAAAATGTAAAAATATACAGTGTTGCATTTAAGAAAAATGACTTATCGATGTTTAAAGTTTCACAAGTTTGACCAAGCGTAAACAACACCCTGTATAATATTTTTTAAATGTAGCTAGCGCAAAGTGTTAATTAATCTATTGTCAATCTAATTTTAAAACAATATTTTATTGCTTTTTTAAATAACTTAAATGTTAAAAAAAAATTGAAAGTGCTGTATTGCTCAAAAATTTTATAAAAATGTAAATTTTACGAAAACGTTTGACATTAGACCCATATAACCTTCAACATTTTTTAAAGAAAATTATAAGAGGAATCCAATAATGTAAAAATATAGAGGGTGTTCTATTTAAAAAAATTACATTTTTATATGTGCCGCTCAAACAAAACACCCTGTATATTTAAAAATAATTTTAGGTTATGTAGAACAGAGTTTTGCACAATATTTGTATTAAATATTTTTTAATATTTTCATTAATAAAGGAGCTATCGAAAATTCTCAGGGTCGTAGTGCACCCTGTATATTTGGAATGACAAAAAAATAACGAATTTAAATAAGTCATAGCCAACTATGGTTTCCATTTAAAAAAATACAACTCTATGTCACAACTCGAATTTCGATTGTTTTTTTGAAAAATTGTCTACGCTACTGAATTCTTATCAAAACATTGCCTGCAGAACGTCAACATTATTTTTGTTTATTTTCATAAACAAGCGAGATATAGTCATAAAACGAATCGGCGATAACTCGAAAACAAAAGACGATAACCAATGTTTGTTGTCACCATTCACTTTTTCTCGAAAAAAGAGATCGAGGATGCGCGGTCCGTTTTTTGATACCTCTTATAGTTATCGAGATTTCCTAATAAAACATCGAAATTTGCCCACTCTGTACATTAATCAAGTCATACATCCAAAAAGATGATTATCTTCCAAGTAAAGTTTAAACTGATTTCGATGATGTGCCAAATTTGCTGATCGTGAACCAAGTTGATAGTTTGCTTGTTTAGTGCACATAAAGATCATACAAAGATATCTGTATGAACCTAGTTACATAATTATGTTGTATAATCACTTGATCTTTCGATAAGATTTAATAAGACTATTTATAAGGTTTCTTGAAATTCTGCTAAAAAATGTCGTTTCTATATTAATTTGCGTTGTTGTTCTATGTTTATTAATCAGTTGTTGAGGTGTACACAATTTCTATATGAATTATTTTTATAATTAAAATCGTGACGTACATTTTAACGACGTGAAATTTGCAACCATCAATAGGTTTTAGATTGAAGTTCGTGTAACCGGATATTTTTCTTAAAAGCTATATGAAAGAATACATTTTCTTAAAATTTGTTCGAAAACGTTCGATAGAGGTATTGAATGTCAACGTTTGAGCGCATACACAAAGAACAAAGAGCTTTAATACAATGGCTGTTGACGGCTAAAGCAGTTTTGTAATAATATCTCCAAGTAAAGAAGTGTCAACAAACGATTTGCATGTGCAAGTTTTATTTGATACCTAAAGGAATACACTCGAGAGAGAGAATAATCGCTGTAGGCCGTTAAGAGTCTGTTAAAGATGTGCAGCAAATTTATTTATGGATTCAAAAATTAAAATAAACAGAACATGTAGATTTCAACGACTTTTACAAAGATATGAAACATTTTGTTGTTGCTGATTTCATGGCATTTACAAGGAAATAAAATAAATGTTGAGTAGGATTTTATTCTCAGTTTACGATTTCAGTTTGACAATTAAATTCTGTCTATTGGTTTTTCCAAAATATCGATTTTTCATTTTAAGAATATGATAACATGCATCTTGCTGAACGTAGAGCTGATGGTAATGCTTCTTAGCAGGGTTGGGCAAAATTTGATTTTTAATAAAAAATCAAAAATCATTGATTTAAATTTAAAAAGTGAAAAAATTCACGAATTTTTGATATTTTTTAAGAAACTTGACTATTTTCTCTTCTTACAAAAAATGTGTTCATTATTCACTCTACATTATATCTTCTATAGAGCGTCATTCAAAATCTATCAATAAATAAAAAAGATTTTACTACAATTTTCTCAGAAACTTTTATTTCTGATAAAAGTTTGTGGAGGACAAAGTAATTAATAGATGGAAAAAATTTCACAGAAATGTAAACGATACTAGATTTCAGCGATATCAGAAATATTCACAAGTGTAAAAGGGCCTTATTTTAATAGTTACAAAAAAAAAAAAACTTTATAGGAAAAGATTGTTTAGAATTCAAAAATACGATCAAAGGTGAAATATGACGTTAAAGTTTCAATTTCAATTTTTGAAGTAGTTTGCCCCTATTTTAAGAATTTTAAAAAAGTTTAAAACATTCGTAGAAATTAAAAATTTTACTCAATAAAAAATATCGTTTTCTCTTAAATATTTTTTTAACTCTTAACATAAGGGCACTTTACTTTTGCGAATATTTTGAAAATCGTTAAAATATAGTGTTATACATTTTTTTTTATCTTTAAAATTAGTTTTAGGTCATGCATCAACTTTATCAAGAATAAAAGTTTCCGAGACATTTTTAATACAAAATTTTATTTGTCGATATTTTTTGAATGACGCTGTATAGAAGATATAATGTAGGGTGAATAATGAATAAATTAGTTTTAAAAAGGGAAAATAATGACGTTTTTTATGAAAAAAAAACATTTATTTTTTATTTTTTAAATTTTAATTATTGATTTGAAATTTTTAAAAAAATCAAATTTGGCCCAACTCTAATTTAAACTACTGTAGCTTACCACATGCATATTAATTACGTTACTATTCTGCATTTTACCCTTTTAGATTTCAAGCTCAAGTAAAAAGTGAATTCATTTCTGAGTAAGAATACTTTGTAGCATAATATGAATTAACCTCAATATACACTACACTGCTAAGCAGGGCCGGCGCTTCCATTAAAGGTCGATTCGCATTATACGGAACGTCAACGTCACGTCACAGACCGGCAACGTCACGTCAAATTTGCTATCTATTCACACTATACGTCCAGTAACCAGCAACGTCACGGAAATAGTCCCCGCGCTACCAGTCGTTGGTGTTTACTTTGTTGGTTAGTTTTGTCATAATGCCGAAATTCAATAAAAAAAAGTTAGCAATGGTTGCATTAATTTTGGATGAAGAAGAGAACTGCAACCGAGCTAAAAAAATGTGGGTACGAAAGATGTTTATGACGAGAAAGTACGAAGGAGAATACCACACATTATTTAGGGAATTGGAAGATGATGAAATTTCCTTTTATAAGTACTTTAGAATGTCTCAAGATCAGTTTTATGTCCTTTTATCTAAAATTGAACACCAAATTCAAAAGCAAAACACTACATTTCGAGAAGCACTTAGTCCTAAAGAAAAGCTAATGGTGTGTTTAAGGTAAGAACTATTTATGAAAATACACTTAACCCTTAATTACTCGCGCTGGTGTATTTTGTACACCAGCGCCAAATTTCTGTCCTCCATCAAACGTACGATTTTTTTGGTGGCACCAGACCCCCACCTAACCTATGTCTAACCTATCCGGAATGTAATGGATTAGTCATACGCCAAAACGCCCGACTGACCTTTGCGTTTTTACATAAATTTTAATGCGTTGCGTCGTTGGTGCCTAGAATACACCGCGCGGGAAATTTTGTAAATTATGTAAATATTCAATCTTTTATACAAAAACGTTTGTTTTATTGTGTGATGGTGTTATGTATGGGTATTTTTGCCATCCGCAAGTGTGTTCTCGCTTCTAGTTACGCTAAATATTTTTTTAAAATTTGTTTATTTATTTATTTTTATGATTTTACGTCTTATATTCCCATAAAAATCCCCAATGCCTAACGGAGGAGGAAATGAGGGCCTTCTTGGAGGCTGGAAGTTGAGATGAGGAAATTCTAGGCGATAAGGAAGATGACCTTGAACAGAGAGTAATTACTCAAAGTGACCATGACAGTACGTCAGAACTGGAAGGCAGTGACCGTGAAAATGAGATTTCTAGTGAGAGTGATGGGGATGATAGTGCTGATGTAGAGTTTTTCTTTGGAAAAAATAGAGCCATTAAATCAGAAGAAGATTAGAGGGCTTTTAAAATTAATTTTGTTTCTCGTTAACTGTTTTTTTGTGTTCGTTGATATTATGTTCCTATATATTTTTAAAATGTTTAACTTATTCGTAAAAACTATACTTATTTTTAATGTTTGACGTAAATTACCGTCAGCAAAAAAAAATAGCGTTTTTGTTTAAAAACAAGCTAAATTTAGGGTGGTGTACAAAGTACACCGCGCGGGAAAAAGATCGAATAATTTGGCGCGAGTAACTAAGGGTTAACTTTGTGATTAACAATATTTATTTAATAAATTTGGCCATAACAAAATATCGCAAATGGCTCAAAAAATTAAAAATCTGATTTCACCATTATACATAACTCAAAAATTTGGCACATGACGCCTTACTTAGTTTTTACGTAACTTTAAAGGTGTAAAAGTTTCTTATATAAATTACTCGAGTTTGCCCCACCCTGTACTTATAATTTTTTATTGATTTGCTTCTTGTTTTTTATTGAGTATTCTCTGGGTTAAAATTTTCGTAATAGTTGTTTGAAGATGATGCTGGTGATGGTGTTGATGGGTGAACATACAAGTTTTGTACAGTCGACACAGAGGTAGTATTTTTATTTTGTAAATGTTCCCACTCTAGGTCAGACACTACGGCAAAAAGTCTCGATTTTGCCATGTGTTGATACTCTGGCGAGAACGTTTTTACCGTAGCGGCTAGCCCATTGAAAAATATGTCAATCGGGTCTGTAGTATTGGATGTTGAAGGGGTCGATTCATGTTTTTCACTGTCTATTAAATATTTCATTAAGACAGATGAGGCTGTCTCTGTTTTCCTTGTCTTCCTGACCTTAGAAGAGGATGAAGCTGGTTTTTTTTTTGGAATGTTTTGGGGTACATTTTCTATAATATTTTTAGAAGAATCTTCAGTAACATTCTGCTCAATACCTTCTCCATCATTAGATTCTTCGTCAGCGCTTTCTTGATCTGCAATATTGCTCTGAGTTTCCCTTTCTTTGAAAAAAGGAATAACAAAGGACATGCAATCTTCATATTTTCAATTTTTTTTAGAATCGGATGCTTGTCCACTTTTTGTGATTTTTTTTTTTAACGCTTTTCTTAGCTGATCCCTTCTACCTTTACATGCTGGCCCTACGAATGAATGAAACATAAATAGGTTCCAGATGAAATAAAAACAGTTTCATAATAAATGTTTTGAGTTTTTTAACTAAAGAGAATATTAACAAAAATATTTTTTCAATGTTATAATATTTCTTAAATGTTCGGTGTTATGTGGGTAATGTAGCTTATTATTAATATTATTATTTTTTAGATTCTTGGCAACGGGAGACTCGTTTCAGACTATATCATTTAGTTATCGTTTAGGACATTCAACTGTGCATTATACAGTGTGGCTGGTTTTTCATTGTCCAGCTTATATCTGCTGAAATATTAATGTTACCAAAAAAAGTTAAATGAGAAACTTATTAAACAAAAGCTGGTCTACAAAATTGTGCTAAAAATTTTGTTCCATAGCCTACCAGTTTATCGGAAAAATATCCAACTTTTGTTTTTTAAATAGAACACCCTGTATATTTTTATAGAATCACATTCTAAATCAATTTCTCTTCACAATGATACTATCATAAGTACCATTTTGCTTTTAAATTATGCTCAATATTAAAAAAAAAGAGAATTATTATAGCCGGCTGTGGAAACAGCACAGCATATCAACTTTTTCATTATTTGTATGGTACATTTTTCTTAATTATAATTACACTTATTTTTGTCTGATTTGACAAGTGTTTGCTAATGTAAACAAATTTGACAGGTATTTGCAATAAACAAAACAATATCACAGCCGACTTTAATCATTCCTTTTTTGAAATATTGTGCATAATTTAAAAGCAAAATGGTACTTATGATATATCATTGTAAAGAGAAATTGATTTAGAATGTGATTCTGTAAAAATATACCGGGTGTTCTATTTAAAAAACAAAAGTTGGATATTTTTCCGAAAAACTGGTAGGCTATGGAACAAAATTTTTAGCACAATTTTGTAGACCAGCTTTTGTTTAATAAGTTTCTCATTTAACTTTTTTTGGTAACTTTAATATTTCAGCAGATATAAGCTGGACAATGAAAAATCAGCCACCCTGTATAGTCAAAGAAGTTTGTCAAGCTATAATAGACCAGTTGTTAACATCAGTAATGCCAACGCCAACAGAAAACGATTGGGAGAGAATTTCTGATGAATTCTGGAAGATGTGGAACTTTCCAAATTGTTTGGGAGCGCTAGACGGCAAGCATGTAGAAATTTTTGCACCTCCAAATAGTGGGTCACAATATTTTAATTATAAACGCACTTTCTCGATAGTTTTGTTAGCTTTGGTAGACGCAAATTATAAGTTTATAGCAGTCGATGTTGGTTCCTATGGAAAAAATAGCGATGGTGGAATTTTTGCGAATTCCAATTTTGGAAAAGCTTTAGAAAAAAATAGAATACATGTGCCGATAGATAAAAATCTTCCTGGAACTCAATCTTCAGCGCCCTACGTGATTGTAGGAGATGAAGCCTTTCCACTAAAAACCTACTTAATGAGACCTTATCCTGGTTCTGCAATAAACGGGGGGGATACAGATAAACAACTTTTTAACTATAGACTATCGCGAGCTAGGCGAGTTTCGGAAAATGCTTTTGGAAATTTGGTTCAGAAATTTCGAATCTTTTTCAGAAGTATAAATTCTTTGCCCGAAAATGTGGATAAAATAATATTAACTACCTGTATTTTACATAACTACATTAAAGATAACATCCCGATAGCTCGACATTTAGACAATCAAGAAGGAGAACCTAATTGGAGAAATCTACCAAGGCAAGGCGGAAATGCCCACGCTTCTGCATTTCAAGTACGTGAAATGTATAAAACTTTTTTTAATTCTGCTAATGGAGCTCTACCGTGGCAACGTGATAAGTTTTGAAATAATATTTCTTTGGGATCGCAAATATACCTGTACTTTTGATAATAAATGGAACTAATATAGTACATACCTGTCGTATTTAATTCTTTTCCTATTTTCATCCATATTTTGTCTTTATGCAGGTTGTCACTGTATTTTTTATTTGACATATCATACATTTCTTCGTACTCTCGGACAAGCTCTATTAATTTTTCGTCATCCATCTTTTGATAATTTTATTTAACACGGCAAAAAACAAAGCATCCACAAGCAAACATTGACTGGCCGTTGCCGTTGCCACATTCACACTACTAGAACGGCACAGGAACGGACAGGCAACAGCACGGACCGTCACGTCAAAATATTCTTCTCGAGAAATCTTGACGGTCCGGTACGTTGACGGTCCGTGACGTTGCCTATCTATGTGAACATACCAATACAAAATACATTGTAGAATATTTTGACGTGACGTTGCCGGTCTGTGACGTGACGTTGACGTTCCGTATAATGCGAATCGACCTTTAAGGCGAACTAGGCGGTCGCCTAGGGCGCTATCCATAGGGGGGGCGCAAAAATGTGTAATCACCATTATTAAAAAATAAAATTTTATTGTTTATCCATTATCGTACTATCACATATATTAATTTCTGTGAAAATTTGTGTGAAAGGGGGCGTTATAATAAGTTTTGCCTAGGGCGCTAAATAACCTGGCGCCGGCCCTGCTGCTAAGGAACAAGGAACGTAATGTAGAACAGCTTTTCAATCGCAACTTTATTTGCGCTTGGCTGTTTGCCTGTAGTGTCTAAATACTTTAAACCGACCCTGACAGTATATTTTAATAACGCAACAATTTTATTAATAATTTGTTGAGGCCTATACAGTTATATTAGAGTAAGCCCCGGGTTGCTGCGAACCTGTAAATCAAGTCGCACGCATAATACTGTTACAGTTTAGTAATAAACCGTGTGGAGTAAAAGAGCGACCAGATGTGTATAGAACAAAATACACAACGAAAGCGGTTTACAAGCGAAGGACGTATATTTGTAGCATGTAGCTGAGTATATATTAATACTAAGTCGTGGTATTTGTACAAAGTTTCGTTTTACCTGCAAGTTTATTCCAGTGTTTGTATTACAAACTGCTTACCTCTGCTTACACGAGTGCTTCTGCAAATCACGTGCCCAACTTTCTGTTAATCTGTTCTGTTTCCCTTTACACCCGTTACCTAAAATCGCTCAAATACATGGGTCAGCGGTATACGTGTAAAGTGTAAATCAGTGGTTCCTAAACCTTTGCGAGTCCTTGTTTGTACAACGTTTGAAACGATAAACTTCCGGACCTAATGCGAACCGTCAGTATTAACCTTTAACGGCCCCACAACCTGTCTAAACCGGTTAATTCTCATATTTTTCCAACATACTATGCTTCAAAACATTCTTATTATCACCCCATGCTTCTAGAATTCCTGACTTTGACAGTAGGTACGAATTCCCATGTTCTTAGATATATCGTCAAAAAGAGGTGCAAAAAACACTTTTAACTATTCCAAAGCCAACTTGACCGTTTAAGACGTGTCATGGCTAACTTAAAATTGTTTAGAAATAGTCGCTCAAGGATCACATGTATTATCTAAAGCACGGTCTTTTTAGGACATTATTAAAAATTGAAACAAGCTCATTGAAAGACATATGCAAAACAATTTTTTTCATGTAAAGATTCGATGGATAAACTCTTCCTGTGATATACAAATCAATAATTAAAATTGTTTAGAAATAGTCGCTCAAGAAACACATGTATTATCTAAAGAACGTTCTTTTTAGGGAATTATTAAAAATTGAAACCAGCTCATTGAAAGACATATGCAAAACAATTTTTTTCATGTAAAGATTCGATGGATGAACCCTTCCTGTGATATACAAATCAATAATTAAAATTGTTTAGAAATAGTCGCTCAAGAAACACATGTATTATCTAAAGCACGGTCTTTTTAGGGAATTATTAAAAATTAAAACCAGCTCATTCAAAGACATATGCAAAACAATTTTTTTCATGTAAAGATTCGATGGATGAACTCTTCCTGTGATAAACAAAACAATAATTAAAATTGTTTAGAAATAGTCGCTCAAGGAACACATGTATTATCTAAAGCACGGTCTTTTTAGGGAATTATTAAAAATTAAAACCAGCTCATTCAAAGACATATGCAAAACAATTTGTTTCATGTAAATATTCGATGGATAAACTCTTCCTGTGATATACAAAACAATAATTAAAATTGTTTAGAAATAGTCGCTCAAGGAACCATTGTATTATCTAAAGCACGGTCTTTTTAGGGAATTATTAAAAATTAAAACCAGCTCATTCAAAGACATATGCAAAACAATTTTTTTCATGTAACGATTCGATGGATAAACTCTTTCTGTGATATACAAATCAATAATTAAAATTGTTTAGAAATAGTCGCTCAAGGAACAAATGTATTATCTAAAGCACGGTCTTTTTAGGGAATTATTAAAAATTAAAACCAGCTCATTCAAAGACATATGCAAAACAATTTGTTTCATGTAAATATTTGATGGTTGAACTCTTCCTGTGATATACAAAACAATAATTAATATTGTTTAGAAATAGTCGCTCAAGGAACACATGTATTATCTAAAGCACGGTATTTTTAGGGGAATATTAAAAATTAAAACCAGCTCATTCAAAGAAATATGCAAAACAATTTGTTTCATGTAAATATTCGATGGATGAACTTTTCCTGTGATATACAAAACAATAATTAAAATTGTTTAGAAATAGTCGCTCAAGGAACCATTGTATTATCTAAAGCACGGTCTTTTTAGGGAATTATTAAAAATTAAAACCAGCTCATTCAAAGACATATGCAAAACAATTTGTTTCATGTAAATATTCGATGGATAAACTCTTCCTGTGATATACAAAACAATAATTAAAATTGTTTAGAAATAGTCGCTCAAGGAACCATTGTATTATCTAAAGCACGGTCTTTTTAGGGAATTATTGAAAATTAAAACCAGCTCATTCAAAGACATATGCAAAACCATTTTTTTCATGTAACGATTCGATGGATGAACTCTTCCTGTGATATACAAATCAATAAATAAAATTGTTTAGAAATAGTCGCTCAAGGAACACATGTATTATCTAAAGCACGGTCTTTTTAGGGAATTATTAAAAACTAAAACCAGCTCATTCAAAGACATATGCAAAACAATTTGTTTCATGTAAATATTCGATGGATAAACTCTTCCTGTGATATACAAAACAATAATTAAAATTGTTTAGAAATAGTCGCTCAATGAACCATTGTATTATCTAAAGCACGGTCTTTTTAGGGAATTATTAAAAATTAAAACCAGCTCATTCAAAGACATATGCAAAACAATTTGTTTCATGTAAATATTCGATGGATAAACTCTTCCTGTGAGATACAAAACAATAATTAAAATTGTTTAGAAATAGTCGCTCAATGAACCATTGTATTATCTAAAGCACGGTCTTTTTAGGGAATTATTAAAAATTAAAACCAGCTCATTCAAAGACATATGCAAAACAATTTGTTTCATGTAAATATTCGATGGATGAACTCTTCCTGTGATATACAAAACAATAATTAAAATTGTTTAGAAATAGTCGCTCAAGGAACACATGTATTATCTAAAGCACGGTCTTTTTAGGGAATTATTAAAAATTAAAACCAGCTCATTCAAAGACATATGCAAAACAATTTGTTTCATGTAAATATTCGATGGATAAACTCTTCCTGTGATATACAAAACAATAATTAAAATTGTTTAGAAATAGTCGCTCAAGGAACCATAGTATTATCTAAAGCACGGTCTTTTTAGGGAATTATTAAAAATTAAAACCAGCTCATTCAAAGACATATGCAAAACAATTTGTTTCATGTAAATATTCGATGGATAAACTCTTCCTGTGATATACAAAACAATAATTAAAATTGTTTAGAAATAGTCGCTCAAGGAACACATGTATTATCTAAAGCACGGTCTTTTTAGGGAATTATTAAAAATTAAAACCAGCTCATTCAAAGACATATGCAAAACAATTTGTTTCATGTAAATATTCGATGGATGAACTCTTCCTGTGATATACAAAACAATAATTAAAATTGTTTAGAAATAGTCGCTCAAGGAACACATGTATTATCTAAAGCACGGTATTTTTAGGGAATTATTAAAAATTAAAACCAGCTCATTCAAAGACATATGCAAAACAATTTGTTTCATGTAAATATTCGATGGATGAACTCTTCCTGTGATATACAAAACAATAATTAAAATTGTTTAGAAATAGTCGCTCAAGGAACACATGTATTATCTAAAGCACGGTCTTTTTAGGGAATTATTAAAAATTAAAACCAGCTCATTCAAAGACATATGCAAAACAATTTGTTTCATGTAAATATTCGATGGATGAACTCTTCCTGTGATATACAAAACAATAATTAAAATTGTTTAGAAATAGTCGCTCAAGGAACCATAGTATTATCTAAAGCACGGTCTTTTTAGGGAATTATTAAAAATTAAAACCAGCTCATTCAAAGACATATGCAAAACAATTTGTTTCATGTAAATATTCGATGGATAAACTCTTCCTGTGATATACAAAACAATAATTAAAATTGTTTAGAAATAGTCGCTCAAGGAACACATGTATTATCTAAAGCACGGTCTTTTTAGGGAATTATTAAAAATTAAAACCAGCTCATTCAAAGACATATGCAAAACAATTTGTTTCATGTAAATATTCGATGGATGAACTCTTCCTGTGATATACAAAACAATAATTAAAATTGTTTAGAAATAGTCGCTCAAGGAACACATGTATTATCTAAAGCACGGTATTTTTAGGGAATTATTAAAAATTAAAACCAGCTCATTCAAAGACATATGCAAAACAATTTGTTTCATGTAAATATTCGATGGATGAACTCTTCCTGTGATATACAAAACAATAATTAAAATTGTTTAGAAATAGTCGCTCAAGAAACACATGTATTATCTAAAGCACGGTATTTTTAGGGAATTATTAAAATATAAAACCAGCTCATTCAAAGACATATGCAAAACAATTTGTTTCATGTAAATATTCGATGGATAAACTCTTCCTGTGATATACAAAACAATAATTAAAATTGTTTAGAAATAGTCGCTCAAGGAACCATTGTATTATCTAAAGCACGGTCTTTTTAGGGAATTATTAAAAATTAAAACCAGCTCATTCAAACTCATTTAAAGACATATGCAAAACAATTTGTTTCATGTAAATATTCGATGGATGAACTCTTCCTGTGGTATACAAAACAATAATTAAAATTGTTTAGAAATAGTCGCTCAAGGAACACATGTATTATCTAAAGCACGGTATTTTTAGGGAATTATTAAAAATTAAAACCAGCTCATTCAAAGACATATGCAAAACAATTTGTTTCATGTAAATATTCGATGGATGAACTCTTTCTGTGATATACAAAACAATAATTAAAATTGTTTAGAAATAGTCGCTCAAGGAACACATGTATTATCTAAAGCACGGTATTTTTAGGGAATTATTAAAAATTAAAACCAGCTCATTCAAAGACATATGCAAAACAATTTGTTTCATGTAAATATTCGATGGATAAACTCTTCCTGTGATATACAAAACAATAATTAAAATTGTTTAGAAATAGTCGCTCAAGGAACACATGTATTATCTAAAGCACGGTCTTTTTAGGGAATTATTAAAAATTAAAACATGCTCATTCAAAGACATATGCAAACAAATTTGTTTCATGTAAATATTCGATGGATAAACTCTTCCTGTGATATACAAAACAATAATTAAAATTGTTTAGAAATAGTCGCTCAAGGAACCATTGTATTATCTAAATACGGGCTTTTTAGGGAATTATTAAAATTTAAAACCAGCTCATTCAAAGACATATGCAAAACAATTTTTTTCATGTAACGGTTCGATGGATGAACTCTTCCTGTGATATACAAATCAATAATTAAAATTGTTTAGAAATAGTCGCTCAAGGAACACATGTATTATCTAAAGCACGGTATTTTTAGGGAATTATTAAAAATTAAAACCAGCTCATTCAAAGACATATGCAAAACAATTTGTTTCATGTAAATATTCGATGGATAAACTCTTCCTGTGATATACAAAACAATAATTAAAATTGTTTAGAAATAGTCGCTCAAGGAACCATTGTATTATCTAAAGCACGGTCTTTTTGGGGAATTATTAAAAATTAAAACCAGCTCATTCAAAGACATATGCAAAACAATTTGTTTTATGTAAATATTCGATGGATAAACTCTTCCTGTGATATACAAAACAATAATTAAAATTGTTTAGAAATAGTCGCTCAAGGAACCATTGTATTATCTAAAGCACGGTCTTTTTAGGGAATTATTAAAAATTAAAACCAGCTCATTCAAAGACATATGCAAAACAATTTGTTTCATGTAAATATTCGATGGATGAACTCTTCGTGTGATATACAAAACAATAATTAAAATTGTTTAGAAATAGTCGCTCAAGGAACACATGTATTATCTAAAGCACGGTATTTTTAGGGAATTATTAAAAATTAAAACCAGCTCATTCAAAGACATATGCAAAACAATTTGTTTCATGTAAATATTCGATGGATGAACTCTTCCTGTGATATACAAAACAATAATTAAAATTGTTTAGAAATAGTCGCTCAAGGAACACATGTATTATCTAAAGCACGGTCTTTTTAGGGAATTATTAAAAATTAAAACCAGCTCATTCAAAGAGATATGCAAAACAATTTGTTTCATGTAAAAACTCGATGAATGAACTCTTCCTGTGATATACAAAACAATAATTAAAATTGTTTAGAAATAGTCGCTCAAGGAACACATGTATTATCTAAAGCACGGTATTTTTAGGGAATTATTAAAAATTAAAACCAGCTCATTCAAAGACATATGCAAAACCATTTGTTTCATGTAAATATTCGATGGATGAACTCTTCCTGTGATATACAAAACAATAATTAAAATTGTTTAGAAATAGTCGCTCAAGGAACACATGTATTATCTAAAGCACGGTATTTTTAGGGAATTATTAAAAATTAAAACCAGCTCATTCAAAGACATATGCAAAACAATTTTTTTCATGTAAAGATTCGATGGATGAACTCTTCCTGTGATAAACAAAACAATAATTAAAAATGTTTAGAAATAGTCGCTCAAGGAACACATGTATTATCTAAAGCACGGTATTTTTAGGGAATTATTAAAAATTAAAACAAGCTCATTTAAAGACATATGCAAAACAATTTGTTTCATGTAAATATTCGATGGATGAACTTTTCCTGTGATATACAAAACAATAATTAAAATTGTTTAGAAATAGTCGCTCAAGGAACACATGTATTATCTAAAGCACGGTCTTTTTAGGGAATTATTAAAAATTAAAACCAGCTCATTCAAAGACATATGCAAAACAATTTGTTTCATGTAAATATTCGATGGATGAACTCTTCCTGTGATATACAAAACAATAATTAAAATTGTTTAGAAATAGTCGCTCAAGGAACACATGTATTATCTAAAGCACGGTCTTTTTAGGGAATTATTAAAAATTAAAACCAGCTCATTCAAAGAGATATGCAAAACAATTTGTTTCATGTAAAAACTCGATGAATGAACTCTTCCTGTGATATACAAAACAATAATTAAAATTGTTTAGAAATAGTCGCTCAAGGAACACATGTATTATCTAAAGCACGGTATTTTTAGGGAATTATTAAAAATTAAAACCAGCTCATTCAAAGACATATGCAAAACAATTTATTTCATGTAAATATTCGATGGATGAACTCTTCCTGTGATATACAAAACAATAATTAAAATTGTTTAGAAATAGTCGCTCAAGGAACACATGTATTATCTAAAGCACGGTATTTTTAGGGAATTATTAAAAATTAAAACCAGCTCATTCAAAGACATATGCAAAACAATTTTTTTCATGTAAAGATTCGATGGATGAACTCTTCCTGTGATAAACAAAACAATAATTAAAAATGTTTAGAAATAGTCGCTCAAGGAACACATGTATTATCTAAAGCACGGTATTTTTAGGGAATTATTAAAAATTAAAACAAGCTCATTTAAAGACATATGCAAAACAATTTGTTTCATGTAAATATTCGATGGATGAACTTTTCTTGTGATATACAAAACAATAATTAAAATTGTTTAGAAATAGTCGCTCAAGGAACACATGTATTATCTAAAGCACGGTATTTTTAGGGAATTATTAAAAATTAAAACCAGCTCATTCAAAGACATATGCAAAACAATTTGTTTCATGTAAATATTCGATGGATGAACTCTTCCTGTGATATACAAAACAATAATTAAAATTGTTTAGAAATAGTCGCTCAAGGAACACATGTATTATCTAAAGCACGGTATTTTTAGGGAATTATTAAAAATTAAAACCAGCTCATTCAAAGACATATGCAAAACAATTTTTTTCATGTAAAGATTCGATGGATGAACTCTTCCTGTGATAAACAAAACAATAATTAAAATTGTTTAGAAATAGTCGCTCAAGGAACACATGTATTATCTAAAGCACGGTCTTTTTGGGGAATTATTAAAAATTAAAACCAGCTCATTCAAAGACATATGCAAAACAATTTGTTTCATGTAAATATTCGATGGATAAACTCTTCCTGTGATATACAAAACAATAATTAAAATTGTTTAGAAATAGTCGCTCAAGAAACCATTGTATTATCTAAAGCACGGTCTTTTTAGGGAATTATTAAAAATTAAAACCAGCTCATTCAAAGAAATATGCAAAACAATTTTTTTCATGTAACGATTCGATGGATGAACTCTTCCTGTGATATACAAATCTATAATTAAAATTGTTTAGAAATAGTCGCTCAAGGAACCATTGTATTATCTAAAGCACGGTCTTTTTATGGAATTATTAAAAATTAAAACCAGCTCATTCAAAGACACATGCAAAACAATCTTTTTCATGTAACGATTCGATGGATGAACTCTTCCTGTGATATACAAATCTATAATTAAAATTGTTTAGAAATAGTCGCTCAAGGAACCATTGTATTATCTAAAGCACGGTCTTTTTAGGGAATTATTAAAAATTAAAACCAGCTCATTCAAAGAAATATGCAAAACAATTTTTTTCATGTAACGATTCAATGGATGAACTCTTCCCGTGATATACAAATCTATAATTAAAATTGTTTAGAAATAGTCGCTCAAGGAACCATTGTATTATCTAAAGCACGGTCTTTTTAGGGAATTATTAAAAATTAAAACCAGCTCATTCAAAGAAATATGCAAAACAATTTTTTTCATGTAACGATTCGATGGATGAACTCTTCCCGTGATATACAAATCTATAATTAAAATTGTTTAGAAATAGTCGCTTAAGGAACCATTGTATTATCTAAAGCACGGTCTTTTTAGGGAATTATTAAAAATTAAAACCAGCTCATTTAAAGAAATATGCAAAACAATTTTTTTCATGTAACGATTCGATGGATAAACTCTTCCTGTGATATACAAATCTATAAATAAAATTGTTTAGAAATAGTCGCTCAAGGAACCATTGTATTATTTAAAGCACGGTCTTTTTATGGAATTATTAAAAATTAAAACCAGCTCATTCAAGGACATATCCAAAACCATTTTTTTCATGTAACGATTCGATGGATGAACTCTTCCTGTGATATACAAATCTATAATTAAAATTGTTTAGAAATAGTCGCTTAAGGAACCATTGTATTATCTTAAGCACGGTCTTTTTAGGGAATTATTAAAAATTAAAACCAGCTCATTCAAAGACATATGCAAAACAATTTTTTTCATGTAACGATTCGATGGATGAACTCTTCCTGTGATATACAAATCAATAATTAAAATTGTTTAGAAATAGTCGCTCAAGGAACACATGTATTATCTAAAGCACGGTCTTTTTAGGGAATTATTAAAAATTAAAATCAGCTCATTCAAAGACATATGCAAAACAATTTGTTTCATGTAAATATTCGTGGATGAACTCTTCCTGTGATATACAAATCTATAATTAAAATTGTTTAGAAATAGTCGCTTAAGGAACCATTGTATTATCTTAAGCACGGTCTTTTTAGGGAATTATTAAAAATTAAAACCAGCTCATTCAAAGACATATGCAAAACAATTTTTTTCATGTAACGATTCGATGGATGAACTCTTCCTGTGATATACAAATCTATAATTAAAATTGTTTAGAAATAGTCGCTCAAGGAACCATTGTATTATCTAAAGCACGGTCTTTTTATGGAATTATTAAAAATTAAAACCAGCTCATTCAAAGACATATGCAAAACAATCTTTTTCATGTAACGATTCGATGGATGAACTCTTCCTGTGATATACAAAACAATAATTAAAATTGTTTAGAAATAGTCGCTCAAGGAACACATGTATTATCTAAAGCACGGTCTTTTTAGGGAATTATTAAAAATTAAAACCAGCTCATTCAAAGAAATATGCAAAACAATTTTTTTCATGTAACGATTCGATGGATGAACTCTTCCCGTGATATACAAATCTATAATTAAAATTGTTTAGAAATAGTCGCTTAAGGAACCATTGTATTATCTAAAGCACGGTCTTTTTAGGGAATTATTAAAAATTAAAACCAGCTCATTTAAAGAAATATGCAAAACAATTTTTTTCATGTAACGATTCGATGGATGAACTCTTCCTGTGATATACAAATCTATAATTAAAATTGTTTAGAAATAGTCGCTCAAGGAACCATTGTATTATCTAAAGCACGGTCTTTTTATGGAATTATTAAAAATTAAAACCAGCTCATTCAAGGACATATGCAAAACAATTTTTTTCATGTAACGATTCGATGGATGAACTCTTCCTGTGATATACAAATCTATAATTAAAATTGTTTAGAAATAGTCGCTTAAGGAACCATTGTATTATCTTAAGCACGGTCTTTTTAGGGAATTATTAAAAATTAAAACCAGCTCATTCAAAGACATATGCAAAACCATTTTTTTCATGTAACGATTCGATGGATGAACTCTTCCTGTGATATACAAATCAATAATTAAAATTGTTTAGAAATAGTCGCTCAAGGAACACATGTATTATCTAAAGCACGGTCTTTTTAGGGAATTATTAAAAATTAAAACCAGCTCATTCAAAGACATATGCAAAACAATTTGTTTCATGTAAATATTCGATGGATGAACTCTTCCTGTGATATACAAAACAATAATTAAAATTGTTTACAAATAGTCGCTCAAGGAACACATGTATTATCTAAAGCACGGTCTTTTTAGGGAATTATTAAAAATTAAAACCAGCTCATTCAAAGACATATGCAAAACAATTTGTTTCATGTAAATATTCGATGGATGAACTCTTCGTGTGATATACAAAACAATAATTAAAATTGTTTAGAAATAGTCGCTCAAGAAACACATGTATTATCTAAAGCACGGTATTTTTAGGGAATTATTAAAAATTAAAACCAGCTCATTCAAAGACATATGCAAAACAATTTGTTTCATGTAAATATTCGATGGATGAACTCTTCCTGTGATATACAAAACAATAATTAAAATTGTTTAGAAATAGTCGCTCAAGGAACACATGTATTATCTAAAGCACGGTCTTTTTAGGGAATTATTAAAAATTAAAACCAGCTCATTCAAAGAGATATGCAAAACAATTTGTTTCATGTAAAAACTCGATGAATGAACTCTTCCTGTGATATACAAAACAATAATTAAAATTGTTTAGAAATAGTCGCTTAAGGAACACATGTATTATCTAAAGCACGGTCTTTTTAGGGAATTATTAAAAATTAAAACCAGCTCATTCAAAGACATATGCAAAACAATTTGTTTCATGTAAATATTCGATGGATGAACTCTTCCTGTGATATACAAAACAATAATTAAAATTGTTTACAAATAGTCGCTCAAGGAACACATGTATTATCTAAAGCACGGTCTTTTTAGGGAATTATTAAAAATTAAAACCAGCTCATTCAAAGACATATGCAAAACAATTTGTTTCATGTAAATATTCGATGGATGAACTCTTCGTGTGATATACAAAACAATAATTAAAATTGTTTAGAAATAGTCGCTCAAGAAACACATGTATTATCTAAAGCACGGTATTTTTAGGGAATTATTAAAAATTAAAACCAGCTCATTCAAAGACATATGCAAAACAATTTGTTTCATGTAAATATTCGATGGATGAACTCTTCCTGTGATATACAAAACAATAATTAAAATTGTTTAGAAATAGTCGCTCAAGGAACACATGTATTATCTAAAGCACGGTCTTTTTAGGGAATTATTAAAAATTAAAACCAGCTCATTCAAAGAGATATGCAAAACAATTTGTTTCATGTAAAAACTCGATGAATGAACTCTTCCTGTGATATACAAAACAATAATTAAAATTGTTTAGAAATAGTCGCTCAAGGAACACATGTATTATCTAAAGCACGGTATTTTTAGGGAGTTATTAAAAATTAAAACCAGCTCATTCAAAGACATATGCAAAACAATTTTTTTCATGTAAAGATTCGATGGATGAACTCTTCCTGTGATAAACAAAACAATAATTAAAAATTATTAGAAATAGTCGCTCAAGGAACACATGTATTATCTAAAGCACGGTATTTTTAGGAAATTATTAAAAATTAAAACAAGCTCATTTAAAGACATATGCAAAACAATTTGTTTCATGTAAATATTCGATGGATGAACTTTTCCTGTGATATACAAAACAATAATTAAAATTGTTTAGAAATAGTCGCTCAAGGAACACATGTATTATCTAAAGCACGGTCTTTTTAGGGAATTATTAAAAATTAAAACCAGCTCATTCAAAGACATATGCAAAACAATTTGTTTCATGTAAATATTCGATGGATGAACTCTTCCTGTGATATACAAAACAATAATTAAAATTGTTTAGAAATAGTCGCTCAAGGAACACATGTATTATCTAAAGCACGGTATTTTTAGGGAATTATTAAAAATTAAAACCAGCTCATTCAAAGAAATATGCAAAACAATTTTTTTCATGTAAAGATTCGATGGATGAACTCTTCCTGTGATAAACAAAACAATAATTAAAATTGTTTAGAAATAGTCGCTCAAGGAACACATGTATTATCTAAAGCACGGTCTTTTTAGGGAATTATTAAAAATTAAAACCAGCTCATTCAAAGACATATGCAAAACAATTTGTTTCATGTAAATATTTGATGGATAAACTCTTCCTGTGATATACAAAACAATAATTAAAATTGTTTAGAAATAGTCGCTCAAGAAACCATTGTATTATCTAAAGCACGGTCTTTTTAGGGAATTATTAAAAATTAAAACCAGCTCATTCAAAGAAATATGCAAAACAATTTTTTTCATGTAACGATTCGATGGATGAACTCTTCCTGTGATATACAAATCTATAATTAAAATTGTTTAGAAATAGTCGCTCAAGGAACCATTGTATTATCTAAAGCACGGTCTTTTTATGGAATTATTAAAAATTAAAACCAGCTCATTCAAAGACATATGCAAAACAATCTTTTTCATGTAACGATTCGATGGATGAACTCTTCCTGTGATATACAAATCTATAATTAAAATTGTTTAGAAATAGTCGCTCAAGGAACACATGTATTATCTAAAGCACGGTATTTTTAGGGAATTATTAAAAATTAAAACCAGCTCATTCAAAGAAATATGCAAAACAATTTTTTTCATGCAACGATTCGATGGATGAACTCTTCCCGTGATATACAAATCTATAATTAAAATTGTTTAGAAATAGTCGCTTAAGGAACCATTGTATTATCTAAAGCACGGTCTTTTTAGGGAATTATTAAAAATTAAAACCAGCTCATTTAAAGAAATATGCAAAACAATTTTTTTCATGTAACGATTCGATGGATGAACTCTTCCTGTGATATACAAATCTATAATTAAAATTGTTTAGAAATAGTCGCTCAAGGAACCATTGTATTATTTAAAGCACGGTCTTTTTATGGAATTATTAAAAATTAAAACCAGCTCATTCAAGGACATATCCAAAACCATTTTTTTCATGTAACGATTCGATGGATGAACTCTTCCTGTGATATACAAATCTATAATTAAAATTGTTTAGAAATAGTCGCTTAAGGAACCATTGTATTATCTTAAGCACGGTCTTTTTAGGGAATTGTTAAAAATTAAAACCAGCTCATTCAAAGACATATGCAAAACAATTTTTTTCATGTAACGATTCGATGGATGAACTCTTCCTGTGATATACAAATCAATAATTAAAATTGTTTAGAAATAGTCGCTCAAGGAACACATGTATTATCTAAAGCACGGTCTTTTTAGGGAATTATTAAAAATTAAAACAAGCTCATTTAAAGACATATGCAAAACAATTTGTTTCATGTAAAGATTCGATGGATGAACTCTTCCTGTGATAAACAAAACAATAATTAAAAATGTTTAGAAATAGTCGCTCAAGGAACACATGTATTATCTAAAGCACGGTATTTTTAGGGAATTATTAAAAATTAAAACAAGCTCATTTAAAGACATATGCAAAACAATTTGTTTCATGTAAATATTCGATGGATGAACTTTTCCTGTGATATACAAAACAATAATTAAAATTGTTTAGAAATAGTCGCTCAAGGAACACATGTATTATCTAAAGCACGGTCTTTTTAGGGAATTATTAAAAATTAAAACCAGCTCATTCAAAGACATATGCAAAACAATTTGTTTCATGTAAATATTCGATGGATGAACTCTTCCTGTGATATACAAAACAATAATTAAAATTGTTTAGAAATAGTCGCTCAAGGAACACATGTATTATCTAAAGCACGGTCTTTTTAGGGAATTATTAAAAATTAAAACCAGCTCATTCAAAGAGATATGCAAAACAATTTGTTTCATGTAAAAACTCGATGAATGAACTCTTCCTGTGATATACAAAACAATAATTAAAATTGTTTAGAAATAGTCGCTCAAGGAACACATGTATTATCTAAAGCACGGTATTTTTAGGGAATTATTAAAAATTAAAACCAGCTCATTCAAAGACATATGCAAAACAATTTATTTCATGTAAATATTCGATGGATGAACTCTTCCTGTGATATACAAAACAATAATTAAAATTGTTTAGAAATAGTCGCTCAAGGAACACATGTATTATCTAAAGCACGGTATTTTTAGGGAATTATTAAAAATTAAAACCAGCTCATTCAAAGACATATGCAAAACAATTTTTTTCATGTAAAGATTCGATGGATGAACTCTTCCTGTGATAAACAAAACAATAATTAAAAATGTTTAGAAATAGTCGCTCAAGGAACACATGTATTATCTAAAGCACGGTATTTTTAGGGAATTATTAAAAATTAAAACAAGCTCATTTAAAGACATATGCAAAACAATTTGTTTCATGTAAATATTCGATGGATGAACTTTTCTTGTGATATACAAAACAATAATTAAAATTGTTTAGAAATAGTCGCTCAAGGAACACATGTATTATCTAAAGCACGGTATTTTTAGGGAATTATTAAAAATTAAAACCAGCTCATTCAAAGACATATGCAAAACAATTTGTTTCATGTAAATATTCGATGGATGAACTCTTCCTGTGATATACAAAACAATAATTAAAATTGTTTAGAAATAGTCGCTCAAGGAACACATGTATTATCTAAAGCACGGTATTTTTAGGGAATTATTAAAAATTAAAACCAGCTCATTCAAAGACATATGCAAAACAATTTTTTTCATGTAAAGATTCGATGGATGAACTCTTCCTGTGATAAACAAAACAATAATTAAAATTGTTTAGAAATAGTCGCTCAAGGAACACATGTATTATCTAAAGCACGGTCTTTTTGGGGAATTATTAAAAATTAAAACCAGCTCATTCAAAGACATATGCAAAACAATTTGTTTCATGTAAATATTCGATGGATAAACTCTTCCTGTGATATACAAAACAATAATTAAAATTGTTTAGAAATAGTCGCTCAAGAAACCATTGTATTATCTAAAGCACGGTCTTTTTAGGGAATTATTAAAAATTAAAACCAGCTCATTCAAAGAAATATGCAAAACAATTTTTTTCATGTAACGATTCGATGGATGAACTCTTCCTGTGATATACAAATCTATAATTAAAATTGTTTAGAAATAGTCGCTCAAGGAACCATTGTATTATCTAAAGCACGGTCTTTTTATGGAATTATTAAAAATTAAAACCAGCTCATTCAAAGACACATGCAAAACAATCTTTTTCATGTAACGATTCGATGGATGAACTCTTCCTGTGATATACAAATCTATAATTAAAATTGTTTAGAAATAGTCGCTCAAGGAACCATTGTATTATCTAAAGCACGGTCTTTTTAGGGAATTATTAAAAATTAAAACCAGCTCATTCAAAGAAATATGCAAAACAATTTTTTTCATGTAACGATTCAATGGATGAACTCTTCCCGTGATATACAAATCTATAATTAAAATTGTTTAGAAATAGTCGCTCAAGGAACCATTGTATTATCTAAAGCACGGTCTTTTTAGGGAATTATTAAAAATTAAAACCAGCTCATTCAAAGAAATATGCAAAACAATTTTTTTCATGTAACGATTCGATGGATGAACTCTTCCCGTGATATACAAATCTATAATTAAAATTGTTTAGAAATAGTCGCTTAAGGAACCATTGTATTATCTAAAGCACGGTCTTTTTAGGGAATTATTAAAAATTAAAACCAGCTCATTTAAAGAAATATGCAAAACAATTTTTTTCATGTAACGATTCGATGGATAAACTCTTCCTGTGATATACAAATCTATAAATAAAATTGTTTAGAAATAGTCGCTCAAGGAACCATTGTATTATTTAAAGCACGGTCTTTTTATGGAATTATTAAAAATTAAAACCAGCTCATTCAAGGACATATCCAAAACCATTTTTTTCATGTAACGATTCGATGGATGAACTCTTCCTGTGATATACAAATCTATAATTAAAATTGTTTAGAAATAGTCGCTTAAGGAACCATTGTATTATCTTAAGCACGGTCTTTTTAGGGAATTATTAAAAATTAAAACCAGCTCATTCAAAGACATATGCAAAACAATTTTTTTCATGTAACGATTCGATGGATGAACTCTTCCTGTGATATACAAATCAATAATTAAAATTGTTTAGAAATAGTCGCTCAAGGAACACATGTATTATCTAAAGCACGGTCTTTTTAGGGAATTATTAAAAATTAAAATCAGCTCATTCAAAGACATATGCAAAACAATTTGTTTCATGTAAATATTCGTGGATGAACTCTTCCTGTGATATACAAATCTATAATTAAAATTGTTTAGAAATAGTCGCTTAAGGAACCATTGTATTATCTTAAGCACGGTCTTTTTAGGGAATTATTAAAAATTAAAACCAGCTCATTCAAAGACATATGCAAAACAATTTTTTTCATGTAACGATTCGATGGATGAACTCTTCCTGTGATATACAAATCTATAATTAAAATTGTTTAGAAATAGTCGCTCAAGGAACCATTGTATTATCTAAAGCACGGTCTTTTTATGGAATTATTAAAAATTAAAACCAGCTCATTCAAAGACATATGCAAAACAATCTTTTTCATGTAACGATTCGATGGATGAACTCTTCCTGTGATATACAAAACAATAATTAAAATTGTTTAGAAATAGTCGCTCAAGGAACACATGTATTATCTAAAGCACGGTCTTTTTAGGGAATTATTAAAAATTAAAACCAGCTCATTCAAAGAAATATGCAAAACAATTTTTTTCATGTAACGATTCGATGGATGAACTCTTCCCGTGATATACAAATCTATAATTAAAATTGTTTAGAAATAGTCGCTTAAGGAACCATTGTATTATCTAAAGCACGGTCTTTTTAGGGAATTATTAAAAATTAAAACCAGCTCATTTAAAGAAATATGCAAAACAATTTTTTTCATGTAACGATTCGATGGATGAACTCTTCCTGTGATATACAAATCTATAATTAAAATTGTTTAGAAATAGTCGCTCAAGGAACCATTGTATTATCTAAAGCACGGTCTTTTTATGGAATTATTAAAAATTAAAACCAGCTCATTCAAGGACATATGCAAAACAATTTTTTTCATGTAACGATTCGATGGATGAACTCTTCCTGTGATATACAAATCTATAATTAAAATTGTTTAGAAATAGTCGCTTAAGGAACCATTGTATTATCTTAAGCACGGTCTTTTTAGGGAATTATTAAAAATTAAAACCAGCTCATTCAAAGACATATGCAAAACCATTTTTTTCATGTAACGATTCGATGGATGAACTCTTCCTGTGATATACAAATCAATAATTAAAATTGTTTAGAAATAGTCGCTCAAGGAACACATGTATTATCTAAAGCACGGTCTTTTTAGGGAATTATTAAAAATTAAAACCAGCTCATTCAAAGACATATGCAAAACAATTTGTTTCATGTAAATATTCGATGGATGAACTCTTCCTGTGATATACAAAACAATAATTAAAATTGTTTACAAATAGTCGCTCAAGGAACACATGTATTATCTAAAGCACGGTCTTTTTAGGGAATTATTAAAAATTAAAACCAGCTCATTCAAAGACATATGCAAAACAATTTGTTTCATGTAAATATTCGATGGATGAACTCTTCGTGTGATATACAAAACAATAATTAAAATTGTTTAGAAATAGTCGCTCAAGAAACACATGTATTATCTAAAGCACGGTATTTTTAGGGAATTATTAAAAATTAAAACCAGCTCATTCAAAGACATATGCAAAACAATTTGTTTCATGTAAATATTCGATGGATGAACTCTTCCTGTGATATACAAAACAATAATTAAAATTGTTTAGAAATAGTCGCTCAAGGAACACATGTATTATCTAAAGCACGGTCTTTTTAGGGAATTATTAAAAATTAAAACCAGCTCATTCAAAGAGATATGCAAAACAATTTGTTTCATGTAAAAACTCGATGAATGAACTCTTCCTGTGATATACAAAACAATAATTAAAATTGTTTAGAAATAGTCGCTTAAGGAACACATGTATTATCTAAAGCACGGTCTTTTTAGGGAATTATTAAAAATTAAAACCAGCTCATTCAAAGACATATGCAAAACAATTTGTTTCATGTAAATATTCGATGGATGAACTCTTCCTGTGATATACAAAACAATAATTAAAATTGTTTACAAATAGTCGCTCAAGGAACACATGTATTATCTAAAGCACGGTCTTTTTAGGGAATTATTAAAAATTAAAACCAGCTCATTCAAAGACATATGCAAAACAATTTGTTTCATGTAAATATTCGATGGATGAACTCTTCGTGTGATATACAAAACAATAATTAAAATTGTTTAGAAATAGTCGCTCAAGAAACACATGTATTATCTAAAGCACGGTATTTTTAGGGAATTATTAAAAATTAAAACCAGCTCATTCAAAGACATATGCAAAACAATTTGTTTCATGTAAATATTCGATGGATGAACTCTTCCTGTGATATACAAAACAATAATTAAAATTGTTTAGAAATAGTCGCTCAAGGAACACATGTATTATCTAAAGCACGGTCTTTTTAGGGAATTATTAAAAATTAAAACCAGCTCATTCAAAGAGATATGCAAAACAATTTGTTTCATGTAAAAACTCGATGAATGAACTCTTCCTGTGATATACAAAACAATAATTAAAATTGTTTAGAAATAGTCGCTCAAGGAACACATGTATTATCTAAAGCACGGTATTTTTAGGGAGTTATTAAAAATTAAAACCAGCTCATTCAAAGACATATGCAAAACAATTTTTTTCATGTAAAGATTCGATGGATGAACTCTTCCTGTGATAAACAAAACAATAATTAAAAATTATTAGAAATAGTCGCTCAAGGAACACATGTATTATCTAAAGCACGGTATTTTTAGGAAATTATTAAAAATTAAAACAAGCTCATTTAAAGACATATGCAAAACAATTTGTTTCATGTAAATATTCGATGGATGAACTTTTCCTGTGATATACAAAACAATAATTAAAATTGTTTAGAAATAGTCGCTCAAGGAACACATGTATTATCTAAAGCACGGTCTTTTTAGGGAATTATTAAAAATTAAAACCAGCTCATTCAAAGACATATGCAAAACAATTTGTTTCATGTAAATATTCGATGGATGAACTCTTCCTGTGATATACAAAACAATAATTAAAATTGTTTAGAAATAGTCGCTCAAGGAACACATGTATTATCTAAAGCACGGTATTTTTAGGGAATTATTAAAAATTAAAACCAGCTCATTCAAAGAAATATGCAAAACAATTTTTTTCATGTAAAGATTCGATGGATGAACTCTTCCTGTGATAAACAAAACAATAATTAAAATTGTTTAGAAATAGTCGCTCAAGGAACACATGTATTATCTAAAGCACGGTCTTTTTAGGGAATTATTAAAAATTAAAACCAGCTCATTCAAAGACATATGCAAAACAATTTGTTTCATGTAAATATTTGATGGATAAACTCTTCCTGTGATATACAAAACAATAATTAAAATTGTTTAGAAATAGTCGCTCAAGAAACCATTGTATTATCTAAAGCACGGTCTTTTTAGGGAATTATTAAAAATTAAAACCAGCTCATTCAAAGAAATATGCAAAACAATTTTTTTCATGTAACGATTCGATGGATGAACTCTTCCTGTGATATACAAATCTATAATTAAAATTGTTTAGAAATAGTCGCTCAAGGAACCATTGTATTATCTAAAGCACGGTCTTTTTATGGAATTATTAAAAATTAAAACCAGCTCATTCAAAGACATATGCAAAACAATCTTTTTCATGTAACGATTCGATGGATGAACTCTTCCTGTGATATACAAATCTATAATTAAAATTGTTTAGAAATAGTCGCTCAAGGAACACATGTATTATCTAAAGCACGGTATTTTTAGGGAATTATTAAAAATTAAAACCAGCTCATTCAAAGAAATATGCAAAACAATTTTTTTCATGCAACGATTCGATGGATGAACTCTTCCCGTGATATACAAATCTATAATTAAAATTGTTTAGAAATAGTCGCTTAAGGAACCATTGTATTATCTAAAGCACGGTCTTTTTAGGGAATTATTAAAAATTAAAACCAGCTCATTTAAAGAAATATGCAAAACAATTTTTTTCATGTAACGATTCGATGGATGAACTCTTCCTGTGATATACAAATCTATAATTAAAATTGTTTAGAAATAGTCGCTCAAGGAACCATTGTATTATTTAAAGCACGGTCTTTTTATGGAATTATTAAAAATTAAAACCAGCTCATTCAAGGACATATCCAAAACCATTTTTTTCATGTAACGATTCGATGGATGAACTCTTCCTGTGATATACAAATCTATAATTAAAATTGTTTAGAAATAGTCGCTTAAGGAACCATTGTATTATCTTAAGCACGGTCTTTTTAGGGAATTGTTAAAAATTAAAACCAGCTCATTCAAAGACATATGCAAAACAATTTTTTTCATGTAACGATTCGATGGATGAACTCTTCCTGTGATATACAAATCAATAATTAAAATTGTTTAGAAATAGTCGCTCAAGGAACACATGTATTATCTAAAGCACGGTCTTTTTAGGGAATTATTAAAAATTAAAACAAGCTCATTTAAAGACATATGCAAAACAATTTGTTTCATGTAAAGATTCGATGGATGAACTCTTCCTGTGATAAACAAAACAATAATTAAAAATGTTTAGAAATAGTCGCTCAAGGAACACATGTATTATCTAAAGCACGGTATTTTTAGGGAATTATTAAAAATTAAAACAAGCTCATTTAAAGACATATGCAAAACAATTTGTTTCATGTAAATATTCGATGGATGAACTTTTCCTGTGATATACAAAACAATAATTAAAATTGTTTAGAAATAGTCGCTTAAGGAACACATGTATTATCTAAAGCACGGTCTTTTTAGGGAATTATTAAAAATTAAAACCAGCTCATTCAAAGAAATATGCAAAACAATTTTTTTCATGTAAAGATTCGATGGATGAACTCTTCCTGTGATAAACAAAACAATAATTAAAATTGTTTAGAAATAGTCGCTCAAGGAACACATGTATTATCTAAAGCACGGTCTTTTTAGGGAATTATTAAAAATTAAAACCAGCTCATTCAAAGACATATGCAAAACAATTTGTTTCATGTAAATATTTGATGGATAAACTCTTCCTGTGATATACAAAACAATAATTAAAATTGTTTAGAAATAGTCGCTCAAGAAACCATTGTATTATCTAAAGCACGGTCTTTTTAGGGAATTATTAAAAATTAAAACCAGCTCATTCAAAGAAATATGCAAAACAATTTTTTTCATGTAACGATTCGATGGATGAACTCTTCCTGTGATATACAAATCTATAATTAAAATTGTTTAGAAATAGTCGCTCAAGGAACCATTGTATTATCTAAAGCACGGTCTTTTTATGGAATTATTAAAAATTAAAACCAGCTCATTCAAAGACATATGCAAAACAATCTTTTTCATGTAACGATTCGATGGATGAACTCTTCCTGTGATATACAAATCTATAATTAAAATTGTTTAGAAATAGTCGCTCAAGGAACACATGTATTATCTAAAGCACGGTCTTTTTAGGGAATTATTAAAAATTAAAACCAGCTCATTCAAAGAAATATGCAAAACAATTTTTTTCATGTAACGATTCGATGGATGAACTCTTCCCGTGATATACAAATCTATAATTAAAATTGTTTAGAAATAGTCGCTTAAGGAACCATTGTATTATCTAAAGCACGGTCTTTTTAGGGAATTATTAAAAATTAAAACCAGCTCATTTAAAGAAATATGCAAAACAATTTTTTTCATGTAACGATTCGATGGATAAACTCTTCCTGTGATATACAAATCTATAAATAAAATTGTTTAGAAATAGTCGCTCAAGGAACCATTGTATTATTTAAAGCACGGTCTTTTTATGGAATTATTAAAAATTAAAACCAGCTCATTCAAGGACATATCCAAAACCATTTTTTTCATGTAACGATTCGATGGATGAACTCTTCCTGTGATATACAAATCTATAATTAAAATTGTTTAGAAATAGTCGCTTAAGGAACCATTGTATTATCTTAAGCACGGTCTTTTTAGGGAATTATTAAAAATTAAAACCAGCTCATTCAAAGACATATGCAAAACAATTTTTTTCATGTAACGATTCGATGGATGAACTCTTCCTGTGATATACAAATCAATAATTAAAATTGTTTAGAAATAGTCGCTCAAGGAACACATGTATTATCTAAAGCACGGTCTTTTTAGGGAATTATTAAAAATTAAAATCAGCTCATTCAAAGACATATGCAAAACAATTTGTTTCATGTAAATATTCGTGGATGAACTCTTCCTGTGATATACAAATCTATAATTAAAATTGTTTAGAAATAGTCGCTTAAGGAACCATTGTATTATCTTAAGCACGGTCTTTTTAGGGAATTATTAAAAATTAAAACCAGCTCATTCAAAGACATATGCAAAACAATTTTTTTCATGTAACGATTCGATGGATGAACTCTTCCTGTGATATACAAATCTATAATTAAAATTGTTTAGAAATAGTCGCTCAAGGAACCATTGTATTATCTAAAGCACGGTCTTTTTATGGAATTATTAAAAATTAAAACCAGCTCATTCAAAGACATATGCAAAACAATCTTTTTCATGTAACGATTCGATGGATGAACTCTTCCTGTGATATACAAAACAATAATTAAAATTGTTTAGAAATAGTCGCTCAAGGAACACATGTATTATCTAAAGCACGGTCTTTTTAGGGAATTATTAAAAATTAAAACCAGCTCATTCAAAGAAATATGCAAAACAATTTTTTTCATGTAACGATTCGATGGATGAACTCTTCCCGTGATATACAAATCTATAATTAAAATTGTTTAGAAATAGTCGCTTAAGGAACCATTGTATTATCTAAAGCACGGTCTTTTTAGGGAATTATTAAAAATTAAAACCAGCTCATTTAAAGAAATATGCAAAACAATTTTTTTCATGTAACGATTCGATGGATAAACTCTTCCTGTGATATACAAATCTATAAATAAAATTGTTTAGAAATAGTCGCTCAAGGAACCATTGTATTATTTAAAGCACGGTCTTTTTATGGAATTATTAAAAATTAAAACCAGCTCATTCAAGGACATATCCAAAACCATTTTTTTCATGTAACGATTCGATGGATGAACTCTTCCTGTGATATACAAATCTATAATTAAAATTGTTTAGAAATAGTCGCCTAAGGAACCATTGTATTATCTAAAGCACGGTCTTTTTAGGGAATTATTAAAAATTAAAACCAGCTCATTCAAAGACATATGCAAAACAATTTTTTTCATGTAACGATTCGATGGATGAACTCTTCCTGTGATATACAAATCAATAATTAAAATTGTTTAGAAATAGTCGCTCAAGGAACACATGTATTATCTAAAGCACGGTCTTTTTAGGGAATTATTAAAAATTAAAATCAGCTCATTCAAAGACATATGCAAAACAATTTGTTTCATGTAAATATTTGATGGATAAACTCTTCCTGTGATATACAAAACAATAATTAAAATTGTTTAGAAATAGTCGCTCAAGAAACCATTGTATTATCTAAAGCACGGTCTTTTTAGGGAATTATTAAAAATTAAAACCAGCTCATTCAAAGAAATATGCAAAACAATTTTTTTCATGTAACGATTCGATGGATGAACTCTTCCTGTGATATACAAATCTATAATTAAAATTGTTTAGAAATAGTCGCTCAAGGAACCATTGTATTATCTAAAGCACGGTCTTTTTATGGAATTATTAAAAATTAAAACCAGCTCATTCAAAGACATATGCAAAACAATCTTTTTCATGTAACGATTTGATGGATGAACTCTTCCTGTGATATACAAATCTATAATTAAAATTGTTTAGAAATAGTCGCTCAAGGAACACATGTATTATCTAAAGCACGGTCTTTTTAGGGAATTATTAAAAATTAAAACCAGCTCATTCAAAGAAATATGCAAAACAATTTTTTTCATGTAACGATTCGATGGATGAACTCTTCCCGTGATATACAAATCTATAATTAAAATTGTTTAGAAATAGTCGCTTAAGGAACCATTGTATTATCTTAAGCACGGTCTTTTTAGGGAATTATTAAAAATTAAAACCAGCTCATTCAAAGACATATGCAAAACAATTTTTTTCATGTAACGATTCGATGGATGAACTCTTCCTGTGATATACAAATCAATAATTAAAATTGTTTAGAAATAGTCGCTCAAGGAACACATGTATTATCTAAAGCACGGTCTTTTTAGGGAATTATTAAAAATTAAAATCAGCTCATTCAAAGACATATGCAAAACAATTTGTTTCATGTAAATATTCGTGGATGAACTCTTCCTGTGATATACAAATCTATAATTAAAATTGTTTAGAAATAGTCGCTTAAGGAACCATTGTATTATCTTAAGCACGGTCTTTTTAGGGAATTATTAAAAATTAAAACCAGCTCATTCAAAGACATATGCAAAACAATTTTTTTCATGTAACGATTCGATGGATGAACTCTTCCTGTGATATACAAATCTATAATTAAAATTGTTTAGAAATAGTCGCTCAAGGAACCATTGTATTATCTAAAGCACGGTCTTTTTATGGAATTATTAAAAATTAAAACCAGCTCATTCAAAGACATATGCAAAACAATCTTTTTCATGTAACGATTCGATGGATGAACTCTTCCTGTGATATACAAAACAATAATTAAAATTGTTTAGAAATAGTCGCTCAAGGAACACATGTATTATCTAAAGCACGGTCTTTTTAGGGAATTAATAAAAATTAAAACCAGCTCATTCAAAGAAATATGCAAAACAATTTTTTTCATGTAACGATTCGATGGATGAACTCTTCCCGTGATATACAAATCTATAATTAAAATTGTTTAGAAATAGTCGCTTAAGGAACCATTGTATTATCTAAAGCACGGTCTTTTTAGGGAATTATTAAAAATTAAAACCAGCTCATTTAAAGAAATATGCAAAACAATTTTTTTCATGTAACGATTCGATGGATAAACTCTTCCTGTGATATACAAATCTATAAATAAAATTGTTTAGAAATAGTCGCTCAAGGAACCATTGTATTATTTAAAGCACGGTCTTTTTATGGAATTATTAAAAATTAAAACCAGCTCATTCAAGGACATATCCAAAACCATTTTTTTCATGTAACGATTCGATGGATGAACTCTTCCTGTGATATACAAATCTATAATTAAAATTGTTTAGAAATAGTCGCTTAAGGAACCATTGTATTATCTTAAGCACGGTCTTTTTAGGGAATTATTAAAAATTAAAACCAGCTCATTCAAAGACATATGCAAAACAATTTTTTTCATGTAACGATTCGATGGATGAACTCTTCCTGTGATATACAAATCAATAATTAAAATTGTTTAGAAATAGTCGCTCAAGGAACACATGTATTATCTAAAGCACGGTCTTTTTAGGGAATTATTAAAAATTAAAATCAGCTCATTCAAAGACATATGCAAAACAATTTGTTTCATGTAAATATTCGTGGATGAACTCTTCCTGTGATATACAAATCTATAATTAAAATTGTTTAGAAATAGTCGCTTAAGGAACCATTGTATTATCTTAAGCACGGTCTTTTTAGGGAATTATTAAAAATTAAAACCAGCTCATTCAAAGACATATGCAAAACAATTTTTTTCATGTAACGATTCGATGGATGAACTCTTCCTGTGATATACAAATCTATAATTAAAATTGTTTAGAAATAGTCGCTCAAGGAACCATTGCATTATCTAAAGCACGGTCTTTTTATGGAATTATTAAAAATTAAAACCAGCTCATTCAAAGACATATGCAAAACAATCTTTTTCATGTAACGATTCGATGGATGAACTCTTCCTGTGATATACAAAACAATAATTAAAATTGTTTAGAAATAGTCGCTCAAGGAACACATGTATTATCTAAAGCACGGTCTTTTTAGGGAATTATTAAAAATTAAAACCAGCTCATTCAAAGAAATATGCAAAACAATTTTTTTCATGTAACGATTCGATGGATGAACTCTTCCCGTGATATACAAATCTATAATTAAAATTGTTTAGAAATAGTCGCTTAAGGAACCATTGTATTATCTAAAGCACGGTCTTTTTAGGGAATTATTAAAAATTAAAACCAGCTCATTTAAAGAAATATGCAAAACAATTTTTTTCATGTAACGATTCGATGGATAAACTCTTCCTGTGATATACAAATCTATAAATAAAATTGTTTAGAAATAGTCGCTCAAGGAACCATTGTATTATTTAAAGCACGGTCTTTTTATGGAATTATTAAAAATTAAAACCAGCTCATTCAAGGACATATCCAAAACCATTTTTTTCATGTAACGATTCGATGGATGAACTCTTCCTGTGATATACAAATCTATAATTAAAATTGTTTAGAAATAGTCGCTTAAGGAACCATTGTATTATCTTAAGCACGGTCTTTTTAGGGAATTATTAAAAATTAAAACCAGCTCATTCAAAGACATATGCAAAACAATTTTTTTCATGTAACGATTCGATGGATGAACTCTTCCTGTGATATACAAATCAATAATTAAAATTGTTTAGAAATAGTCGCTCAAGGAACACATGTATTATCTAAAGCACGGTCTTTTTAGGGAATTATTAAAAATTAAAATCAGCTCATTCAAAGACATATGCAAAACAATTTGTTTCATGTAAATATTCGATGGATGAACTCTTCCTGTGATATACAAAACAATAATTAAAATTGTTTACAAATAGTTGCTCAAGGAACACATGTATTATCTAAAGCACGGTATTTTTAGGGAATTATTAAAAATTAAAACCAGCTCATTCAAAGACATATGCAAAACAATTTGTTTCATGTAAATATTCGATGGATGAACTCTTCCTGTGATATACAAAACAATAATTAAAATTGTTTAGAAATAGTCGCTCAAGGAACACATGTATTATCTAAAGCACGGTCTTTTTAGGGAATTATTAAAAATTAAAACCAGCTCATTCAAAGACATATGCAAAACAATTTGTTTCATGTAAATATTCGATGGATGAACTCTTCCTGTGATATACAAAACAATAATTAAAATTGTTTAGAAATAGTCGCTCAAGGAACACATGTATTATCTAAAGCACGGTCTTTTTAGGGAATTATTAAAAATTAAAACCAGCTCATTCAAAGACATATGCAAAACAATTTTTTTCATGTAACGATTCGATGGATGAACTCTTCCTGTGATATACAAATCAATAATTAAAATTGTTTAGAAATAGTCGCTCAAGGAACACATGTATTATCTAAAGCACGGTCTTTTTAGGGAATTATTAAAAATTAAAACCAGCTCTTTCAAAGACATATGCAAAACAATTTTTTTTATGTAAAGATTCGATGGATGAACTATTCCTGTGATATCCAAAACAATAATTAAAATTATTTAGAAATAGTCGCTCAAGGAACACATGTATTATCTAAAGCACGGTGTTTTTAGGGAATTATTAAAAATTAAAACCAGCTCATTCAAAGAAATATGCAAAGCAATTTTTTTCATGTAACGATTCGATAGATGAACTCTTCCTGTGATATACAAATCTATAATTAAAATTGTTTAGAAATAGTCGCTCAAGGAACCATTGTATTATCTAAAGCACGGTTTTTTTATGGAATTATTAAAAATTAAAACCAGCTCATTCAAAGACATATGCAAAACTATCTTTTTCATGTAACGATTCGATGGATGAACTCTTCCCGTGATATACAAATCAATAATTAAAATTGTTTAGAAATAGTCGCTCAAGGAACTCATGTATTATCTAAAGCACGGTCTTTTTAGGGAATTATTAAAAATTAAAACCAGCTCTTTCAAAGACATATGCAAAACAATTTTTTTTATGTAAAGATTCGATGGATGAACTATTCCTGTGATATCCAAATCTATAAATAAAATTGTTTAGAAATAGTCGCTCAAGGAACCATTGTATTATTTAAAGCACGGTCTTTTTATGGAATTATTAAAAATTAAAACCAGCTCATTCAAGGACATATCCAAAACCATTTTTTTCATGTAACGATTCGATGGATGAACTCTTCCTGTGATATACAAATCTATAATTAAAATTGTTTAGAAATAGTCGCTTAAGGAACCATTGTATTATCTTAAGCACGGTCTTTTTAGGGAATTATTAAAAATTAAAACCAGCTCATTCAAAGACATATGCAAAACAATTTTTTTCATGTAACGATTCGATGGATGAACTCTTCCTGTGATATACAAATCAATAATTAAAATTGTTTAGAAATAGTCGCTCAAGGAACACATGTATTATCTAAAGCACGGTCTTTTTAGGGAATTATTAAAAATTAAAATCAGCTCATTCAAAGACATATGCAAAACAATTTGTTTCATGTAAATATTCGATGGATGAACTCTTCCTGTGATATACAAAACAATAATTAAAATTGTTTACAAATAGTTGCTCAAGGAACACATGTATTATCTAAAGCACGGTATTTTTAGGGAATTATTAAAAATTAAAACCAGCTCATTCAAAGACATATGCAAAACAATTTGTTTCATGTAAATATTCGATGGATGAACTCTTCCTGTGATATACAAAACAATAATTAAAATTGTTTAGAAATAGTCGCTCAAGGAACACATGTATTATCTAAAGCACGGTCTTTTTAGGGAATTATTAAAAATTAAAACCAGCTCATTCAAAGACATATGCAAAACAATTTGTTTCATGTAAATATTCGATGGATGAACTCTTCCTGTGATATACAAAACAATAATTAAAATTGTTTAGAAATAGTCGCTCAAGGAACACATGTATTATCTAAAGCACGGTCTTTTTAGGGAATTATTAAAAATTAAAACCAGCTCATTCAAAGACATATGCAAAACAATTTTTTTTATGTAAAGATTCGATGGATGAACTATTCCTGTGATATCCAAAACAATAATTAAAATTATTTAGAAATAGTCGCTCAAGGAACACGTGTATTATCTAAAGCACGGTCTTTTTAGGGAATTATTAAAAATTAAAACCAGCTCATTCAAAGACATATGCAAAACAATTGTTTTCATGTAAAGATTCGATGGATGAACTATTCCTGTGATATCCAAAACAATAATTAAAATTATTTAGAAATAGTCGCTCAAGGAACACATGTATTATCTAAAGCACGGTCTTTTTAGGGAATTATTAAAAATTAAAACCAGCTCATTCAAAGACATATGCAAAACAATTTTTTTCATGTAAAGATTCGATGGATGAACTCTTCTTGTGATATACAAAACAATAATTAAAATTGTTTAGAAATAGTCGCTCAAGGAACACATGTATTATTTAAAGCACGGTCTTTTTAGGGAATTATTAAAAATTAAAACCAGCTCATTCAAAGACATATGCAAAACAATTTTTTTCATGTAACGATTCGATGGATGAACTCTTCCTGTGATATACAAATCAATAATTAAAATTGTTTAGAAATAGTCGCTCAAGGAACACATGTATTATCTAAAGCACGGTCTTTTTAGGGAATTATTAAAAATTAAAATCAGCTCATTCAAAGACATATGCAAAACAATTTGTTTCATGTAAATATTCGATGGATGAACTCTTCCTGTGATATACAAAACAATAATTAAAATTGTTTACAAATAGTTGCTCAAGGAACACATGTATTATCTAAAGCACGGTATTTTTAGGGAATTATTAAAAATTAAAACCAGCTCATTCAAAGACATATGCAAAACAATTTGTTTCATGTAAATATTCGATGGATGAACTCTTCCTGTGATATACAAAACAATAATTAAAATTGTTTAGAAATAGTCGCTCAAGGAACACATGTATTATCTAAAGCACGGTCTTTTTAGGGAATTATTAAAAATTAAAACCAGCTCATTCAAAGACATATGCAAAACAATTTGTTTCATGTAAATATTCGATGGATGAACTCTTCCTGTGATATACAAAACAATAATTAAAATTGTTTAGAAATAGTCGCTCAAGGAACACATGTATTATCTAAAGCACGGTCTTTTTAGGGAATTATTAAAAATTAAAACCAGCTCATTCAAAGACATATGCAAAACAATTTTTTTTATGTAAAGATTCGATGGATGAACTATTCCTGTGATATCCAAAACAATAATTAAAATTATTTAGAAATAGTCGCTCAAGGAACACGTGTATTATCTAAAGCACGGTCTTTTTAGGGAATTATTAAAAATTAAAACCAGCTCATTCAAAGACATATGCAAAACAATTGTTTTCATGTAAAGATTCGATGGATGAACTATTCCTGTGATATCCAAAACAATAATTAAAATTATTTAGAAATAGTCGCTCAAGGAACACATGTATTATCTAAAGCACGGTCTTTTTAGGGAATTATTAAAAATTAAAACCAGCTCATTCAAAGACATATGCAAAACAATTTTTTTCATGTAAAGATTCGATGGATGAACTCTTCCTGTGATATACAAAACAATAATTAAAATTGTTTAGAAATAGTCGCTCAAGGAACACATGTATTATCTAAAGCACGGTCTTTTTAGGGAATTATTAAAAATTAAAACCAGCTCATTCAAAGACATATGCAAAACAATTTTTTTCATGTAACGATTCGATGGATGAACTCTTCCTGTGATATACAAATCAATAATTAAAATTGTTTAGAAATAGTCGCTCAAGGAACACATGTATTATCTAAAGCACGGTCTTTTTAGGGAATTATTAAAAATTAAAATCAGCTCATTCAAAGACATATGCAAAACAATTTGTTTCATGTAAATATTCGATGGATGAACTCTTCCTGTGATATACAAAACAATAATTAAAATTGTTTACAAATAGTTGCTCAAGGAACACATGTATTATCTAAAGCACGGTATTTTTAGGGAATTATTAAAAATTAAAACCAGCTCATTCAAAGACATATGCAAAACAATTTGTTTCATGTAAATATTCGATGGATGAACTCTTCCTGTGATATACAAAACAATAATTAAAATTGTTTAGAAATAGTCGCTCAAGGAACACATGTATTATCTAAAGCACGGTCTTTTTAGGGAATTATTAAAAATTAAAACCAGCTCATTCAAAGACATATGCAAAACAATTTGTTTCATGTAAATATTCGATGGATGAACTCTTCCTGTGATATACAAAACAATAATTAAAATTGTTTAGAAATAGTCGCTCAAGGAACACATGTATTATCTAAAGCACGGTCTTTTTAGGGAATTATTAAAAATTAAAACCAGCTCATTCAAAGACATATGCAAAACAATTTTTTTCATGTAACGATTCGATGGATGAACTCTTCCTGTGATATACAAATCAATAATTAAAATTGTTTAGAAATAGTCGCTCAAGGAACACATGTATTATCTAAAGCACGGTCTTTTTAGGGAATTATTAAAAATTAAAACCAGCTCTTTCAAAGACATATGCAAAACAATTTTTTTTATGTAAAGATTCGATGGATGAACTATTCCTGTGATATCCAAAACAATAATTAAAATTATTTAGAAATAGTCGCTCAAGGAACACATGTATTATCTAAAGCACGGTGTTTTTAGGGAATTATTAAAAATTAAAACCAGCTCATTCAAAGAAATATGCAAAGCAATTTTTTTCATGTAACGATTCGATAGATGAACTCTTCCTGTGATATACAAATCTATAATTAAAATTGTTTAGAAATAGTCGCTCAAGGAACCATTGTATTATCTAAAGCACGGTTTTTTTATGGAATTATTAAAAATTAAAACCAGCTCATTCAAAGACATATGCAAAACTATCTTTTTCATGTAACGATTCGATGGATGAACTCTTCCTGTGATATACAAATCTATAATTAAAATTGTTTAGAAATAGTCGCTCAAGGAACCATTGTATTATCTAAAGCACGGTCTTTTTAGGGAATTAGTAAAAATTAAAACCAGCTCATTCAAAGAAATATGCAAAACAATTTTTTTTATGTAAAGATTCGATGGATGAACTATTCCTGTGATATCCAAATCTATAAATAAAATTGTTTAGAAATAGTCGCTCAAGGAACCATTGTATTATTTAAAGCACGGTCTTTTTATGGAATTATTAAAAATTAAAACCAGCTCATTCAAGGACATACCCAAAACCATTTTTTTCATGTAACGATTCGATGGATGAACTCTTCCTGTGATATACAAATCTATAATTAAAATTGTTTAGAAATAGTCGCTTAAGGAACCATTGTATTATCTTAAGCACGGTCTTTTTAGGGAATTATTAAAAATTAAAACCAGCTCATTCAAAGACATATGCAAAACAATTTTTTTCATGTAACGATTCGATGGATGAACTCTTCCTGTGATATACAAATCAATAATTAAAATTGTTTAGAAATAGTCGCTCAAGGAACACATGTATTATCTTAAGCACGGTCTTTTTAGGGAATTATTAAAAATTAAAATCAGCTCATTCAAAGACATAATATGCAAAACAATTTGTTTCATGTAAATATTCGATGGATGAACTCTTCCTGTGATATACAAATCTATAATTAAAATTGTTTAGAAATAGTCGCTCAAGGAACCATTGTATTATCTAAAGCACGGTTTTTTTATGGAATTATTAAAAATTAAAACCAGCTCATTCAAAGACATATGCAAAACTATCTTTTTCATGTAACGATTCGATGGATGAACTCTTCCTGTGATATACAAATCTATAATTAAAATTGTTTAGAAATAGTCGCTCAAGGAACCATTGTATTATCTAAAGCACGGTCTTTTTAGGGAATTATTAAAAATTAAAACCAGCTCATTCAAAGAAATATGCAAAACCATTTTTTTCATGTAAATATTCAATGGATGAACTCTTCCTGTGATATACAAATCTATAATTAAAATTGTTTAGAAATAGTCGCTCAAGGAACCATTGTATTATCTAAAGCACGGTCTTTTTATGGAATTATTAAAAATTAAAACCAGCTCATTCAAGGACATATGCAAAACAATTTTTTTCATGTAACGATTCGATGGATGAACTCTTCCTGTGATATACAAATCTATAATTAAAATGGTTTAGAAATAGTCGCTTAAGGAACCATTGTATTATCTTAAGCACGGTCTTTTTAGGGAATTATTAAAAATTAAAACCAGCTCATTCAAAGACATATGCAAAACAATTTTTTTCATGTAACGATTCGATGGATGAACTCTTCCTGTGATATACAAATCAATAATTAAAATTGTTTAGAAATAGTCGCTCAAGGAACACATGTATTATCTAAAGCACGGTCTTTTAACCCTTCGTTACTCGGGTTTCGTAAACTTCCATTAGTGCTCGGGTGGGGTGTAATAAACCCCACTGTTATTTATGGAGAAATGATCGTGTAGTCTGTTCATTCTAGCTTTGCAGGGATTAAGGATTAATTGTGGTTAGGTGAATGCAAAAGAAATATTTTAAATGCAATTTAATTCAACTAAACTCTGATGAGTCTGTATCATGTTCACTGTGGCTGATATGTTCTGATTCTAAGTCTGAATTTGACTCTGGCGCTAATTCGGAATCACTCTGTTCAGTTTCACTTTCAACCTCTTCTAAAAGTTTAATAAGCCTATCCCGTGCTTGCTCGTAACTCATATGCAAACGCTCGAATTTCGTAATAAACAAATAAGCTATAAAGGGAACCCAGCAACAAAAACTTACCGTAAGTGCTCGGGTGGGGTGTGACACACCCGAAACCGATCTAATACGCTGTTATCAGCTAAAGCGTCCACCTTCGAATGACGTGGGCTGTTCTACGTGCAGTACGTTAGGTAACTTACAGCTACTCAAAGTGTCAAAGCGCCAAATCATTCCATCTTTTAGAAATAGGCATAAATATGGCGACTGGGGTATGCTACACCCCACCCGAGTAACGAAGGGTTAAGGGAATTATTAAAAATTAAAACCAGCTCATTCAAAGACATATGCAAAACAATTTGTTTCATGTAAATATTCGATGGATGAACTCTTCCTGTGATATACAAAACAATAATTAAAATTGTTTACAAATAGTTGCTTAAGGAACACATGTATTATCTAAAGCACGGTATTTTTAGGGAATTATTAAAAATTAAAACCAGCTCATTCAAAGACATATGCAAAACAATTTGTTTCATGTAAATATTCGATGGATGAACTCTTCCTGTGATATACAAAACAATAATTAAAATTGTTTAGAAATAGTCGCTCAAGGAACACATGTATTATCTAAAGCACGGTCTTTTTAGGGAATTATTAAAAATTAAAACCAGCTCATTCAAAGACATATGCAAAACAATTTTTTTTATGTAAAGATTCGATGGATGAACTATTCCTGTGATATCCAAAACAATAATTAAAATTATTTAGAAATAGTCGCTCAAGGAACACGTGTATTATCTAAAGCACGGTCTTTTTAGGGAATTATTAAAAATTAAAACCAGCTCATTCAAAGACATATGCAAAACAATTGTTTTCATGTAAAGATTCGATGGATGAACTATTCCTGTGATATCCAAAACAATAATTAAAATTATTTAGAAATAGTCGCTCAAGGAACACATGTATTATCTAAAGCACGGTCTTTTTAGGGAATTATTAAAAATTAAAACCAGCTCATTCAAAGACATATGCAAAACAATTTTTTTCATGTAAAGATTCGATGGATGAACTCTTCCTGTGATAAACAAAACAATAATTAAAATTGTTTAGAAATAGTCGCTCAAGGAACACATGTATTATCTAAAGCACGGTCTTTTTAGGGAATTATTAAAAATTAAAACCAGCTCATTCAAAGACATATGCAAAACAATTTGTTTCATGTAAATATTTGATGGATAAACTCTTCCTGTGATATACAAAACAATAATTAAAATTGTTTAGAAATAGTCGCTCAAGGAACCATTGTATTATCTAAAGCACGGTCTTTTTAGGGAATTATTAAAAATTAAAACCAGCTCATTCAAAGAAATATGCAAAACAATTTTTTTCATGTAACGATTCGATGGATGAACTCTTCCTGTGATATACAAATCTATAATTAAAATTGTTTAGAAATAGTCGCTCAAGGAACCATTGTATTATCTAAAGCACGGTCTTTTTATGGAATTATTAAAAATTAAAACCAGCTCATTCAAAGACATATGCAAAACAATCTTTTTCATGTAACGATTCGATGGATAAACTCTTCCTGTGATATACAAATCTATAGTTAAAATTGTTTAGAAATAGTCGCTCAAGGAACCATTGTATTATCTAAAGCACGGTCTTTTTAGGGAATTATTAAAAATTAAAACCAGCTCATTCAAAGAAATATGCAAAACAATTTTTTTCATGTAACGATTCGATGGATGAACTCTTCCCGTGATATACAAATCAATAATTAAAATTGTTTAGAAATAGTCGCTCAAGGAACACATGTATTATCTAAAGCACGGTCTTTTTAGGGAATTATTAAAAATTAAAACCAGCTCTTTCAAAGACATATGCAAAACAATTTTTTTTATGTAAAGATTCGATGGATGAACTATTCCTGTGATATCCAAATCTATAAATAAAATTGTTTAGAAATAGTCGCTCAAGGAACCATTGTATTATTTAAAGCACGGTCTTTTTATGGAATTATTAAAAATTAAAACCAGCTCATTCAAGGACATATCCAAAACCATTTTTTTCATGTAACGATTCGATGGATGAACTCTTCCTGTGATATACAAATCTATAATTAAAATTGTTTAGAAATAGTCGCTTAAGGAACCATTGTATTATCTTAAGCACGGTCTTTTCAGGGAATTATTAAAAATTAAAACCAGCTCATTCAAAGACATATGCAAAACAATTTTTTTCATGTAACGATTCGATGGATGAACTCTTCCTGTGATATACAAATCAATAATTAAAATTGTTTAGAAATAGTCGCTCAAGGAACACATGTATTATCTAAAGCACGGTCTTTTTAGGGAATTATTAAAAATTAAAACCAGCTCATTCAAAGACATATGCAAAACAATTTGTTTCATGTAAATATTCGATGGATGAACTCTTCCTGTGATATACAAAACAATAATTAAAATTGTTTACAAATAGTTGCTCAAGGAACACATGTATTATCTAAAGCACGGTATTTTTAGGGAATTATTAAAAATTAAAACCAGCTCATTCAAAGACATATGCAAAACAATTTGTTTCATGTAAATATTCGATGGATGAACTCTTCCTGTGATATACAAAACAATAATTAAAATTGTTTAGAAATAGTCGCTCAAGGAACACATGTATTATCTAAAGCACGGTCTTTTTAGGGAATTATTAAAAATTAAAACCAGCTCATTCAAAGACATATGCAAAACAATTTGTTTCATGTAAATATTCGATGGATGAACTCTTCCTGTGATATACAAAACAATAATTAAAATTGTTTAGAAATAGTCGCTCAAGGAACACATGTATTATCTAAAGCACGGTCTTTTTAGGGAATTATTAAAAATTAAAACCAGCTCATTCAAAGACATATGCAAAACAATTTTTTTCATGTAACGATTCGATGGATGAACTCTTCCTGTGATATACAAATCAATAATTAAAATTGTTTAGAAATAGTCGCTCAAGGAACACATGTATTATCTAAAGCACGGTCTTTTTAGGGAATTATTAAAAATTAAAACCAGCTCTTTCAAAGACATATGCAAAACAATTTTTTTTATGTAAAGATTCGATGGATGAACTATTCCTGTGATATCCAAAACAATAATTAAAATTATTTAGAAATAGTCGCTCAAGGAACACATGTATTATCTAAAGCACGGTGTTTTTAGGGAATTATTAAAAATTAAAACCAGCTCATTCAAAGAAATATGCAAAGCAATTTTTTTCATGTAACGATTCGATAGATGAACTCTTCCTGTGATATACAAATCTATAATTAAAATTGTTTAGAAATAGTCGCTCAAGGAACCATTGTATTATCTAAAGCACGGTTTTTTTATGGAATTATTAAAAATTAAAACCAGCTCATTCAAAGACATATGCAAAACTATCTTTTTCATGTAACGATTCGATGGATGAACTCTTCCTGTGATATACAAATCTATAATTAAAATTGTTTAGAAATAGTCGCTCAAGGAACCATTGTATTATCTAAAGCACGGTCTTTTTAGGGAATTAGTAAAAATTAAAACCAGCTCATTCAAAGAAATATGCAAAACCATTTTTTTCATGTAACGATTCAATGGATGAACTCTTCCTGTGATATACAAATCTATAATTAAAATTGTTTAGAAATAGTCGCTCAAGGAACCATTGTATTATCTAAAGCACGGTCTTTTTATGGAATTATTAAAAATTAAAACCAGCTCATTCAAGGACATATGCAAAACCATTTTTTTCATGTAACGATTCGATGGATGAACTCTTCCTGTGATATACAAATCTATTTTTAAAATGGTTTAGAAATAGTCGCTTAAGGAACCATTGTATTATCTTAAGCACGGTCTTTTTAGGGAATTATTAAAAATTAAAACCAGCTCATTCAAAGACATATGCAAAACAATTTTTTTAATGTAACGATTCGATGGATGAACTCTTCCTGTGATATACAAATCAATAATTAAAATTGTTTAGAAATAGTCGCTCAAGGAACACATGTATTATCTAAAGCACGGTCTTTTTAGGAAATTATTAAAAATTAAAACCAGCTCATTCAAAGACATATGCAAAACAATTTGTTTCATGTAAATATTCGATGGATGAACTCTTCCTGTGATATACAAAACAATAATTAAAATTGTTTACAAATAGTTGCTCAAGGAACACATGTATTATCTAAAGCACGGTATTTTTAGGGAATTATTAAAAATTAAAACCAGCTTATTCAAAGACATATGCAAAACAATTTGTTTCATGTAAATATTCGATGGATGAACTCTTCCTGTGATATACAAAACAATAATTAAAATTGTTTAGAAATAGTCGCTCAAGGAACACATGTATTATCTAAAGCACGGTCTTTTTAGGGAATTATTAAAAATTAAAACCAGCTCATTCAAAGACATATGCAAAACAATTTTTTTCATGTAACGATTCGATGGATGAACTCTTCCTGTGATATACAAATCAATAATTAAAATTGTTTAGAAATAGTCGCTCAAGGAACACATGTATTATCTAAAGCACGGTCTTTTTAGGGAATTATTAAAAATTAAAACCAGCTCTTTCAAAGACATATGCAAAACAATTTTTTTTATGTAAAGATTCGATGGATGAACTATTCCTGTGATTTCCAAAACAATAATTAAAATTATTTAGAAATAGTCGCTCAAGGAACACATGTATTATCTAAAGCACGGTGTTTTTAGGGAATTATTAAAAATTAAAACCAGCTCATTCAAAGAAATATGCAAAGCAATTTTTTTCATGTAACGATTCGATAGATGAACTCTTCCTGTGATATACAAATCTATAATTAAAATTGTTTAGAAATAGTCGCTCAAGGAACCATTGTATTATCTAAAGCACGGTTTTTTTATGGAATTATTAAAAATTAAAACCAGCTCATTCAAAGACATATGCAAAACTATCTTTTTCATGTAACGATTCGATGGATGAACTCTTCCTGTGATATACAAATCTATAATTAAAATTGTTTAGAAATAGTCGCTCAAGGAACCATTGTATTATCTAAAGCACAATCTTTTTAGGGAATTAGTAAAAATTAAAACCAGCTCATTCAAAGAAATATGCAAAACAATTTTTTTTATGTAAAGATTCGATGGATGAACTATTCCTGTGATATCCAAATCTATAAATAAAATTGTTTAGAAATAGTCGCTCAAGGAACCATTGTATTATTTAAAGCACGGTCTTTTTATGGAATTATTAAAAATTAAAACCAGCTCATTCAAGGACATATCCAAAACCATTTTTTTCATGTAACGATTCGATGGATGAACTCTTCCTGTGATATACAAATCTATAATTAAAATTGTTTAGAAATAGTCGCTTAAGGAACCATTGTATTATCTTAAGCACGGTCTTTTTAGGGAATTATTAAAAATTAAAACCAGCTCATTCAAAGACATATGCAAAACAATTTTTTTCATGTAACGATTCGATGGATGAACTCTTCCTGTGATATACAAATCAATAATTAAAATTGTTTAGAAATAGTCGCTCAAGGAACACATGTATTATCTAAAGCACGGTCTTTTTAGGGAATTATTAAAAATTAAAATCAGCTCATTCAAAGACATATGCAAAACAATTTGTTTCATGTAAATATTCGATGGATGAACTCTTCCTGTGATATACAAAACAATAATTAAAATTGTTTACAAATAGTTGCTCAAGGAACACATGTATTATCTAAAGCACGGTATTTTTAGGGAATTATTAAAAATTAAAACCAGCTCATTCAAAGACATATGCAAAACAATTTGTTTCATGTAAATATTCGATGGATGAACTCTTCCTGTGATATACAAAACAATAATTAAAATTGTTTAGAAATAGTCGCTCAAGGAACACATGTATTATCTAAAGCACGGTCTTTTTAGGGAATTATTAAAAATTAAAACCAGCTCATTCAAAGACATATGCAAAACAATTTGTTTCATGTAAATATTCGATGGATGAACTCTTCCTGTGATATACAAAACAATAATTAAAATTGTTTAGAAATAGTCGCTCAAGGAACACATGTATTATCTAAAGCACGGTCTTTTTAGGGAATTATTAAAAATTAAAACCAGCTCATTCAAAGACATATGCAAAACAATTTTTTTTATGTAAAGATTCGATGGATGAACTATTCCTGTGATATCCAAAACAATAATTAAAATTATTTAGAAATAGTCGCTCAAGGAACACGTGTATTATCTAAAGCACGGTCTTTTTAGGGAATTATTAAAAATTAAAACCAGCTCATTCAAAGACATATGCAAAACAATTGTTTTCATGTAAAGATTCGATGGATGAACTATTCCTGTGATATCCAAAACAATAATTAAAATTATTTAGAAATAGTCGCTCAAGGAACACATGTATTATCTAAAGCACGGTCTTTTTAGGGAATTATTAAAAATTAAAACCAGCTCATTCAAAGACATATGCAAAACTATCTTTTTCATGTAACGATTCGATGGATGAACTCTTCCTGTGATATACAAATCTATAATTAAAATTGTTTAGAAATAGTCGCTCAAGGAACCATTGTATTATCTAAAGCACGGTCTTTTTAGGGAATTATTAAAAATTAAAACCAGCTCATTCAAAGAAATATGCAAAACCATTTTTTTCATGTAACGATTCAATGGATGAACTCTTCCTGTGATATACAAATCTATAATTAAAATTGTTTAGAAATAGTCGCTCAAGGAACCATTGTATTATCTAAAGCACGGTCTTTTTATGGAATTATTAAAAATTAAAACCAGCTCATTCAAGGACATATGCAAAACAATTTTTTTCATGTAACGATTCGATGGATGAACTCTTCCTGTGATATACAAATCTATAATTAAAATGGTTTAGAAATAGTCGCTTAAGGAACCATTGTATTATCTTAAGCACGGTCTTTTTAGGGAATTATTAAAAATTAAAACCAGCTCATTCAAAGACATATGCAAAACAATTTTTTTCATGTAACGATTCGATGGATGAACTCTTCCTGTGATATACAAATCAATAATTAAAATTGTTTAGAAATAGTCGCTCAAGGAACACATGTATTATCTAAAGCACGGTCTTTTAAGGGAATTATTAAAAATTAAAACCAGCTCATTCAAAGACATATGCAAAACAATTTGTTTCATGTAAATATTCGATGGATGAACTCTTCCTGTGATATACAAAACAATAATTAAAATTGTTTACAAATAGTTGCTTAAGGAACACATGTATTATCTAAAGCACGGTATTTTTAGGGAATTATTAAAAATTAAAACCAGCTCATTCAAAGACATATGCAAAACAATTTGTTTCATGTAAATATTCGATGGATGAACTCTTCCTGTGATATACAAAACAATAATTAAAATTGTTTAGAAATAGTCGCTCAAGGAACACATGTATTATCTAAAGCACGGTCTTTTTAGGGAATTATTAAAAATTAAAACCAGCTCATTCAAAGACATATGCAAAACAATTTTTTTTATGTAAAGATTCGATGGATGAACTATTCCTGTGATATCCAAAACAATAATTAAAATTATTTAGAAATAGTCGCTCAAGGAACACGTGTATTATCTAAAGCACGGTCTTTTTAGGGAATTATTAAAAATTAAAACCAGCTCATTCAAAGACATATGCAAAACAATTGTTTTCATGTAAAGATTCGATGGATGAACTATTCCTGTGATATCCAAAACAATAATTAAAATTATTTAGAAATAGTCGCTCAAGGAACACATGTATTATCTAAAGCACGGTCTTTTTAGGGAATTATTAAAAATTAAAACCAGCTCATTCAAAGACATATGCAAAACAATTTTTTTCATGTAAAGATTCGATGGATGAACTCTTCCTGTGATAAACAAAACAATAATTAAAATTGTTTAGAAATAGTCGCTCAAGGAACACATGTATTATCTAAAGCACGGTCTTTTTAGGGAATTATTAAAAATTAAAACCAGCTCATTCAAAGACATATGCAAAACAATTTGTTTCATGTAAATATTTGATGGATAAACTCTTCCTGTGATATACAAAACAATAATTAAAATTGTTTAGAAATAGTCGCTCAAGGAACCATTGTATTATCTAAAGCACGGTCTTTTTAGGGAATTATTAAAAATTAAAACCAGCTCATTCAAAGAAATATGCAAAACAATTTTTTTCATGTAACGATTCGATGGATGAACTCTTCCTGTGATATACAAATCTATAATTAAAATTGTTTAGAAATAGTCGCTCAAGGAACCATTGTATTATCTAAAGCACGGTCTTTTTATGGAATTATTAAAAATTAAAACCAGCTCATTCAAAGACATATGCAAAACAATCTTTTTCATGTAACGATTCGATGGATGAACTCTTCCTGTGATATACAAATCTATAGTTAAAATTGTTTAGAAATAGTCGCTCAAGGAACCATTGTATTATCTAAAGCACGGTCTTTTTAGGGAATTATTAAAAATTAAAACCAGCTCATTCAAAGAAATATGCAAAACAATTTTTTTCATGTAACGATTCGATGGATGAACTCTTCCCGTGATATACAAATCAATAATTAAAATTGTTTAGAAATAGTCGCTCAAGGAACACATGTATTATCTAAAGCACGGTCTTTTTAGGGAATTATTAAAAATTAAAACCAGCTCTTTCAAAGACATATGCAAAACAATTTTTTTTATGTAAAGATTCGATGGATGAACTATTCCTGTGATATCCAAATCTATAAATAAAATTGTTTAGAAATAGTCGCTCAAGGAACCATTGTATTATTTAAAGCACGGTCTTTTTATGGAATTATTAAAAATTAAAACCAGCTCATTCAAGGACATATCCAAAACCATTTTTTTCATGTAACGATTCGATGGATGAACTCTTCCTGTGATATACAAATCTATAATTAAAATTGTTTAGAAATAGTCGCTTAAGGAACCATTGTATTATCTTAAGCACGGTCTTTTTAGGGAATTATTAAAAATTAAAACCAGCTCATTCAAAGACATATGCAAAACAATTTTTTTCATGTAACGATTCGATGGATGAACTCTTCCTGTGATATACAAATCAATAATTAAAATTGTTTAGAAATAGTCGCTCAAGGAACACATGTATTATCTAAAGCACGGTCTTTTTAGGGAATTATTAAAAATTAAAACCAGCTCATTCAAAGACATATGCAAAACAATTTGTTTCATGTAAATATTCGATGGATGAACTCTTCCTGTGATATACAAAACAATAATTAAAATTGTTTACAAATAGTTGCTCAAGGAACACATGTATTATCTAAAGCACGGTATTTTTAGGGAATTATTAAAAATTAAAACCAGCTCATTCAAAGACATATGCAAAACAATTTGTTTCATGTAAATATTCGATGGATGAACTCTTCCTGTGATATACAAAACAATAATTAAAATTGTTTAGAAATAGTCGCTCAAGGAACACATGTATTATCTAAAGCACGGTCTTTTTAGGGAATTATTAAAAATTAAAACCAGCTCATTCAAAGACATATGCAAAACAATTTGTTTCATGTAAATATTCGATGGATGAACTCTTCCTGTGATATACAAAACAATAATTAAAATTGTTTAGAAATAGTCGCTCAAGGAACACATGTATTATCTAAAGCACGGTCTTTTTAGGGAATTATTAAAAATTAAAACCAGCTCATTCAAAGACATATGCAAAACAATTTTTTTCATGTAACGATTCGATGGATGAACTCTTCCTGTGATATACAAATCAATAATTAAAATTGTTTAGAAATAGTCGCTCAAGGAACACATGTATTATCTAAAGCACGGTCTTTTTAGGGAATTATTAAAAATTAAAACCAGCTCTTTCAAAGACATATGCAAAACAATTTTTTTTATGTAAAGATTCGATGGATGAACTATTCCTGTGATATCCAAAACAATAATTAAAATTATTTAGAAATAGTCGCTCAAGGAACACATGTATTATCTAAAGCACGGTGTTTTTAGGGAATTATTAAAAATTAAAACCAGCTCATTCAAAGAAATATGCAAAGCAATTTTTTTCATGTAACGATTCGATAGATGAACTCTTCCTGTGATATACAAATCTATAATTAAAATTGTTTAGAAATAGTCGCTCAAGGAACCATTGTATTATCTAAAGCACGGTTTTTTTATGGAATTATTAAAAATTAAAACCAGCTCATTCAAAGACATATGCAAAACTATCTTTTTCATGTAACGATTCGATGGATGAACTCTTCCTGTGATATACAAATCTATAATTAAAATTGTTTAGAAATAGTCGCTCAAGGAACCATTGTATTATCTAAAGCACGGTCTTTTTAGGGAATTAGTAAAAATTAAAACCAGCTCATTCAAAGAAATATGCAAAACCATTTTTTTCATGTAACGATTCAATGGATGAACTCTTCCTGTGATATACAAATCTATAATTAAAATTGTTTAGAAATAGTCGCTCAAGGAACCATTGTATTATCTAAAGCACGGTCTTTTTATGGAATTATTAAAAATTAAAACCAGCTCATTCAAGGACATATGCAAAACAATTTTTTTCATGTAACGATTCGATGGATGAACTCTTCCTGTGATATACAAATCTATTTTTAAAATGGTTTAGAAATAGTCGCTTAAGGAACCATTGTATTATCTTAAGCACGGTCTTTTTAGGGAATTATTAAAAATTAAAACCAGCTCATTCAAAGACATATGCAAAACAATTTTTTTAATGTAACGATTCGATGGATGAACTCTTCCTGTGATATACAAATCAATAATTAAAATTGTTTAGAAATAGTCGCTCAAGGAACACATGTATTATCTAAAGCACGGTCTTTTTAGGAAATTATTAAAAATTAAAACCAGCTCATTCAAAGACATATGCAAAACAATTTGTTTCATGTAAATATTCGATGGATGAACTCTTCCTGTGATATACAAAACAATAATTAAAATTGTTTACAAATAGTTGCTCAAGGAACACATGTATTATCTAAAGCACGGTATTTTTAGGGAATTATTAAAAATTAAAACCAGCTCATTCAAAGACATATGCAAAACAATTTGTTTCATGTAAATATTCGATGGATGAACTCTTCCTGTGATATACAAAACAATAATTAAAATTGTTTAGAAATAGTCGCTCAAGGAACACATGTATTATCTAAAGCACGGTCTTTTTAGGGAATTATTAAAAATTAAAACCAGCTCATTCAAAGACATATGCAAAACAATTTTTTTCATGTAACGATTCGATGGATGAACTCTTCCTGTGATATACAAATCAATAATTAAAATTGTTTAGAAATAGTCGCTCAAGGAACACATGTATTATCTAAAGCACGGTCTTTTTAGGGAATTATTAAAAATTAAAACCAGCTCTTTCAAAGACATATGCAAAACAATTTTTTTTATGTAAAGATTCGATGGATGAACTATTCCTGTGATTTCCAAAACAATAATTAAAATTATTTAGAAATAGTCGCTCAAGGAACACATGTATTATCTAAAGCACGGTGTTTTTAGGGAATTATTAAAAATTAAAACCAGCTCATTCAAAGAAATATGCAAAGCAATTTTTTTCATGTAACGATTCGATAGATGAACTCTTCCTGTGATATACAAATCTATAATTAAAATTGTTTAGAAATAGTCGCTCAAGGAACCATTGTATTATCTAAAGCACGGTTTTTTTATGGAATTATTAAAAATTAAAACCAGCTCATTCAAAGACATATGCAAAACTATCTTTTTCATGTAACGATTCGATGGATGAACTCTTCCTGTGATATACAAATCTATAATTAAAATTGTTTAGAAATAGTCGCTCAAGGAACCATTGTATTATCTAAAGCACAATCTTTTTAGGGAATTAGTAAAAATTAAAACCAGCTCATTCAAAGAAATATGCAAAACAATTTTTTTTATGTAAAGATTCGATGGATGAACTATTCCTGTGATATCCAAATCTATAAATAAAATTGTTTAGAAATAGTCGCTCAAGGAACCATTGTATTATTTAAAGCACGGTCTTTTTATGGAATTATTAAAAATTAAAACCAGCTCATTCAAGGACATATCCAAAACCATTTTTTTCATGTAACGATTCGATGGATGAACTCTTCCTGTGATATACAAATCTATAATTAAAATTGTTTAGAAATAGTCGCTTAAGGAACCATTGTATTATCTTAAGCACGGTCTTTTTAGGGAATTATTAAAAATTAAAACCAGCTCATTCAAAGACATATGCAAAACAATTTTTTTCATGTAACGATTCGATGGATGAACTCTTCCTGTGATATACAAATCAATAATTAAAATTGTTTAGAAATAGTCGCTCAAGGAACACATGTATTATCTAAAGCACGGTCTTTTTAGGGAATTATTAAAAATTAAAATCAGCTCATTCAAAGACATATGCAAAACAATTTGTTTCATGTAAATATTCGATGGATGAACTCTTCCTGTGATATACAAAACAATAATTAAAATTGTTTACAAATAGTTGCTCAAGGAACACATGTATTATCTAAAGCACGGTATTTTTAGGGAATTATTAAAAATTAAAACCAGCTCATTCAAAGACATATGCAAAACAATTTGTTTCATGTAAATATTCGATGGATGAACTCTTCCTGTGATATACAAAACAATAATTAAAATTGTTTAGAAATAGTCGCTCAAGGAACACATGTATTATCTAAAGCACGGTCTTTTTAGGGAATTATTAAAAATTAAAACCAGCTCATTCAAAGACATATGCAAAACAATTTGTTTCATGTAAATATTCGATGGATGAACTCTTCCTGTGATATACAAAACAATAATTAAAATTGTTTAGAAATAGTCGCTCAAGGAACACATGTATTATCTAAAGCACGGTCTTTTTAGGGAATTATTAAAAATTAAAACCAGCTCATTCAAAGACATATGCAAAACAATTTTTTTTATGTAAAGATTCGATGGATGAACTATTCCTGTGATATCCAAAACAATAATTAAAATTATTTAGAAATAGTCGCTCAAGGAACACGTGTATTATCTAAAGCACGGTCTTTTTAGGGAATTATTAAAAATTAAAACCAGCTCATTCAAAGACATATGCAAAACAATTGTTTTCATGTAAAGATTCGATGGATGAACTATTCCTGTGATATCCAAAACAATAATTAAAATTATTTAGAAATAGTCGCTCAAGGAACACATGTATTATCTAAAGCACGGTCTTTTTAGGGAATTATTAAAAATTAAAACCAGCTCATTCAAAGACATATGCAAAACAATTTTTTTCATGTAAAGATTCGATGGATGAACTCTTCCTGTGATAAACAAAACAATAATTAAAATTGTTTAGAAATAGTCGCTCAAGGAACACATGTATTATCTAAAGCACGGTCTTTTTAGGGAATTATTAAAAATTAAAACCAGCTCATTCAAAGACATATGCAAAACAATTTGTTTCATGTAAATATTCGATGGATAAACTCTTCCTGTGATATACAAAACAATAATTAAAATTGTTTAGAAATAGTCGCTCAAGGAACCATTGTATTATCTAAAGCACGGTCTTTTTAGGGAATTATTAAAAATTAAAACCAGCTCATTCAAAGAAATATGCAAAACAATTTTTTTCATGTAACGATTCGATGGATGAACTCTTCCTGTGATATACAAATCTATAATTAAAATTGTTTAGAAATAGTCGCTCAAGGAACCATTGTATTATCTAAAGCACGGTCTTTTTATGGAATTATTAAAAATTAAAACCAGCTCATTCAAAGACATATGCAAAACAATCTTTTTCATGTAACGATTCGATGGATGAACTCTTCCTGTGATATACAAATCTATAATTAAAATTGTTTAGAAATAGTCGCTCAAGGAACCATTGTATTATCTAAAGCACGGTCTTTTTAGGGAATTATTAAAAATTAAAACCAGCTCATTCAAAGAAATATGCAAAACAATTTTTTTCATGTAACGATTCGATGGATGAACTCTTCCCGTGATATACAAATCAATAATTAAAATTGTTTAGAAATAGTCGCTCAAGGAACACATGTATTATCTAAAGCACGGTCTTTTTAGGGAATTATTAAAAATTAAAACCAGCTCTTTCAAAGACATATGCAAAACAATTTTTTTTATGTAAAGATTCGATGGATGAACTATTCCTGTGATATCCAAATCTATAAATAAAATTGTTTAGAAATAGTCGCTCAAGGAACCATTGTATTATTTAAAGCACGGTCTTTTTATGGAATTATTAAAAATTAAAACCAGCTCATTCAAGGACATATCCAAAACCATTTTTTTCATGTAACGATTCGATGGATGAACTCTTCCTGTGATATACAAATCTATAATTAAAATTGTTTAGAAATAGTCGCTTAAGGAACCATTGTATTATCTTAAGCACGGTCTTTTTAGGGAATTATTAAAAATTAAAACCAGCTCATTCAAAGACATATGCAAAACAATTTTTTTCATGTAACGATTCGATGGATGAACTCTTCCTGTGATATACAAATCAATAATTAAAATTGTTTAGAAATAGTCGCTCAAGGAACACATGTATTATCTAAAGCACGGTCTTTTTAGGGAATTATTAAAAATTAAAATCAGCTCATTCAAAGACATATGCAAAACAATTTGTTTCATGTAAATATTCGATGGATGAACTCTTCCTGTGATATACAAAACAATAATTAAAATTGTTTACAAATAGTTGCTCAAGGAACACATGTATTATCTAAAGCACGGTATTTTTAGGGAATTATTAAAAATTAAAACCAGCTCATTCAAAGACATATGCAAAACAATTTGTTTCATGTAAATATTCGATGGATGAACTCTTCCTGTGATATACAAAACAATAATTAAAATTGTTTAGAAATAGTCGCTCAAGGAACACATGTATTATCTAAAGCACGGTCTTTTTAGGGAATTATTAAAAATTAAAACCAGCTCATTCAAAGACATATGCAAAACAATTTGTTTCATGTAAATATTCGATGGATGAACTCTTCCTGTAATATACAAAACAATAATTAAAATTGTTTAGAAATAGTCGCTCAAGGAACACATGTATTATCTAAAGCACGGTCTTTTTAGGGAATTATTAAAAATTAAAACCAGCTCATTCAAAGACATATGCAAAACAATTTTTTTCATGTAACGATTCGATGGATGAACTCTTCCTGTGATATACAAATCAATAATTAAAATTGTTTAGAAATAGTCGCTCAAGGAACACATGTATTATCTAAAGCACGGTCTTTTTAGGGAATTATTAAAAATTAAAACCAGCTCTTTCAAAGACATATGCAAAACAATTTTTTTTATGTAAAGATTCGATGGATGAACTATTCCTGTGATATCCAAAACAATAATTAAAATTATTTAGAAATAGTCGCTCAAGGAACACATGTATTATCTAAAGCACGGTGTTTTTAGGGAATTATTAAAAATTAAAACCAGCTCATTCAAAGAAATATGCAAAGCAATTTTTTTCATGTAACGATTCGATAGATGAACTCTTCCTGTGATATACAAATCTATAATTAAAATTGTTTAGAAATAGTCGCTCAAGGAACCATTGTATTATCTAAAGCACGGTTTTTTTATGGAATTATTAAAAATTAAAACCAGCTCATTCAAAGACATATGCAAAACTATCTTTTTCATGTAACGATTCGATGGATGAACTCTTCCTGTGATATACAAATCTATAATTAAAATTGTTTAGAAATAGTCGCTCAAGGAACACATGTATTATCTAAAGCACGGTCTTTTTAGGGAATTAGTAAAAATTAAAACCAGCTCATTCAAAGAAATATGCAAAACCATTTTTTTCATGTAACGATTCAATGGATGAACTCTTCCTGTGATATACAAATCTATAATTAAAATTGTTTAGAAATAGTCGCTCAAGGAACCATTGTATTATCTAAAGCACGGTCTTTTTATGGAATTATTAAAAATTAAAACCAGCTCATTCAAGGACATATGCAAAACAATTTTTTTCATGTAACGATTCGATGGATGAACTCTTCCTGTGATATACAAATCTATAATTAAAATGGTTTAGAAATAGTCGCTTAAGGAACCATTGTATTATCTTAAGCACGGTCTTTTTAGGGAATTATTAAAAATTAAAACCAGCTCATTCAAAGACATATGCAAAACAATTTTTTTAATGTAACGATTCGATGGATGAACTCTTCCTGTGATATACAAATCAATAATTAAAATTGTTTAGAAATAGTCGCTCAAGGAACACATGTATTATCTAAAGCACGGTCTTTTTAGGGAATTATTAAAAATTAAAACCAGCTCATTCAAAGACATATGCAAAACAATTTGTTTCATGTAAATATTCGATGGATGAACTCTTCCTGTGATATACAAAACAATAATTAAAATTGTTTACAAATAGTTGCTCAAGGAACACATGTATTATCTAAAGCACGGTATTTTTAGGGAATTATTAAAAATTAAAACCAGCTCATTCAAAGACATATGCAAAACAATTTGTTTCATGTAAATATTCGATGGATGAACTCTTCCTGTGATATACAAAACAATAATTAAAATTGTTTAGAAATAGTCGCTCAAGGAACACATGTATTATCTAAAGCACGGTCTTTTTAGGGAATTATTAAAAATTAAAACCAGCTCATTCAAAGACATATGCAAAACAATTTGTTTCATGTAAATATTCGATGGATGAACTCTTCCTGTGATATACAAAACAATAATTAAAATTGTTTAGAAATAGTCGCTCAAGGAACACATGTATTATCTAAAGCACGGTCTTTTTAGGGAATTATTAAAAATTAAAACCAGCTCATTCAAAGACATATGCAAAACAATTTTTTTTATGTAAAGATTCGATGGATGAACTATTCCTGTGATATCCAAAACAATAATTAAAATTATTTAGAAATAGTCGCTCAAGGAACACGTGTATTATCTAAAGCACGGTCTTTTTAGGGAATTATTAAAAATTAAAACCAGCTCATTCAAAGACATATGCAAAACAATTGTTTTCATGTAAAGATTCGATGGATGAACTATTCCTGTGATATCCAAAACAATAATTAAAATTATTTAGAAATAGTCGCTCAAGGAACACATGTATTATCTAAAGCACGGTCTTTTTAGGGAATTATTAAAAATTAAAACCAGCTCATTCAAAGACATATGCAAAACAATTTTTTTCATGTAAAGATTCGATGGATGAACTCTTCCTGTGATAAACAAAACAATAATTAAAATTGTTTAGAAATAGTCGCTCAAGGAACACATGTATTATCTAAAGCACGGTCTTTTTAGGGAATTATTAAAAATTAAAACCAGCTCATTCAAAGACATATGCAAAACAATTTGTTTCATGTAAATATTCGATGGATAAACTCTTCCTGTGATATACAAAACAATAATTAAAATTGTTTAGAAATAGTCGCTCAAGGAACCATTGTATTATCTAAAGCACGGTCTTTTTAGGGAATTATTAAAAATTAAAACCAGCTCATTCAAAGAAATATGCAAAACAATTTTTTTCATGTAACGATTCGATGGATGAACTCTTCCTGTGATATACAAATCTATAATTAAAATTGTTTAGAAATAGTCGCTCAAGGAACCATTGTATTATCTAAAGCACGGTCTTTTTATGGAATTATTAAAAATTAAAACCAGCTCATTCAAAGACATATGCAAAACAATCTTTTTCATGTAACGATTCGATGGATGAACTCTTCCTGTGATATACAAATATATAATTAAAATTGTTTAGAAATAGTCGCTCAAGGAACCATTGTATTATCTAAAGCACGGTCTTTTTAGGGAATTATTAAAAATTAAAACCAGCTCATTCAAAGAAATATGCAAAACAATTTTTTTCATGTAACGATTCGATGGATGAACTCTTCCCGTGATATACAAATCAATAATTAAAATTGTTTAGAAATAGTCGCTCAAGGAACACATGTATTATCTAAAGCACGGTCTTTTTAGGGAATTATTAAAAATTAAAACCAGCTCTTTCAAAGACATATGCAAAACAATTTTTTTTATGTAAAGATTCGATGGATGAACTATTCCTGTGATATCCAAAACAATAATTAAAATTGTTTAGAAATAGTCGCTCAAGGAACACATGTATTATCTAAAGCACGGTCTTTTTAGGGAATTAATAAAAATTTAAACCAGCTCATTCAAAGACATATGCAAAACAATTTTTTTCATGTAAAGATTCGATAGATGAACTCTTCCTGTGATATACAAATCAATAATTAAAATTGTTTAGAAATAGTCGCTCAAGGAACCATTGTATTATCTAAAGCACGGTCTTTTTAGGGAATTATTAAAAATTAAAACCAGCTCATTCAAAGACATATGCAAAACCATTTGTTTCATGTAAATATTTGATGGATGAACTCTTCCTGTGATATACAAAACAATAATTAAAATTGTTTAGAAATAGTCGCTCAAGGAATACATGTATTATCTAAAGCACGGTATTTTTAGGGAATTATTAAAAATTAAAACCAGCTCATTCAAAGACATATGCAAAACAATTTTTTTCATGTAAAGATTCGATGGATGAACTCTTCCTGTAATATACAAATCTATAATTAAAATTGTTTAGAAATAGACGCTCAAGGAACCATTGTATTATCTAAAGCACGGTCTTTTTAGGAAATTATTAAAAATTAAAACCAGCTCATTAAAACACATATGCAAAACAAATTTTTTTCATGAAACGATTCGATGGATGAACTCTTCCTGTGATATACAAATTAATAATTAAAATTGTTTAGAAATAGTCGCTCAAGGAACACATGTATTATATAAAGCACGGTTGTTTTAGGGAATTATTAAAAATTAAAACCAGCTCATTCAAAGACATATGCAAAACCATTTTTTTCATGTAAATATTCGATGGATGAACTCTTCCTGTGATATACAAAACAATAATTAAAATTGTTTAGAAATAGTCGCTCAAGGAACACATGTATTATATAAAGCAAGGCTGTTTTAGGGAATTATTAAAAATTAAAACCAGCTCATTCAAAGACATATGCAAAACAATTTTTTTCATGTAAATATTTGATGGATGAACTCTTCCTGTGATATACAAAACAATAATTAAAATTGTTTAGAAATAGTCGCTCCAGGAACACATGTATTATCTAATGCACGGTATTTTTAGGGAATTATTAAAAATTAAAACCAGCTCATTCAAAGACATACGCAAAACAATTTGTTTCATGTAAATATTCGATGGATGAACTCTTCCTGTGATATACAAAACAATAATTAAAATTGTTTAGAAATAGTCGCTCAAGGAACACATGTATTATATAAAGCACGGTTGTTTTAGGGAATTATTAAAAATTAAAACCAGCTTATTCAAAGACATATGCAAAACAATTTTTTTCATGTAAATATTCGATGGATGAACTCTTCCTGTGATATACAAAACAATAATTAAAATTGTTTAGAAATAGTCGCTCCAGGAACACATGTATTATCTAATGCACGGTATTTTTAGGGAATTATTAAAAATTAAAACCAGCTCATTCAAAGACATATGCAAAACAATTGTTTTCATGTAAAGATTCGATGGATGAACTCTTCCTGTGATATACAAAACAATAATTAAATTGTTTAGAAATAGTCGCTTAAGAAACACATGTATTATCTAAAGCACGGTCTTTTTAGGGAATTATTAAAAATTAAAACCAGCTCATTCAAAGACATATGCAAAACAATTTTTTTCATGTAAAGATTCGATGGATGAACTCTTCCTGTGATAAACAAAACAATAATTAAAATTGTTTAGAAATAGTCGCTCAAGGAACACATGTATTATCTAATGCACGGTATTTTTAGGGAATTATTAAAAATTAAAACCAGCTCATTCAAAGACATATGCAAAACAATTGTTTTCATGTAAAGATTCGATGGATGAACTCTTCCTGTGATATACAAAACAATAATTAAATTGTTTAGAAATAGTCGCTCAAGAAACACATGTATTATCTAAAGCACGGTCTTTTTAGGGAATTATTAAAAATTAAAACCAGCTCATTTAAAGACATATGCAAAACAATTTTTTTCATGTAAAGATTCGATGGATGAACTCTTCCTGTGATATACAAAACAATAATTAAATTGTTTAGAAATAGTCGCTCAAGAAACACATGTATTATCTAAAGCACGGTCTTTTTAGGGAATTATTAAAAATTAAAACCAGCTCATTCAAAGACATATGCAAAACAATTTTTTTCATGTAAAGATTCGATGGATGAACTCTTCCTGTGATAAACAAAACAATAATTAAAATTGTTTAGAAATAGTCGCTCAAGGAACACATGTATTATCTAAAGCACGGTCTTTTTAGGGAATTATTAAAAATTAAAACCAGCTCATTGAAACACATATGCAAAACAATTTTTTTAATGTAAATTTCGATGGATAAACTCTTCCTGTGATATATGAATCAATAATTAAAATTGTTTAGAAATAGTCGCTCAGGGAACACATGTATTATCTAAAGCACGGTCTTTTTAGGGAATTATTAAAAATTAAAACCAGCTCATTTAAAGACATATGCAAAACAATTTGTTTCATGTAAATATTCGATGGATGAACTCTTCCTGTGATATACAAATCAATAATTAAAATTGTTTAGAAATAGTCGCTCAAGGAACACATGTATTATCTAATGCACGGTATTTTTAGGAAATTATTAAAAATTAAAACCAGCTCATTTAAAGTCATATGCAAAACAATTTTTTTCATGTAAATATTTGATGGATGAACTCTTCCTGCGATATACAAAACAATAATTAAAATTGTTTAGAAATAGTCGCTCAAGGAACACATGTATTATCTAAAGCCCCGTATTTTTAGGGAATTATTAAAAATTAAAATCAGCCCATTCAAAGACATATGCAAAACCTTTTTTTTCATGTAAAGAATCGATGGATGAACTTTTCCTGTGATATACAAATCAATAATTAAAATTGTTTAGAAATAGTCGCTCAAGGAACACATGTATTAACTAAAGCACGGTCTTTTTAGGAAATTATTAAAAATTAAAACCAGCTCATTGAAACACATATGCAAAACAATTTTTTTCATGTAAAGATTCGATGGATGAACTCTTCCTGTGATATACAAATCAATAATTAAAATTGTTTAGAAATAGTCGCTCAAGGAACACATGTATTATCTAAAGCACGGTATTTTTAGGGAATTATTAAAAATTAAAACCAGCTCATTTAAAGACATATGCAAAACAATTTTTTTCATGTAAAGATTCGATGGATGAACTCTTCCTGTGATATACAAAACAATAATTAAAATTGTTTAGAAATAGTCGCTCAAGGAACACATGTATTATCTAAAGCACGGTATTTTTAGGGAATTATTAAAAATTAAAACCAGCTCATTGAAAGACATATGCAAAACAAATTGTTTCATGTAAATATTCGATGGATGAACTCTTCCTGTGATATACAAAACAATAATTAAAATTGTTTAGAAATAGTCGCTCAAGGAACACATGTATTATCTAAAGCACGGTATTTTTAGGGAATTATTAAAAATTAAAACCAGCTCATTGAAACACATATGCAAAACTATTTTTTTTTATGTAAATATTCGATGGATGAACTCTTCCTGTGATATACAAAACAATAATTAAAAATGTTTAGAAATAGTCGCTCAAGGAACACATGTATTATCTAAAGCACGGTCTTTTTAGGGAATTATTAAAAATTAAAACCAGCTCATTGAAAGACATATGCAAAACAATTTGTTTCATGTAAATATTCGATGGATGAACTCTTCCTGTGATATACAAAACAATAATTAAAATTGTTTAGAAATAGTCGCTCAAGGAACACATGTATCAACTAAAGCATGGTATTTTTAGGGAATTATTAAAAATTAAAACCAGCTCATTCAAAGACATATGCAAAACAATTTTTTTCATGTAAAGATTCGATGGATGAACTCTTCCTGTGATAAACAAAACAATAATTAAAATTGTTTAGAAATAGTCGCTCAAGGAACACATGTATTATCTAAAGCACGGTCTTTTTAGGGAATTATTAAAAATTAAAACCAGCTCATTGAAACACATATGCAAAACAATTTTTTTAATGTAAATTTCGATGGATAAACTCTTCCTGTGATATATGAATCAATAATTAAAATTGTTTAGAAATAGTCGCTCAGGGAACACATGTATTATCTAAAGCACGGTCTTTTTAGGGAATTATTAAAAATTAAAACCAGCTCATTTAAAGACATATGCAAAACAATTTTTTTCATGTAAAGATTCGATGGATGAACTCTTCCTGTGATATACAAAACAATAATTAAAATTGTTTAGAAATAGTCGCTCAAGGAACACATGTATTATCTAAAGCACGGTATTTTTAGGGAATTATTAAAAATTAAAACCAGCTCATTGAAAGACATATGCAAAACAAATTGTTTCATGTAAATATTCGATGGATGAACTCTTCCTGTGATATACAAAACAATAATTAAAATTGTTTAGAAATAGTCGCTCAAGGAACACATGTATTATCTAAAGCACGGTATTTTTAGGGAATTATTAAAAATTAAAACCAGCTCATTGAAACACATATGCAAAACTATTTTTTTTTATGTAAATATTCGATGGATGAACTCTTCCTGTGATATACAAAACAATAATTAAAAATGTTTAGAAATAGTCGCTCAAGGAACACATGTATTATCTAAAGCACGGTCTTTTTAGGGAATTATTAAAAATTAAAACCAGCTCATTGAAAGACATATGCAAAACAATTTGTTTCATGTAAATATTCGATGGATGAACTCTTCCTGTGATATACAAAACAATAATTAAAATTGTTTAGAAATAGTCGCTCAAGGAACACATGTATCAACTAAAGCATGGTATTTTTAGGGAATTATTAAAAATTAAAACCAGCTCATTCAAAGACATATGCAAAACAATTTTTTTCATGTAAAGATTCGATGGATGAACTCTTCCTGTGATAAACAAAACAATAATTAAAATTGTTTAGAAATAGTCGCTCAAGGAACACATGTATTATCTAAAGCACGGTCTTTTTAGGGAATTATTAAAAATTAAAACCAGCTCATTGAAACACATATGCAAAACAATTTTTTTAATGTAAATTTCGATGGATAAACTCTTCCTGTGATATATGAATCAATAATTAAAATTGTTTAGAAATAGTCGCTCAGGGAACACATGTATTATCTAAAGCACGGTCTTTTTAGGGAATTATTAAAAATTAAAACCAGCTCATTTAAAGACATATGCAAAACAATTTGTTTCATGTAAATATTCGATGGATGAACTCTTCCTGTGATATACAAATCAATAATTAAAATTGTTTAGAAATAGTCGCTCAAGGAACACATGTATTATCTAATGCACGGTATTTTTAGGAAATTATTAAAAATTAAAACCAGCTCATTTAAAGTCATATGCAAAACAATTTTTTTCATGTAAATATTTGATGGATGAACTCTTCCTGCGATATACAAAACAATAATTAAAATTGTTTAGAAATAGTCGCTCAAGGAACACATGTATTATCTAAAGCCCCGTATTTTTAGGGAATTATTAAAAATTAAAATCAGCCCATTCAAAGACATATGCAAAACCTTTTTTTTCATGTAAAGAATCGATGGATGAACTTTTCCTGTGATATACAAATCAATAATTAAAATTGTTTAGAAATAGTCGCTCAAGGAACACATGTATTAACTAAAGCACGGTCTTTTTAGGAAATTATTAAAAATTAAAACCAGCTCATTGAAACACATATGCAAAACAATTTTTTTCATGTAAAGATTCGATGGATGAACTCTTCCTGTGATATACAAAACAATAATTAAAATTGTTTAGAAATAGTCGCTCAAGGAACACATGTATTATCTAAAGCACGGTATTTTTAGGGAATTATTAAAAATTAAAACCAGCTCATTGAAAGACATATGCAAAACAATTTGTTTCATGTAAATATTCGATGGATGAACTCTTCCTGTGATATACAAAACAATAATTAAAATTGTTTAGAAATAGTCGCTCAAGGAACACATGTATCAACTAAAGCATGGTATTTTTAGGGAATTATTAAAAATTAAAACCAGCTCATTCAAAGACATATGCAAAACAATTTTTTTCATGTAAAGATTCGATGGATGAACTCTTCCTGTGATATACAAAACAATAATTAAAATTGTTTAGAAGTAGTCGCTCAGGGAACACATGTATTATCTAAAGCACGGTCTTTTTAGGAAATTATTAAAAATTAAAACCAGCTCATTCATAGACATATGCAAAACAGTTTGTTTCATGTAAATATTCGATGGATGAACTCTTCCTGTGATATACAAAACAATAATTAAAATTGTTTAGAAATAGTCGCTCAAGGAGCACATGTATTATCAAAAGCACGGTATTTTTAGGAAATTATTAAAAATTAAAACCAGCTCATTGAAAGACATATGCAAAACTATTTTTTTTTATGTAAATAATCCATGGATGAACTCTTCCTGTGATATACAAAACAAAAATTATAATTGTTTAGAAATAGTCGCTCAAGGAACACATGTACTCGTATTATCTAAAGCACGGTCTTTTTAGGGAATTATTAAAAATTAAAACCAGCTCATTCAAAGACATATGCAAAACAATTTTTTTCATGTAAATATTCGATGGATAAACTCTTCCTGTGATATACAAAACAATAATTAAAATTGTTTAGATATAGTTGCTCAAGGAACCATTGTATTATCTAAAGCACGGTCTTTTTAGGGAATTATTAAAAATCAAAACCAGCTCATTCAAAGACATATGCAAACTATTTGTTTGATGTAAATATTCGATGGATGATCTCTTCCTGTGATATACAAATCAATAATTAAAATTATTTAGAAATAGTCGCTCAAGAAACATGTATTATCTAAAGCACGTTATTTTTAGGGAATTATTAAAAATTAAAACCAGCACATTCAAAGACATATGCAAAACAATTTTTTTCATGTAAAGATTCGATAGATGAACTCTTCCTGTGATATACAAAACAATAATTAAAATTGTTTAAAAATAGTCGCTCAAGAAACACATGTATTATCTAAAGCACGGTATTTTTAGGGAATTATTAAAATATAAAACCAGCTCATTCAAAGACATATGCAAAACAATTTGTTTCATGTAAATATTCGATGGATGAACTCTTCCTGTGATATACAAAACAATAATTAAAATTGTTTAGAAATAGTCGCTCAAGGAACACATGTATTATCTAAAGCACGGTATTTTTAGGAAATTATTAAAAATTAAAACCAGCTCATTCAAAGACATAATATGCAAAACAAATTTTTTCATGTAAAGATTCGATGGATGAACTTTTCCTGTGATATACAAATCAATAATTAAAATTGTTTAGAAATAGTCGGTCAAGGAACACATGTATTAACTAAAGCACGGTCTTTTTAGGAAATTATTAAAAATTAAAACCAGCTCATTGAAACACATATGCAAAACAATTTTTTTAATGTAAAGATTCGATGGATAAACTCTTCCTGTGATATGCGAGCCAATAATTAAAATTGTTTAAAAATAGTCGCTCAGGGAACACATGTATTATCTAAAGCACGGTCTTTTTAGGCAATTATTAAAAATTAAAACCAGCTCATTCAAAGACATATGCAAAACAATTTGTTTCATGTAAATATTCGATGGATGAACTGTTCCTGTGATATACAAAACAATAATTAAAATTGTTTAGAAATAGTCGCTCAAGGAACACATGTATTATCTAATGCACGGTATTTTTAGGGAATTATTAAAAATTAAAACCAGCTCAATTAAAGACATATGCAAAACCATTTGTTTCATGTAAATATTCGATGGATGAACTCTTTCTGTGATATACAAAACAATAATTAAAATTGTTTAGAAATAGTCGCTCCAGGAACACATGTATTATCTAATGCACGGTATTTTTAGGGAATTATTAAAAATTTAAACCAGCTCATTCAAAGACATATGCAAAACAAATTTTTTCATGTAAAGATTCGATGGATGAACTTTTCCTGTGATATACAAAACAATAATTAAAATTGTTTAGAAATAGTCGCTCAAGGAACACATGTATTATCTAAAGCACGGTCGTTTTAGGGAATTATTAAAATATAAAACCAGCTCATTCAAAGACATATGCAAAACAATTTTTTTCATGTAAAGATTCGATGGATAAACTCTTCCTGTGATAAACGAATCAATAATTAAAATTGTTTAGAAATAGTCGCTCAGGGAACACATGTATTATCTAAAGCACGGTCTTTTTAGGGAATTATTAAAAATTAAAACCAGCTCATTTAAAGACATATGCAAAACAATTTTTTTCATGTAAAGATTCGATGGATGAACTCTTCCTGTGATATACAAAACAATAATTAAATTGTTTAGAAATAGTCGCTCAAGGAACACATGTATTATCTAAAGCACGGTCTTTTTAGGGAATTATTAAAAATTAAAACCAGCTCATTCATAGACATATGCAAAACAATTTGTTTCATGTAAATATTCGATGGATGAACTTTTCCTGTGATATACAAAACAATAATAAAAATTGTTTAGAAATAGTCGCTCAAGAAACACATGTATTATCTAAAGCACGGTATTTTTAGGGAATTATTAAAATATAAAACCAGCTCATTCAAAGACATATGCAAAACAATTTGTTTCATGTAAATATTCGATGGATGAACTCTTCCTGTGATATACAAAACAATAATTAAAATTGTTTAGAAATAGTCGCTCAAGGAACACATGTATTATCTGAAGCACGGTATTTTTAGGAAATTATTAAAAATTAAAACCAGCTCATTCAAAGACATATGCAAAACAATTTTTTTCATGTAAAGATTCGATGGATGAACTTTTCCTGTGATATACAAAACAATAATTAAAATTGTTTAGAAATAGTCGCTCAAGAAACACATGTATTATCTAAAGCACGGTATTTTTAGGGAATTATTAAAAATTAAAATCAGCTCATTCAAAGACATATGCAAAACAATTTGTTTCATGTAAATATTCGATGGATGAACTCTTCCTGTGATATACAAAACAATAATTAAAATTGTTTACAAATAGTTGCTCAAGGAACACATGTATTATCTAAAGCACGGTATTTTTAGGGAATTATTAAAAATTAAAACCAGCTCATTCAAAGACATATGCAAAACAATTTGTTTCATGTAAATATTCGATGGATGAACTCTTCCTGTGATATACAAAACAATAATTAAAATTGTTTAGAAATAGTCGCTCAAGGAACACATGTATTATCTAAAGCACGGTCTTTTTAGGGAATTATTAAAAATTAAAACCAGCTCATTCAAAGACATATGCAAAACAATTTGTTTCATGTAAATATTCGATGGATGAACTCTTCCTGTAATATACAAAACAATAATTAAAATTGTTTAGAAATAGTCGCTCAAGGAACACATGTATTATCTAAAGCACGGTCTTTTTAGGGAATTATTAAAAATTAAAACCAGCTCATTCAAAGACATATGCAAAACAATTTTTTTCATGTAACGATTCGATGGATGAACTCTTCCTGTGATATACAAATCAATAATTAAAATTGTTTAGAAATAGTCGCTCAAGGAACACATGTATTATCTAAAGCACGGTCTTTTTAGGGAATTATTAAAAATTAAAACCAGCTCTTTCAAAGACATATGCAAAACAATTTTTTTTATGTAAAGATTCGATGGATGAACTATTCCTGTGATATCCAAAACAATAATTAAAATTATTTAGAAATAGTCGCTCAAGGAACACATGTATTATCTAAAGCACGGTGTTTTTAGGAAATTATTAAAAATTAAAACCAGCTCATTCAAAGAAATATGCAAAGCAATTTTTTTCATGTAACGATTCGATAGATGAACTCTTCCTGTGATATACAAATCTATAATTAAAATTGTTTAGAAATAGTCGCTCAAGGAACCATTGTATTATCTAAAGCACGGTTTTTTTATGGAATTATTAAAAATTAAAACCAGCTCATTCAAAGACATATGCAAAACTATCTTTTTCATGTAACGATTCGATGGATGAACTCTTCCTGTGATATACAAATCTATAATTAAAATTGTTTAGAAATAGTCGCTCAAGGAACACATGTATTATCTAAAGCACGGTCTTTTTAGGGAATTAGTAAAAATTAAAACCAGCTCATTCAAAGAAATATGCAAAACCATTTTTTTCATGTAACGATTCAATGGATGAACTCTTCCTGTGATATACAAATCTATAATTAAAATTGTTTAGAAATAGTCGCTCAAGGAACCATTGTATTATCTAAAGCACGGTCTTTTTATGGAATTATTAAAAATTAAAACCAGCTCATTCAAGGACATATGCAAAACAATTTTTTTCATGTAACGATTCGATGGATGAACTCTTCCTGTGATATACAAATCTATAATTAAAATGGTTTAGAAATAGTCGCTTAAGGAACCATTGTATTATCTTAAGCACGGTCTTTTTAGGGAATTATTAAAAATTAAAACCAGCTCATTCAAAGACATATGCAAAACAATTTTTTTAATGTAACGATTCGATGGATGAACTCTTCCTGTGATATACAAATCAATAATTAAAATTGTTTAGAAATAGTCGCTCAAGGAACACATGTATTATCTAAAGCACGGTCTTTTTAGGGAATTATTAAAAATTAAAACCAGCTCATTCAAAGACATATGCAAAACAATTTGTTTCATGTAAATATTCGATGGATAAACTCTTCCTGTGATATACAAAACAATAATTAAAATTGTTTACAAATAGTTGCTCAAGGAACACATGTATTATCTAAAGCACGGTATTTTTAGGGAATTATTAAAAATTAAAACCAGCTCATTCAAAGACATATGCAAAACAATTTGTTTCATGTAAATATTCGATGGATGAACTCTTCCTGTGATATACAAAACAATAATTAAAATTGTTTAGAAATAGTCGCTCAAGGAACACATGTATTATCTAAAGCACGGTCTTTTTAGGGAATTATTAAAAATTAAAACCAGCTCATTCAAAGACATATGCAAAACAATTTGTTTCATGTAAATATTCGATGGATGAACTCTTCCTGTGATATACAAAACAATAATTAAAATTGTTTAGAAATAGTCGCTCAAGGAACACATGTATTATCTAAAGCACGGTCTTTTTAGGGAATTATTAAAAATTAAAACCAGCTCATTCAAAGACATATGCAAAACAATTTTTTTTATGTAAAGATTCGATGGATGAACTATTCCTGTGATATCCAAAACAATAATTAAAATTATTTAGAAATAGTCGCTCAAGGAACACGTGTATTATCTAAAGCACGGTCTTTTTAGGGAATTATTAAAAATTAAAACCAGCTCATTCAAAGACATATGCAAAACAATTGTTTTCATGTAAAGATTCGATGGATGAACTATTCCTGTGATATCCAAAACAATAATTAAAATTATTTAGAAATAGTCGCTCAAGGAACACATGTATTATCTAAAGCACGGTCTTTTTAGGGAATTATTAAAAATTAAAACCAGCTCATTCAAAGACATATGCAAAACAATTTTTTTCATGTAAAGATTCGATGGATGAACTCTTCCTGTGATAAACAAAACAATAATTAAAATTGTTTAGAAATAGTCGCTCAAGGAACACATGTATTATCTAAAGCACGGTCTTTTTAGGGAATTATTAAAAATTAAAACCAGCTCATTCAAAGACATATGCAAAACAATTTGTTTCATGTAAATATTCGATGGATAAACTCTTCCTGTGATATACAAAACAATAATTAAAATTGTTTAGAAATAGTCGCTCAAGGAACCATTGTATTATCTAAAGCACGGTCTTTTTAGGGAATTATTAAAAATTAAAACCAGCTCATTCAAAGAAATATGCAAAACAATTTTTTTCATGTAACGATTCGATGGATGAACTCTTCCTGTGATATACAAATCTATAATTAAAATTGTTTAGAAATAGTCGCTCAAGGAACCATTGTATTATCTAAAGCACGGTCTTTTTATGGAATTATTAAAAATTAAAACCAGCTCATTCAAAGACATATGCAAAACAATCTTTTTCATGTAACGATTCGATGGATGAACTCTTCCTGTGATATACAAATCTATAATTAAAATTGTTTAGAAATAGTCGCTCAAGGAACCATTGTATTATCTAAAGCACGGTCTTTTTAGGGAATTATTAAAAATTAAAACCAGCTCATTCAAAGAAATATGCAAAACAATTTTTTTCATGTAACGATTCGATGGATGAACTCTTCCCGTGATATACAAATCAATAATTAAAATTGTTTAGAAATAGTCGCTCAAGGAACACATGTATTATCTAAAGCACGGTCTTTTTAGGGAATTATTAAAAATTAAAACCAGCTCTTTCAAAGACATATGCAAAACAATTTTTTTTATGTAAAGATTCGATGGATGAACTATTCCTGTGATATCCAAAACAATAATTAAAATTGTTTAGAAATAGTCGCTCAAGGAACACATGTATTATCTAAAGCACGGTCTTTTTAGGGAATTAATAAAAATTTAAACCAGCTCATTCAAAGACATATGCAAAACAATTTTTTTCATGTAAAGATTCGATGGATGAACTCTTCCTGTGATATACAAATCAATAATTAAAATTGTTTAGAAATAGTCGCTCAAGGAACCATTGTATTATCTAAAGCACGGTCTTTTTAGGGAATTATTAAAAATTAAAACCAGCTCATTCAAAGACATATGCAAAACCATTTGTTTCATGTAAATATTTGATGGATGAACTCTTCCTGTGATATACAAAACAATAATTAAAATTGTTTAGAAATAGTCGCTCAAGGAATACATGTATTATCTAAAGCACGGTATTTTTAGGGAATAATTAAAAATTAAAACCAGCTCATTCAAAGACATATGCAAAACAATTTTTTTCATGTAAAGATTCGATGGATGAACTTTTCCTGTAATATACAAATCTATAATTAAAATTGTTTAGAAATAGACGCTCAAGGAACCATTGTATTATCTAAAGCACGGTCTTATTAGGAAATTATTAAAAATTAAAACCAGCTCATTAAAACACATATGCAAAACAAATTTTTTTCATGAAACGATTCGATGGATGAACTCTTCCTGTGATATACAAATTAATAATTAAAATTGTTTAGAAATAGTCGCTCAAGGAACACATGTATTATATAAAGCACGGTTGTTTTAGGGAATTATTAAAAATTAAAACCAGCTCATTCAAAGACATATGCAAAACCATTTTTTTCATGTAAATATTCGATGGATGAACTCTTCCTGTGATATACAAAACAATAATTAAAATTGTTTAGAAATAGTCGCTCAAGGAACACATGTATTATATAAATCAAGGCTGTTTTAGGGAATTATTAAAAATTAAAACCAGCTTATTCAAAGACATATGCAAAACAATTTTTTTCATGTAAATATTTGATGGATGAACTCTTCCTGTGATATACAAAACAATAATTAAAATTGTTTAGAAATAGTCGCTCCAGGAACACATGTATTATCTAATGCACGGTATTTTTAGGGAATTATTAAAAATTAAAACCAGCTCATTCAAAGACATACGCAAAACAATTTGTTTCATGTAAATATTCGATGGATGAACTCTTCCTGTGATATACAAAACAATAATTAAAATTGTTTAGAAATAGTCGCTCAAGGAACACATGTATTATATAAAGCACGGTTGTTTTAGGGAATTATTAAAAATTAAAACCAGCTTATTCAAAGACATATGCAAAACAATTTTTTTCATGTAAATATTCGATGGATGAACTCTTCCTGTGATATACAAAACAATAATTAAAATTGTTTAGAAATAGTCGCTCCAGGAACACATGTATTATCTAATGCACGGTATTTTTAGGGAATTATTAAAAATTAAAACCAGCTCATTCAAAGACATATGCAAAACAATTGTTTTCATGTAAAGATTCGATGGATGAACTCTTCCTGTGATATACAAAACAATAATTAAATTGTTTAGAAATAGTCGCTTAAGAAACACATGTATTATCTAAAGCACGGTCTTTTTAGGGAATTATTAAAAATTAAAACCAGCTCATTCAAAGACATATGCAAAACAATTTTTTTCATGTAAAGATTCGATGGATGAACTCTTCCTGTGATAAACAAAACAATAATTAAAATTGTTTAGAAATAGTCGCTCAAGGAACACATGTATTATCTAATGCACGGTATTTTTAGGGAATTATTAAAAATTAAAACCAGCTCATTCAAAGACATATGCAAAACAATTGTTTTCATGTAAAGATTCGATGGATGAACTCTTCCTGTGATATACAAAACAATAATTAAATTGTTTAGAAATAGTCGCTCAAGAAACACATGTATTATCTAAAGCACGGTCTTTTTAGGGAATTATTAAAAATTAAAACCAGCTCATTTAAAGACATATGCAAAACAATTTTTTTCATGTAAAGATTCGATGGATGAACTCTTCCTGTGATATACAAAACAATAATTAAATTGTTTAGAAATAGTCGCTCAAGAAACACATGTATTATCTAAAGCACGGTCTTTTTAGGGAATTATTAAAAATTAAAACCAGCTCATTCAAAGACATATGCAAAACAATTTTTTTCATGTAAAGATTCGATGGATGAACTCTTCCTGTGATAAACAAAACAATAATTAAAATTGTTTAGAAATAGTCGCTCAAGGAACACATGTATTATCTAAAGCACGGTCTTTTTAGGGAATTATTAAAAATTAAAACCAGCTCATTGAAACACATATGCAAAACAATTTTTTTAATGTAAATTTCGATGGATAAACTCTTCCTGTGATATATGAATCAATAATTAAAATTGTTTAGAAATAGTCGCTCAGGGAACACATGTATTATCTAAAGCACGGTCTTTTTAGGGAATTATTAAAAATTAAAACCAGCTCATTTAAAGACATATGCAAAACAATTTGTTTCATGTAAATATTCGATGGATGAACTCTTCCTGTGATATACAAATCAATAATTAAAATTGTTTAGAAATAGTCGCTCAAGGAACACATGTATTATCTAATGCACGGTATTTTTAGGAAATTATTAAAAATTAAAACCAGCTCATTTAAAGTCATATGCAAAACAATTTTTTTCATGTAAATATTTGATGGATGAACTCTTCCTGCGATATACAAAACAATAATTAAAATTGTTTAGAAATAGTCGCTCAAGGAACACATGTATTATCTAAAGCCCCGTATTTTTAGGGAATTATTAAAAATTAAAATCAGCCCATTCAAAGACATATGCAAAACCTTTTTTTTCATGTAAAGAATCGATGGATGAACTTTTCCTGTGATATACAAATCAATAATTAAAATTGTTTAGAAATAGTCGCTCAAGGAACACATGTATTAACTAAAGCACGGTCTTTTTAGGAAATTATTAAAAATTAAAACCAGCTCATTGAAACACATATGCAAAACAATTTTTTTCATGTAAAGATTCGATGGATGAACTCTTCCTGTGATATACAAATCAATAATTAAAATTGTTTAGAAATAGTCGCTCAAGGAACACATGTATTATCTAAAGCACGGTATTTTTAGGGAATTATTAAAAATTAAAACCAGCTCATTTAAAGACATATGCAAAACAATTTTTTTCATGTAAAGATTCGATGGATGAACTCTTCCTGTGATATACAAAACAATAATTAAAATTGTTTAGAAATAGTCGCTCAAGGAACACATGTATTATCTAAAGCACGGTATTTTTAGGGAATTATTAAAAATTAAAACCAGCTCATTGAAAGACATATGCAAAACAAATTGTTTCATGTAAATATTCGATGGATGAACTCTTCCTGTGATATACAAAACAATAATTAAAATTGTTTAGAAATAGTCGCTCAAGGAACACATGTATTATCTAAAGCACGGTATTTTTAGGGAATTATTAAAAATTAAAACCAGCTCATTGAAACACATATGCAAAACTATTTTTTTTTATGTAAATATTCGATGGATGAACTCTTCCTGTGATATACAAAACAATAATTAAAAATGTTTAGAAATAGTCGCTCAAGGAACACATGTATTATCTAAAGCACGGTCTTTTTAGGGAATTATTAAAAATTAAAACCAGCTCATTGAAAGACATATGCAAAACAATTTGTTTCATGTAAATATTCGATGGATGAACTCTTCCTGTGATATACAAAACAATAATTAAAATTGTTTAGAAATAGTCGCTCAAGGAACACATGTATCAACTAAAGCATGGTATTTTTAGGGAATTATTAAAAATTAAAACCAGCTCATTCAAAGACATATGCAAAACAATTTTTTTCATGTAAAGATTCGATGGATGAACTCTTCCTGTGATAAACAAAACAATAATTAAAATTGTTTAGAAATAGTCGCTCAAGGAACACATGTATTATCTAAAGCACGGTCTTTTTAGGGAATTATTAAAAATTAAAACCAGCTCATTGAAACACATATGCAAAACAATTTTTTTAATGTAAATTTCGATGGATAAACTCTTCCTGTGATATATGAATCAATAATTAAAATTGTTTAGAAATAGTCGCTCAGGGAACACATGTATTATCTAAAGCACGGTCTTTTTAGGGAATTATTAAAAATTAAAACCAGCTCATTTAAAGACATATGCAAAACAATTTGTTTCATGTAAATATTCGATGGATGAACTCTTCCTGTGATATACAAATCAATAATTAAAATTGTTTAGAAATAGTCGCTCAAGGAACACATGTATTATCTAATGCACGGTATTTTTAGGAAATTATTAAAAATTAAAACCAGCTCATTTAAAGTCATATGCAAAACAATTTTTTTCATGTAAATATTTGATGGATGAACTCTTCCTGCGATATACAAAACAATAATTAAAATTGTTTAGAAATAGTCGCTCAAGGAACACATGTATTATCTAAAGCCCCGTATTTTTAGGGAATTATTAAAAATTAAAATTAGCCCATTCAAAGACATATGCAAAACTTTTTTTTCATGTAAAGAATTGATGGATGAACTTTTCCTGTGATATACAAATCAATAATTAAAATTGTTTAGAAATAGTCGCTCAAGGAACACATGTATTAACTAAAGCACGGTCTTTTTAGGAAATTATTAAAAATTAAAACCAGCTCATTGAAACACATATGCAAAACAATTTTTTTCATGTAAAGATTCGATGGATGAACTCTTCCTGTGATATACAAATCAATAATTAAAATTGTTTAGAAATAGTCGCTCAAGGAACACATGTATTATCTAAAGCACGGTATTTTTAGGGAATTATTAAAAATTAAAACCAGCTCATTTAAAGACATATGCAAAACAATTTTTTTCATGTAAAGATTCGATGGATGAACTCTTCCTGTGATATACAAAACAATAATTAAAATTGTTTAGAAATAGTCGCTCAAGGAACACATGTATTATCTAAAGCACGGTATTTTTAGGGAATTATTAAAAATTAAAACCAGCTCATTGAAAGACATATGCAAAACAATTTGTTTCATGTAAATATTCGATGGATGAACTCTTCCTGTGATATACAAAACAATAATTAAAATTGTTTAGAAATAGTCGCTCAAGGAACACATGTATCAACTAAAGCATGGTATTTTTAGGGAATTATTAAAAATTAAAACCAGCTCATTCAAAGACATATGCAAAACAATTTTTTTCATGTAAAGATTCGATGGATGAACTCTTCCTGTGATATACAAAACAATAATTAAAATTGTTTAGAAATAGTCGCTCAGGGAACACATGTATTATCTAAAGCACGGTCTTTTTAGGAAATTATTAAAAATTAAAACCAGCTCATTCATAGACATATGCAAAACAGTTTGTTTCATGTAAATATTCGATGGATGAACTCTTCCTGTGATATACAAAACAATAATTAAAATTGTTTAGAAATAGTCGCTCAAGGAGCACATGTATTATCAAAAGCACGGTATTTTTAGGAAATTATTAAAAATTAAAACCAGCTCATTGAAAGACATATGCAAAACTATTTTTTTTTATGTAAATAATCCATGGATGAACTCTTCCTGTGATATACAAAACAAAAATTATAATTGTTTAGAAATAGTCGCTCAAGGAACACATGTACTCGTATTATCTAAAGCACGGTCTTTTTAGGGAATTATTAAAAATTAAAACCAGCTCATTCAAAGACATATGCAAAACAATTTTTTTCATGTAAATATTCGATGGATAAACTCTTCCTGTGATATACAAAACAATAATTAAAATTGTTTAGATATAGTTGCTCAAGGAACCATTGTATTATCTAAAGCACGGTCTTTTTAGGGAATTATTAAAAATCAAAACCAGCTCATTCAAAGACATATGCAAACTATTTGTTTGATGTAAATATTCGATGGATGATCTCTTCCTGTGATATACAAATCAATAATTAAAATTATTTAGAAATAGTCGCTCAAGAAACATGTATTATCTAAAGCACGTTATTTTTAGGGAATTATTAAAAATTAAAACCAGCACATTCAAAGACATATGCAAAACAATTTTTTTCATGTAAAGATTCGATAGATGAACTCTTCCTGTGATATACAAAACAATAATTAAAATTGTTTAAAAATAGTCGCTCAAGAAACACATGTATTATCTAAAGCACGGTATTTTTAGGGAATTATTAAAATATAAAACCAGCTCATTCAAAGACATATGCAAAACAATTTGTTTCATGTAAATATTCGATGGATGAACTCTTCCTGTGATATACAAAACAATAATTAAAATTGTTTAGAAATAGTCGCTCAAGGAACACATGTATTATCTAAAGCACGGTATTTTTAGGAAATTATTAAAAATTAAAACCAGCTCATTCAAAGACATAATATGCAAAACAAATTTTTTCATGTAAAGATTCGATGGATGAACTTTTCCTGTGATATACAAATCAATAATTAAAATTGTTTAGAAATAGTCGGTCAAGGAACACATGTATTAATTAAAGCACGGTCTTTTTAGGAAATTATTAAAAATTAAAACCAGCTCATTGAAACACATATGCAAAACAATTTTTTTAATGTAAAGATTCGATGGATAAACTCTTCCTGTGATATGCGAGCCAATAATTAAAATTGTTTAAAAATAGTCGCTCAGGGAACACATGTATTATCTAAAGCACGGTCTTTTTAGGCAATTATTAAAAATTAAAACCAGCTCATTCAAAGACATATGCAAAACAATTTGTTTCATGTAAATATTCGATGGATGAACTGTTCCTGTGATATACAAAACAATAATTAAAATTGTTTAGAAATAGTCGCTCAAGGAACACATGTATTATCTAATGCACGGTATTTTTAGGGAATTATTAAAAATTAAAACCAGCTCAATTAAAGACATATGCAAAACCATTTGTTTCATGTAAATATTCGATGGATGAACTCTTTCTGTGATATACAAAACAATAATTAAAATTGTTTAGAAATAGTCGCTCCAGGAACACATGTATTATCTAATGCACGGTATTTTTAGGGAATTATTAAAAATTTAAACCAGCTCATTCAAAGACATATGCAAAACAAATTTTTTCATGTAAAGATTCGATGGATGAACTTTTCCTGTGATATACAAAACAATAATTAAAATTGTTTAGAAATAGTCGCTCAAGGAACACATGTATTATCTAAAGCACGGTCGTTTTAGGGAATTATTAAAAATTAAAACCAGCTCATTCAAAGACATATGCAAAACAATTTTTTTCATGTAAAGATTCGATGGATAAACTCTTCCTGTGATAAACGAATCAATAATTAAAATTGTTTAGAAATAGTCGCTCAGGGAACACATGTATTATCTAAAGCACGGTCTTTTTAGGGAATTATTAAAAATTAAAACCAGCTCATTTAAAGACATATGCAAAACAATTTTTTTCATGTAAAGATTCGATGGATGAACTCTTCCTGTGATATACAAAACAATAATTAAATTGTTTAGAAATAGTCGCTCAAGGAACACATGTATTATCTAAAGCACGGTCTTTTTAGGGAATTATTAAAAATTAAAACCAGCTCATTCATAGACATATGCAAAACAATTTGTTTCATGTAAATATTCGATGGATGAACTTTTCCTGTGATATACAAAACAATAATAAAAATTGTTTAGAAATAGTCGCTCAAGAAACACATGTATTATCTAAAGCACGGTATTTTTAGGGAATTATTAAAATATAAAACCAGCTCATTCAAAGACATATGCAAAACAATTTGTTTCATGTAAATATTCGATGGATGAACTCTTCCTGTGATATACAAAACAATAATTAAAATTGTTTAGAAATAGTCGCTCAAGGAACACATGTATTATCTAAAGCACGGTATTTTTAGGAAATTATTAAAAATTAAAACCAGCTCATTCAAAGACATATGCAAAACAATTTTTTTCATGTAAAGATTCGATGGATGAACTTTTCCTGTGATATACAAAACAATAATTAAAATTGTTTAGAAATAGTCGCTCAAGAAACACATGTATTATCTAAAGCACGGTATTTTTAGGGAATTATTAAAAATTAAAACCAGCTCATTCAAAGACATATGCAAAACAATTTTTTTCAGGTAAAGATTCGATGGATGAACTCTTCCTGTGATATACAAATCAATAATTAAAATTGTTTAGAAATAGTCGCTCAAGGAACACATGTGTTATCTAAAGCACGGTATTTTTAGGGAATTATTAAAAATTAAAACCAGCTCAATTAAAGACATATGCAAAACCAGTTGTTTCATGTAAATATTCGATGGATGAACTCTTTCTGTGATATACAAAACAATAATTAAAATTGTTTAGAAATAGTCGCTCCAGGAACACATGTTTTATCTAATGCACGGTATTTTTGGAAAATTATTAAAAATTAAAACCAGCTCATTCAAAGACATATGCAAAACAATTGTTTTCATGTAAAGATTCGATGGATGAACTCTTCCTGTGATATACAAAACAATAATTAAAATTGTTTAGAAAGAGTCGCTCAAGAAACACATGTATTATCTAAAGCACGGTATTTTTAGGGAATTATTAAAATATAAAACCAGCTCATTCAAAGACATATGCAAAACAATTTGTTTCATGTAAATATTCGATGGATGAACTCTTCCTGTGATATACAAAACAATAATTAAAATTGTTTAGAAATAGTCGCTCAAGGAACACATGTATTATCTAAAGCACGGTATTTTTAGGAAATTATTAAAAATTAAAACCAGCTCATTCAAAGACATATGCAAAACAATTTTTTTCATGTAAAGATTCGATGGATGAACTTTTCCTGTGATATACAAAACAATAATTAAAATTGTTTAGAAATAGTCGCTCAAGGAACACATGTATTATCTAAAGCACGGTCGTTTTAAGGAATTATTAAAAATTAAAACCAGCTCATTCAAAGACATATGCAAAACAATTTTTTTCATGTAAAGATTCGATGGATAAACTCTTCCTGTGATATACGAATCAATAATTAAAATTGTTTAGAAATAGTCGCTCAGGGAACACATGTATTATCTAAAGCACGGTCTTTTTAGGGAATTATTAAAAATTAAAACCAGCTCATTTAAAGACATATGCAAAACAATTTTTTTCATGTAAAGATTCGATGGATGAACTCTTCCTGTGATATACAAAACAATAATTAAATTGTTTAGAAATAGTCGCTCAAGGAACACATGTATTATCTAAAGCACGGTCTTTTTAGGGAATTATTAAAAATTAAAACCAGCTCATTCATAGACATATGCAAAACAATTTGTTTCATGTAAATATTCGATGGATGAACTTTTCCTGTGATATACAAAACAATAATAAAAATTGTTTAGAAATAGTCGCTCAAGAAACACATGTATTATCTAAAGCACGGTATTTTTAGGGAATTATTAAAATATAAAACCAGCTCATTCAAAGACATATGCAAAACAATTTGTTTCATGTAAATATTCGATGGATGAACTCTTCCTGTGATATACAAAACAATAATTAAAATTGTTTAGAAATAGTCGCTCAAGGAACACATGTATTATCTAAAGCACGGTATTTTTAGGAAATTATTAAAAATTAAAACCAGCTCATTCAAAGACATATGCAAAACATTTTTTTTCATGTAATGATTCGATGGATGAACTTTTCCTGTGATATACAAAACAATAATTAAAATTGTTTAGAAATAGTCGCTCAAGAAACACATGTATTATCTAAAGCACGGTATTTTTAGGGAATTATTAAAAATTAAAACCAGCTCATTCAAAGACATATGCAAAACAATTTTTTTCATGTAAAGATTCGATGGATGAACTCTTCCTGTGATATACAAATCAATAATTAAAATTGTTTAGAAATAGTCGCTCAAGGAACACATGTGTTATCTAAAGCACGGTATTTTTAGGGAATTATTAAAAATTAAAACCAGCTCAATTAAAGACATATGCAAAACCAGTTGTTTCATGTAAATATTCGATGGATGAACTCTTTCTGTGATATACAAAACAATAATTAAAATTGTTTAGAAATAGTCGCTCCAGGAACACATGTTTTATCTAATGCACGGTATTTTTGGGGAATTATTAAAAATTAAAACCAGCTCATTCAAAGACATATGCAAAACAATTGTTTTCATGTAAAGATTCGATGGATGAACTCTTCCTGTGATATACAAAACAATAATTAAAATTGTTTAGAAATAGTCGCTCAAGAAACACATGTATTATCTAAAGCACGGTATTTTTAGGGAATTATTAAAATATAAAACCAGCTCATTCAAAGACATATGCAAAACAATTTGTTTCATGTAAATATTCGATGGATGAACTCTTCCTGTGATATACAAAACAATAATTAAAATTGTTTAGAAATAGTCGATCAAGGAACACATGTATTATCTAAAGCACGGTATTTTTAGGAAATTATTAAAAATTAAAACCAGCTCATTCAAAGACATATGCAAAACAATTTTTTTCATGTAAAGATTCGATGGATGAACTCTTCCTGTGATATACGAATCAATAATTAAAATTGTTTAGAAATAGTCGCTCAGGGAACACATGTATTATCTAAAGCACGGTCTTTTTAGGGAATTATTAAAAATTAAAACCAGCTCATTTAAAGACATATGCAAAACAATTTTTTTCATGTAAAGATTCGATGGATGAACTCTTCCTGTGATATACAAAACAATAATTAAATTGTTTAGAAATAGTCGCTCAAGGAACACATGTATTATCTAAAGCACGGTCGTTTTAAGGAATTATTAAAAATTAAAACCAGCTCATTCAAAGACATATGCAAAACAATTTTTTTCATATAAAGATTCGATGGATAAACTCTTCCTGTGATATACGAATCAATAATTAAAATTGTTTAGAAATAGTCGCTCAGGGAACACATGTATTATCTAAAGCACGGTCTTTTTAGGGAATTATTAAAAATTAAAACCAGCTCATTTAAAGACATATGCAAAACAATTTTTTTCATGTAAAGATTCGATGGATGAACTCTTCCTGTGATATACAAAACAATAATTAAATTGTTTAGAAATAGTCGCTCAAGGAACACATGTATTATCTAAAGCACGGTCTTTTTAGGGAATTATTAAAAATTAAAACCAGCTCATTCATAGACATATGCAAAACAATTTGTTTCATGTAAATATTCGATGGATGAACTTTTCCTGTGATATACAAAACAATAATAAAAATTGTTTAGAAATAGTCGCTCAAGAAACACATGTATTATCTAAAGCACGGTATTTTTAGGGAATTATTAAAATATAAAACCAGCTCATTCAAAGACATATGCAAAACAATTTGTTTCATGTAAATATTCGATGGATGAACTCTTCCTGTGATATACAAAACAATAATTAAAATTGTTTAGAAATAGTCGCTCAAGGAACACATGTATTATCTAAAGCACGGTATTTTTAGGAAATTATTAAAAATTAAAACCAGCTCATTCAAAGACATATGCAAAACAATTTTTTTCATGTAAAGATTCGATGGATGAACTTTTCCTGTGATATACAAAACAATAATTAAAATTGTTTAGAAATAGTCGCTCAAGGAACACATGTATTATCTAAAGCACGGTCTTTTTAGGGAATTATTAAAAATTAAAACCAGCTCATTCAAAGACATATGCAAAACAATCTTTTTCATGTAACGATTCGATGGATGAACTCTTCCTGTGATATACAAATCTATAATTAAAATTGTTTAGAAATAGTCGCTCAAGGAACCATTGTATTATCTAAAGCACGGTCTTTTTAGGGAATTATTAAAAATTAAAACCAGCTCATTCAAAGAAATATGCAAAACAATTTTTTTCATGTAACGATTCGATGGATGAACTCTTCCCGTGATATACAAATCTATAATTAAAATTGTTTAGAAATAGTCGCTTAAGGAACCATTGTATTATCTAAAGCACGGTCTTTTTAGGGAATTATTAAAAATTAAAACCAGCTCATTTAAAGAAATATGCAAAACAATTTTTTTCATGTAACGATTCGATGGATGAACTCTTCCTGTGATATACAAATCTATAATTAAAATTGTTTAGAAATAGTCGCTCAAGGAACCATTGTATTATTTAAAGCACGGTCTTTTTATGGAATTATTAAAAATTAAAACCAGCTCATTCAAGGACATATGCAAAACAATTTTTTTCATGTAACGATTCGATGGATGAACTCTTCCTGTGATATACAAATCTATAATTAAAATTGTTTAGAAATAGTCGCTTAAGGAACCATTGTATTATCTTAAGCACGGTCTTTTTAGGGAATTATTAAAAATTAAAACCAGCTCATTCAAAGACATATGCAAAACAATTTTTTTCATGTAACGATTCGATGGATGAACTCTTCCTGTGATATACAAATCAATAATTAAAATTGTTTAGAAATAGTCGCTCAAGGAACACATGTATTATCTAAAGCACGGTCTTTTTAGGGAATTATTAAAAATTAAAATCAGCTCATTCAAAGACATATGCAAAACAATTTGTTTCATGTAAATATTCGATGGATGAACTCTTCCTGTGATATACAAAACAATAATTAAAATTGTTTACAAATAGTTGCTCAAGGAACACATGTATTATCTAAAGCACGGTATTTTTAGGGAATTATTAAAAATTAAAACCAGCTCATTCAAAGACATATGCAAAACAATTTGTTTCATGTAAATATTCGATGGATGAACTCTTCCTGTGATATACAAAACAATAATTAAAATTGTTTAGAAATAGTCGCTCAAGGAACACATGTATTATCTAAAGCACGGTCTTTTTAGGGAATTATTAAAAATTAAAACCAGCTCATTCAAAGACATATGCAAAACAATTTGTTTCATGTAAATATTCGATGGATGAACTCTTCCTGTGATATACAAAACAATAATTAAAATTGTTTAGAAATAGTCGCTCAAGGAACACATGTATTATCTAAAGCACGGTCTTTTTAGGGAATTATTAAAAATTAAAACCAGCTCATTCAAAGACATATGCAAAACAATTTTTTTCATGTAACGATTCGATGGATGAACTCTTCCTGTGATATACAAATCAATAATTAAAATTGTTTAGAAATAGTCGCTCAAGGAACACATGTATTATCTAAAGCACGGTCTTTTTAGGGAATTATTAAAAATTAAAACCAGCTCTTTCAAAGACATATGCAAAACAATTTTTTTCATGTAAAGATTCGATGGATGAACTATTCCTGTGATATCCAAAACAATAATTAAAATTATTTAGAAATAGTCGCTCAAGGAACACATGTATTATCTAAAGCACGGTGTTTTTAGGGAATTATTAAAAATTAAAACCAGCTCATTCAAAGAAATATGCAAAGCAATTTTTTTCATGTAACGATTCGATAGATGAACTCTTCCTGTGATATACAAATCTATAATTAAAATTGTTTAGAAATAGTCGCTCAAGGAACCATTGTATTATCTAAAGCACGGTTTTTTTATGGAATTATTAAAAATTAAAACCAGCTCATTCAAAGACATATGCAAAACTATCTTTTTCATGTAACGATTCGATGGATGAACTCTTCCTGTGATATACAAATCTATAATTAAAATTGTTTAGAAATAGTCGCTCAAGGAACCATTGTATTATCTAAAGCACGGTCTTTTTAGGGAATTATTAAAAATTAAAACCAGCTCATTCAAAGAAATATGCAAAACCATTTTTTTCATGTAACGATTCAATGGATGAACTCTTCCTGTGATATACAAATCTATAATTAAAATTGTTTAGAAATAGTCGCTCAAGGAACCATTGTATTATCTAAAGCACGGTCTTTTTATGGAATTATTAAAAATTAAAACCAGCTCATTCAAGGACATATGCAAAACAATTTTTTTCATGTAACGATTCGATGGATGAACTCTTCCTGTGATATACAAATCTATAATTAAAATGGTTTAGAAATAGTCGCTTAAGGAACCATTGTATTATCTTAAGCACGGTCTTTTTAGGGAATTATTAAAAATTAAAACCAGCTCATTCAAAGACATATGCAAAACAATTTTTTTCATGTAACGATTCGATGGATGAACTCTTCCTGTGATATACAAATCAATAATTAAAATTGTTTAGAAATAGTCGCTCAAGGAACACATGTATTATCTAAAGCACGGTCTTTTAAGGGAATTATTAAAAATTAAAACCAGCTCATTCAAAGACATATGCAAAACAACTTGTTTCATGTAAATATTCGATGGATGAACTCTTCCTGTGATATACAAAACAATAATTAAAATTGTTTACAAATAGTTGCTCAAGGAACACATGTATTAACTAAAGCACGGTATTTTTAGGGAATTATTAAAAATTAAAACCAGCTCATTCAAAGACATATGCAAAACAATTTGTTTCATGTAAATATTCGATGGATGAACTCTTCCTGTGATATACAAAACAATAATTAAAATTGTTTAGAAATAGTCGCTCAAGGAACACATGTATTATCTAAAGCACGGTATTTTTAGGGAATTATTAAAAATTAAAACCAGCTCATTCAAAGACATATGCAAAACAATTTGTTTCATGTAAATATTCGATGGATGAACTCTTCCTGTGATATACAAAACAATAATTAAAATTGTTTAGAAATAGTCGCTCAAGGAACACATGTATTATCTAAAGCACGGTCTTTTTAGGGAATTATTAAAAATTAAAACCAGCTCATTCAAAGACATATGCAAAACAATTTGTTTCATGTAAATATTCGATGGATGAACTCTTCCTGTGATATACAAAACAATAATTAAAATTGTTTAGAAATAGTCGCTCAAGGAACACATGTATTATCTAAAGCACGGTCTTTTTAGGGAATTATTAAAAATTAAAACCAGCTCATTCAAAGACATATGCAAAACAATTTTTTTTATGTAAAGATTCGATGGATGAACTATTCCTGTGATATCCAAAACAATAATTAAAATTATTTAGAAATAGTCGCTCAAGGAACACGTGTATTATCTAAAGCACGGTCTTTTTAGGGAATTATTAAAAATTAAAACCAGCTCATTCAAAGACATATGCAAAACAATTGTTTTCATGTAAAGATTCGATGGATGAACTATTCCTGTGATATCCAAAACAATAATTAAAATTATTTAGAAATAGTCGCTCAAGGAACACATGTATTATCTAAAGCACGGTCTTTTTAGGGAATTATTAAAAATTAAAACCAGCTCATTCAAAGACATATGCAAAACAATTTTTTTCATGTAAAGATTCGATGGATGAACTCTTCCTGTGATAAACAAAACAATAATTAAAATTGTTTAGAAATAGTCGCTCAAGGAACACATGTATTATCTAAAGCACGGTCTTTTTAGGGAATTATTAAAAATTAAAACCAGCTCATTCAAAGACATATGCAAAACAATTTGTTTCATGTAAATATTCGATGGATAAACTCTTCCTGTGATATACAAAACAATAATTAAAATTGTTTAGAAATAGTCGCTCAAGGAACCATTGTATTATCTAAAGCACGGTCTTTTTAGGGAATTATTAAAAATTAAAACCAGCTCATTCAAAGAAATATGCAAAACAATTTTTTTCATGTAACGATTCGATGGATGAACTCTTCCTGTGATATACAAATCTATAATTAAAATTGTTTAGAAATAGTCGCTCAAGGAACCATTGTATTATCTAAAGCACGGTCTTTTTATGGAATTATTAAAAATTAAAACCAGCTCATTCAAAGACATATGCAAAACAATCTTTTTCATGTAACGATTCGATGGATGAACTCTTCCTGTGATATACAAATCTATAATTAAAATTGTTTAGAAATAGTCGCTCAAGGAACCATTGTATTATCTAAAGCACGGTCTTTTTAGGGAATTATTAAAAATTAAAACCAGCTCATTCAAAGAAATATGCAAAACAATTTTTTTCATGTAACGATTCGATGGATGAACTCTTCCCGTGATATACAAATCTATAATTAAAATTGTTTAGAAATAGTCGCTCAAGGAACCATTGTATTATCTAAAGCACGGTCTTTTTAGGGAATTATTAAAAATTAAAACCAGCTCATTCAAAGAAATATGCAAAACAATTTTTTTCATGTAACGATTCGATGGATGAACTCTTCCTGTGATATACAAAACAATAATTAAAATTGTTTAGAAATAGTCGCTCAAGGACCCATTGTATTATCTAAAGCACGGTCTTTTTATGGAATTATTAAAAATTAAAACCAGCTCATTCAAGGACATATGCAAAACAATTTTTTTCATGTAACAATTCTATGGATGAACTCTTCCTGTGATATACAAATCTATATTTAAAATTGTTTAGAAATAGTCGCTTAAGGAACCATTGTATTATCTAAAGCACGGTCTTTTTAGGGAATTATTAAAAATTAAAACCAGCTCATTCAAAGACATATGCAAAACAATTTTTTTCATGTAACGATTCGATGGATGAACTCTTCCTGTGATATACAAATCAATAATTAAAATTGTTTAGAAATAGTCGCTCAAGGAACACATGTATTATCTAAAGCACGGTCTTTTTAGGGAATTATTAAAAATTAAAACCAGCTCATTCAAAGACATATGCAAAACAATTTGTTTCATGTAAATATTCGATGGATGAACTCTTCCTGTGATATACAAAACAATAATTAGAATTGTTTACAAATAGTTGCTCAAGGAACACATGTATTATCTAAAGCACGGTATTTTTAGGGAATTATTAAAAATTAAAACCAGCTCATTCAAAGACATATGCAAAACAATTTGTTTCATGTAAATATTCGATGGATGAACTCTTCCTGTGATATACAAAACAATAATTAAAATTGTTTAGAAATAGTCGCTCAAGGAACACATGTATTATCTAAAGCACGGTCTTTTTAGGGAATTATTAAAAATTAAAACCAGCTCATTCAAAGACATATGCAAAACAATTTGTTTCATGTAAATATTCGATGGATGAACTCTTCCTGTGATATACAAAACAATAATTAAAATTGTTTAGAAATAGTCGCTCAAGGAACACATGTATTATCTAAAGCACGGTCTTTTTAGGGAATTATTAAAAATTAAAACCAGCTCATTCAAAGACATATGCAAAACAATTTTTTTCATGTAACGATTCGATGGATGAACTGTTCCTGTGATATACAAATCAATAATTAAAATTGTTTAGAAATAGTCGCTCAAGGAACACATGTATTATCTAAAGCACGGTCTTTTTAGGGAATTATTAAAAATTAAAACCAGCTCTTTCAAAGACATATGCAAAACAATTTTTTTTATGTAAAGATTCGATGGATGAACTATTCCTGTGATATCCAAAACAATAATTAAAATTATTTAGAAATAGTCGCTCTAGGAACACATGTATTATCTAAAGCACGGTCTTTTTAGAGAATTAATAAAAATTTAAACCAGCTCATTCAAAGACATATGCAAAACAATTTTTTTCATGTAAAGATTCGATGGATGAACTCTTCCTGTGATATACAAATCAATAATTAAAATTGTTTAGAAATAGTCGCTCAAGGAACCATTGTATTATCTAAAGCACGGTCTTTTTAGGGAATTATTAAAAATTAAAACCAGCTCATTCAAAGACATATGCAAAACAATTTGTTTCATGTAAATATTTGATGGATGAACTCTTCCTGTGATATACAAAACAATAATTAAAATTGTTTAGAAATAGTCGCTCAAGGAATACATGTATTATCTAAAGCACGGTATTTTTAGGGAATTATTAAAAATTAAAACCAGCTCATTCAAAGACATATGCAAAACAATTTTTTTCATGTAAAGATTCGATGGATGAACTCTTCCTGTAATATACAAATCTATAATTAAAATTGTTTAGAAATAGACGCTCAAGGAACCATTGTATTATCTAAAGCACGGTCTTTTTAGGAAATTATTAAAAATTAAAACCAGCTCATTAAAACACATATGCAAAACAAATTTTTTTCATGAAACGATTCGATGGATGAACTCTTCCTGTGATATACAAATCAATAATTAAAATTGTTTAGAAATAGTCGCTCAAGGAACACATGTATTATATAAAGCACGGTTGTTTTAGGGAATTATTAAAAATTAAAACCAGCTCATTCAAAGACATATGCAAAACAATTTTTTTCATGTAAATATTCGATGGATGAACTCTTCCTGTGATATACAAAACAATAATTAAAATTGTTTAGAAATAGTCGCTCAAGGAACACATGTATTATATAAAGCAAGGCTGTTTTAGGGAATTATTAAAAATTAAAACCAGCTCATTCAAAGACATATGCAAAACAATTTTTTTCATGTAAATATTTAATGGATGAACTCTTCCTGTGATATACAAAACAATAATTAAAATTGTTTAGAAATAGTCGCTCCAGGAACACATGTATTATCTAATGCACGGTATTTTTAGGAAATTATTAAAAATTAAAACCAGCTCATTCAAAGACATATGCAAAACAATTTGTTTCATGTAAATATTCGATGGATGAACTCTTCCTGTGATATACAAAACAATAATTAAAATTGTTTAGAAATAGTCGCTCAAGGAACACATGTATTATATAAAGCACGGTTGTTTTAGGGAATTATTAAAAATTAAAACCAGCTTATTCAAAGACATATGCAAAACAATTTTTTTCATGTAAATATTCGATGGATGAACTCTTCCTGTGATATACAAAACAATAATTAAAATTGTTTAGAAATAGTCGCTCCAGGAACACATGTATTATCTAATGCACGGTATTTTTAGGGAATTATTAAAAATTAAAACCAGCTCATTCAAAGACATATGCAAAACAATTGTTTTCATGTAAAGAATCGATGGATGAACTCTTCCTGTGATATACAAAACAATAATTAAATTGTTTAGAAATAGTCGCTCAAGAAACACATGTATTATCTAAAGCACGGTCTTTTTAGGGAATTATTAAAAATTAAAACCAGCTCATTCAAAGACATATGCAAAACAATTTTTTTCATGTAAAGATTCGATGGATGAACTCTTCCTGTGATAAACAAAACAATAATTAAAATTGTTTAGAAATAGTCGCTCAAGGAACACATGTATTATCTAATGCACGGTATTTTTAGGGAATTATTAAAAATTAAAACCAGCTCATTCAAAGACATATGCAAAACAATTGTTTTCATGTAAAGATTCGATGGATGAACTCTTTCTGTGATATACAAAACAATAATTAAATTGTTTAGAAATAGTCGCTCAAGAAACACATGTATTATCTAAAGCACGGTCTTTTTAGGGAATTATTAAAAATTAAAACCAGCTCATTTAAAGACATATGCAAAACAATTTTTTTCATGTAAAGATTCGATGGATGAACTCTTCCTGTGATATACAAAACAATAATTAAATTGTTTAGAAATAGTCGCTCAAGAAACACATGTATTATCTAAAGCACGGTCTTTTTAGGGAATTATTAAAAATTAAAACCAGCTCATTCAAAGACATATGCAAAACAATTTTTTTCATGTAAAGATTCGATGGATGAACTCTTCCTGTGATAAACAAAACAATAATTAAAATTGTTTAGAAATAGTCGCTCAAGGAACACATGTATTATCTAAAGCACGGTCTTTTTAGGGAATTATTAAAAATTAAAACCAGCTCATTCAAAGACATATGCAAAACAATTTGTTTCATGTAAATATTCGATGGATGAACTCTTCCTGTGATATACAAAACAATAATTAAAATTGTTTAGAAATAGTCGCTCAAGGAACACATGTATTATCTAAAGCACGGTCTTTTTAGGGAATTAATAAAAATTTAAACCAGCTCATTCAAAGACATATGCAAAACAATTTTTTTCATGTAAAGATTCGATGGATGAACTATTCCTGTGATATCCAAAACAATAATTAAAATTATTTAGAAATAGTCGCTCTAGGAACACATGTATTATCTAAAGCACGGTCTTTTTAGGGAATTAATAAAAATTTAAACCAGCTCATTCAAAGACATATGCAAAACAATTTTTTTCATGTAAAGATTCGATGGATGAACTCTTCCTGTGATATACAAATCAATAATTAAAATTGTTTAGAAATAGTCGCTCAAGGAACCATTGTATTATCTAAAGCACGGTCTTTTTAGGGAATTATTAAAAATTAAAACCAGCTCATTCAAAGACATATGCAAAACAATTTGTTTCATGTAAATATTTGATGGATGAACTCTTCCTGTGATATACAAAACAATAATTAAAATTGTTTAGAAATAGTCGCTCAAGGAATACATGTATTATCTAAAGCACGGTATTTTTAGGGAATTATTAAAAATTAAAACCAGCTCATTCAAAGACATATGCAAAACAATTTTTTTCATGTAAAGATTCGATGGATGAACTCTTCCTGTAATATACAAATCTATAATTAAAATTGTTTAGAAATAGACGCTCAAGGAACCATTGTATTATCTAAAGCACGGTCTTTTTAGGAAATTATTAAAAATTAAAACCAGCTCATTAAAACACATATGCAAAACAAATTTTTTTCATGAAACGATTCGATGGATGAACTCTTCCTGTGATATACAAATCAATAATTAAAATTGTTTAGAAATAGTCGCTCAAGGAACACATGTATTATATAAAGCACGGTTGTTTTAGGGAATTATTAAAAATTAAAACCAGCTCATTCAAAGACATATGCAAAACAATTTTTTTCATGTAAATATTCGATGGATGAACTCTTCCTGTGATATACAAAACAATAATTAAAATTGTTTAGAAATAGTCGCTCAAGGAACACATGTATTATATAAAGCAAGGCTGTTTTAGGGAATTATTAAAAATTAAAACCAGCTCATTCAAAGACATATGCAAAACAATTTTTTTCATGTAAATATTTGATGGATGAACTCTTCCTGTGATATACAAAACAATAATTAAAATTGTTTAGAAATAGTCGCTCCAGGAACACATGTATTATCTAATGCACGGTATTTTTAGGGAATTATTAAAAATTAAAACCAGCTCATTCAAAGACATATGCAAAACAATTTGTTTCATGTAAATATTCGATGGATGAACTCTTCCTGTGATATACAAAACAATAATTAAAATTGTTTAGAAATAGTCGCTCAAGGAACACATGTATTATATAAAGCACGGTTGTTTTAGGGAATTATTAAAAATTAAAACCAGCTTATTCAAAGACATATGCAAAACAATTTTTTTCATGTAAATATTCGATGGATGAACTCTTCCTGTGATATACAAAACAATAATTAAAATTGTTTAGAAATAGTCGCTCCAGGAACACATGTATTATCTAATGCACGGTATTTTTAGGGAATTATTAAAAATTAAAACCAGCTCATTCAAAGACATATGCAAAACAATTGTTTTCATGTAAAGATTCGATGGATGAACTCTTCCTGTGATATACAAAACAATAATTAAATTGTTTAGAAATAGTCGCTCAAGAAACAAATGTATTATCTAAAGCACGGTCTTTTTAGGGAATTATTAAAAATTAAAACCAGCTCATTCAAAGACATATGCAAAACAATTTTTTTCATGTAAAGATTCGATGGATGAACTCTTCCTGTGATAAACAAAACAATAATTAAAATTGTTTAGAAATAGTCGCTCAAGAAACACATGTATTATCTAAAGCACGGTCTTTTTAGGGAATTATTAAAAATTAAAACCAGCTCATTCAAAGACATATGCAAAACAATTGTTTTCATGTAAAGATTCGATGGATGAACTCTTCCTGTGATATACAAAACAATAATTAAATTGTTTAGAAATAGTCGCTCAAGAAACAAATGTATTATCTAAAGCACGGTCTTTTTAGGGAATTATTAAAAATTAAAACCAGCTCATTCAAAGACATATGCAAAACAATTTTTTTCATGTAAAGATTCGATGGATGAACTCTTCCTGTGATAAACAAAACAATAATTAAAATTGTTTAGAAATAGTCGCTCAAGAAACACATGTATTATCTAAAGCACGGTCTTTTTAGGGAATTATTAAAAATTAAAACCAGCTCATTCAAAGACATATGCAAAAAAATTTTTTTCATGTAAAGATTCGATGGATGAACTCTTCCTGTGATAAACAAAACAATAATTAAAATTGTTTAGAAATAGTCGCTCAGGGAACACATGTATTATCTAAAGCACGGTCTTTTTAGGGAATTATTAAAAATTAAAACCAGCTCATTTAAAGACATATGCAAAACAATTTGTTTCATGTAAATATTCGATGGATGAACTCTTCCTGTGATATACAAATCAATAATTAAAATTGTTTAGAAATAGTCGCTCAAGGAACACATGTATTATCTAATGCACGGTATTTTTAGGAAATTATTAAAAATTAAAACCAGCTCATTTAAAGTCATATGCAAAACAATTTTTTTCATGTAAATATTTGATGGATGAACTCTTCCTGCGATATACAAAACAATAATTAAAATTGTTTAGAAATAGTCGCTCAAGGAACACATGTATTATCTAAAGCCCCGTATTTTTAGGGAATTATTAAAAATTAAAATCAGCCCATTCAAAGACATATGCAAAACCTTTTTTTTCATGTAAAGAATCGATGGATGAACTTTTCCTGTGATATACAAATCAATAATTAAAATTGTTTAGAAATAGTCGCTCAAGGAACACATGTATTAACTAAAGCACGGTCTTTTTAGGAAATTATTAAAAATTAAAACCAGCTCATTGAAACACATATGCAAAACAATTTTTTTCATGTAAAGATTCGATGGATGAACTCTTCCTGTGATATACAAATCAATAATTAAAATTGTTTAGAAATAGTCGCTCAAGGAACACATGTATTATCTAAAGCACGGTATTTTTAGGGAATTATTAAAAATTAAAACCAGCTCATTTAAAGACATATGCAAAACAATTTTTTTCATGTAAAGATTCGATGGATGAACTCTTCCTGTGATATACAAAACAATAATTAAAATTGTTTAGAAATAGTCGCTCAAGGAACACATGTATTATCTAAAGCACGGTATTTTTAGGGAATTATTAAAAATTAAAACCAGCTCATTGAAAGACATATGCAAAACAATTTGTTTCATGTAAATATTCGATGGATGAACTCTTCCTGTGATATACAAAACAATAATTAAAATTGTTTAGAAATAGTCGCTCAAGGAACACATGTATTATCTAAAGCACGGTATTTTTAGGGAATTATTAAAAATTAAAACCAGCTCATTGAAACACATATACAAAACTATTTTTTTTAATGTAAATATTCGATGGATGAACTCTTCCTGTGATATACAAAACAATAATTAAAAATGTTTAGAAATAGTCGCTCAAGGAACACATGTATTATCTAAAGCACGGTCTTTTTAGGGAATTATTAAAAATTAAAACCAGCTCATTGAAAGACATATGCAAAACAATTTGTTTCATGTAAATATTCGATGGATGAACTCTTCCTGTGATATACAAAACAATAATTAAAATTGTTTAGAAATAGTCGCTCAAGGAACACATGTATCAACTAAAGCATGGTATTTTTAGGGAATTATTAAAAATTAAAACCAGCTCATTCAAAGACATATGCAAAACAATTTTTTTCATGTAAAGATTCGATGGATGAACTCTTCCTGTGATATACAAAACAATAATTAAAATTGTTTAGAAATAGTCGCTCAAGGAACACATGTATTATCTAAAGCACGGTCTTTTTAGGAAATTATTAAAAATTAAAACCAGCTCATTCATAGACATATGCAAAACAGTTTGTTTCATGTAAATATTCGATGGATGAACTCTTCCTGTGATATACAAAACAATAATTAAAATTGTTTAGAAATAGTCGCTCAAGGAGCACATGTATTATCAAAAGCACGGTATTTTTAGGAAATTATTAAAAATTAAAACCAGCTCATTGAAAGACATATGCAAAACTATTTTTTTTTATGTAAATAATCCATGGATGAACTCTTCCTGTGATATACAAAACAAAAATTATAATTGTTTAGAAATAGTCGCTCAAGGAACACATGTACTCGTATTATCTAAAGCACGGTCTTTTTAGGGAATTATTAAAAATTAAAACCAGCTCATTCAAAGACATATGCAAAACAATTTTTTTCATGTAAATATTCGATGGATAAACTCTTCCTGTGATATACAAAACAATAATTAAAATTGTTTAGATATAGTTGCTCAAGGAACCATTGTATTATCTAAAGCACGGTCTTTTTAGGGAATTATTAAAAATCAAAACCAGCTCATTCAAAGACATATGCAAACTATTTGTTTGATGTAAATATTCGATGGATGATCTCTTCCTGTGATAAACAAATCAATAATTAAAATTATTTAGAAATAGTCGCTCAAGAAACATGTATTATCTAAAGCACGTTATTTTTAGGGAATTATTAAAAATTAAAACCAGCACATTCAAAGACATATGCAAAACAATTTTTTTCATGTAAAGATTCGATGGATGAACTCTTCCTGTGATATACAAAACAATAATTAAAATTGTTTAGAAATAGTCGCTCCAGGAACACATGTTTTATCTAATGCACGGTATTTTTGGGGAATTATTAAAAATTAAAACCAGCTCATTCAAAGACATATGCAAAACAATTGTTTTCATGTAAAGATTCGATGGATGAACTCTTCCTGTGATATACAAAACAATAATTAAAATTGTTTAGAAATAGTCGCTCAAGAAACACATGTATTATCTAAAGCATGGTATTTTTAGGGAATTATTAAAATATAAAACCAGCTCATTCAAAGACATATGCAAAACAATTTGTTTCATGTAAATATTCGATGGATGAACTCTTCCTGTGATATACAAAACAATAATTAAAATTGTTTAGAAATAGTCGCTCAAGGAACACATGTATTATCTAAAGCACGGTATTTTTAGGAAATTATTAAAAATTAAAACCAGCTCATTCAAAGACATATGCAAAACAATTTTTTTCATGTAAAGATTCGATGGATGAACTCTTCCTGTGATATACGAATCAATAATTAAAATTGTTTAGAAATAGTCGCTCAGGGAACACATGTATTATCTAAAGCACGGTCTTTTTAGGGAATTATTAAAAATTAAAACCAGCTCATTTAAAGACATATGCAAAACAATTTTTTTCATGTAAAGATTCGATGGATGAACTCTTCCTGTGATATACAAAACAATAATTAAATTGTTTAGAAATAGTCGCTCAAGGAACACATGTATTATCTAAAGCACGGTCGTTTTAAGGAATTATTAAAAATTAAAACCAGCTCATTCAAAGACATATGCAAAACAATTTTTTTCATGTAAAGATTCGATGGATACACTCTTCCTGTGATATACGAATCAATAATTAAAATTGTTTAGAAATAGTCGCTCAGGGAACACATGTATTATCTAAAGCACGGTCTTTTTAGGGAATTATTAAAAATTAAAACCAGCTCATTCATAGACATATGCAAAACAATTTGTTTCATGTAAATATTCGATGGATGAACTTTTCCTGTGATATACAAAACAATAATAAAAATTGTTTAGAAATAGTCGCTCAAGAAACACATGTATTATCTAAAGCACGGTATTTTTAGGGAATTATTAAAATATAAAACCAGCTCATTCAAAGACATATGCAAAACAATTTGTTTCATGTAAATATTCGATGGATGAACTCTTCCTGTGATATACAAAACAATAATTAAAATTGTTTAGAAATAGTCGCTCAAGGAACACATGTATTATCTAAAGCACGGTATTTTTAGGAAATTATTAAAAATTAAAACCAGCTCATTCAAAGACATATGCAAAACAATTTTTTTCATGTAAAGATTCGATGGATGAACTTTTCCTGTGATATACAAAACAATAATTAAAATTGTTTAGAAATAGTCGCTCAAGGAACACATGTATTATCTAAAGCACGGTCTTTTTAGGGAATTATTAAAAATTAAAACCAGCTCATTCAAAGACATATGCAAAACAATCTTTTTCATGTAACGATTCGATGGATGAACTCTTCCTGTGATATACAAATCTATAATTAAAATTGTTTAGAAATAGTCGCTCAAGGAACCATTGTATTATCTAAAGCACGGTCTTTTTAGGGAATTATTAAAAATTAAAACCAGCTCATTCAAAGAAATATGCAAAACAATTTTTTTCATGTAACGATTCGATGGATGAACTCTTCCCGTGATATACAAATCTATAATTAAAATTGTTTAGAAATAGTCGCTTAAGGAACCATTGTATTATCTAAAGCACGGTCTTTTTAGGGAATTATTAAAAATTAAAACCAGCTCATTTAAAGAAATATGCAAAACAATTTTTTTCATGTAACGATTCGATGGATGAACTCTTCCTGTGATATACAAATCTATAATTAAAATTGTTTAGAAATAGTCGCTCAAGGAACCATTGTATTATTTAAAGCACGGTCTTTTTATGGAATTATTAAAAATTAAAACCAGCTCATTCAAGGACATATGCAAAACAATTTTTTTCATGTAACGATTCGATGGATGAACTCTTCCTGTGATATACAAATCTATAATTAAAATTGTTTAGAAATAGTCGCTTAAGGAACCATTGTATTATCTTAAGCACGGTCTTTTTAGGGAATTATTAAAAATTAAAACCAGCTCATTCAAAGACATATGCAAAACAATTTTTTTCATGTAACGATTCGATGGATGAACTCTTCCTGTGATATACAAATCAATAATTAAAATTGTTTAGAAATAGTCGCTCAAGGATTACATGTATTATCTAAAGCACGGTCTTTTTAGGGAATTATTAAAAATTAAAATCAGCTTATTCAAAGACATATGCAAAACACTTTGTTTCATGTAAATATTCGATGGATGAACTCTTCCTGTGATATACAAAACAATAATTAAAATTGTTTACAAATAGTTGCTCAAGGAACACATGTATTATCTAAAGCACGGTATTTTTAGGGAATTATTAAAAATTAAAACCAGCTCATTCAAAGACATATGCAAAACAATTTGTTTCATGTAAATATTCGATGGATGAACTCTTCCTGTGATATACAAAACAATAATTAAAATTGTTTAGAAATAGTCGCTCAAGGAACACATGTATTATCTAAAGCACGGTCTTTTTAGGGAATTATTAAAAATTAAAACCAGCTCATTCAAAGACATATGCAAAACAATTTGTTTCATGTAAATATTCGATGGATGAACTCTTCCTGTGATATACAAAACAATAATTAAAATTGTTTAGAAATAGTCGCTCAAGGAACACATGTATTATCTAAAGCACGGTCTTTTTAGGGAATTATTAAAAATTAAAACCAGCTCATTCAAAGACATATGCAAAACAATTTTTTTCATGTAACGATTTGATGGATGAACTCTTCCTGTGATATACAAATCAATAATTAAAATTGTTTAGAAATAGTCGCTCAAGGAACACATGTATTATCTAAAGCACGGTCTTTTTAGGGAATTATTAAAAATTAAAACCAGCTCTTTCAAAGACATATGCAAAACAATTTTTTTCATGTAAAGATTCGATGGATGAACTATTCCTGTGATATCCAAAACAATAATTAAAATTATTTAGAAATAGTCGCTCAAGGAACACATGTATTATCTAAAGCACGGTGTTTTTAGGGAATTATTAAAAATTAAAACCAGCTCATTCAAAGAAATATGCAAAGCAATTTTTTTCATGTAACGATTCGATAGATGAACTCTTCCTGTGATATACAAATCTATAATTAAAATTGTTTAGAAATAGTCGCTCAAGGAACCATTGTATTATCTAAAGCACGGTTTTTTTATGGAATTATTAAAAATTAAAACCAGCTCATTCAAAGACATATGCAAAACTATCTTTTTCATGTAACGATTCGATAGATGAACTCTTCCTGTGATATACAAATCTATAATTAAAATTGTTTAGAAATAGTCGCTCAAGGAACCATTGTATTATCTAAAGCACGGTCTTTTTAGGGAATTATTAAAAATTAAAACCAGCTCATTCAAAGAAATATGCAAAACCATTTTTTTCATGTAACGATTCAATGAATGAACTCTTCCTGTGATATACAAATCTATAATTAAAATTGTTTAGAAATAGTCGCTCAAGGAACCATTGTATTATCTAAAGCACGGTCTTTTTATGGAATTATTAAAAATTAAAACCAGCTCATTCAAGGACATATGCAAAACAATTTTTTTCATGTAACGATTCGATGGATGAACTCTTCCTGTGATATACAAATCTATAATTAAAATGGTTTAGAAATAGTCGCTTAAGGAACCATTGTATTATCTTAAGCACGGTCTTTTTAGGGAATTATTAAAAATTAAAACCAGCTCATTCAAAGACATATGCAAAACAATTTTTTTCATGTAACGATTCGATGGATGAACTCTTCCTGTGATATACAAATCAATAATTAAAATTGTTTAGAAATAGTCGCTCAAGGAACACATGTATTATCTAAAGCACGGTCTTTTTAGGGAATTATTAAAAATTAAAACTAGCTCATTCAAAGACATATGCAAAACAATTTGTTTCATGTAAATATTCGATGGATGAACTCTTCCTGTGATATACAAAACAATAATTAAAATTGTTTACAAATAGTTGCTCAAGGAACACATGTTTTATCTAAAGCACGGTATTTTTAGGGAATTATTAAAAATTAAAACCAGCTCATTCAAAGACATATGCAAAACAATTTGTTTCATGTAAATATTCGATGGATGAACTCTTCCTGTGATATACAAAACAATAATTAAAATTGTTTAGAAATAGTCGCTCAAGGAACACATGTATTATCTAAAGCACGGTATTTTTAGGGAATTATTAAAAATTAAAACCAGCTCATTCAAAGACATATGCAAAACAATTTGTTTCATGTAAATATTCGATGGATGAACTCTTCCTGTGATATACAAAACAATAATTAACCCTTAAGTAGTGAGGTGCGGTCATGGTGACCGCACGGTAATTTCAATCTAATACTACAGCTAATTCGTCATGTGTACATCCCCCTCCGTCTAGGTACCTTCAAACTACTTCACAATTAGTCCGTGACTAGCATACAAAAATCGAGAGTTGTGTCGTTGTCTCGAAAAAAAATTATAAAGTTTATTTGCGGTCACAGTGACCGCACCTCACAGTTAGTGTAACTTTTTGCATGCAGGCGCTAAAAGGCAAAAAACATGTCTGAGAAGGCAGGACCTTCGAAAAGAGTTCGTTTAAACAATCCAAATTTGAAGAAACTCTATCGAAATGGTTTGAGGTAACTGAAGACAATATTAGCGATGAAGACAGCAGTGTAAGTGACGTTTATGAAGAAATTCGAACATGATACATGATCTATGCAATCAGATACAGGTGAGGAAGATACGGAAGAAACAGAAACTAATATTGACAAGCTATATCCAGTTTAGGAAACGAAGAAGCAGAAACAACTAGAAATGAAAAGACTTCTATGAAAAAACTCGATTCAAATTGTCTGGTGTGCTAAGAAAATATCTAAAAACTGTAATGGAAAATTGTAAAATTTTAAGACTTGCGGTTTTTATGATTTAATTTTTTTGAAATAGTTTTTTATATTTATAAGTTTAGTATGGTCCCTATAGTTACACTTTAGTCCTAAAAATTTTGGTTTCGAGTTTTCTTTTTTTGTATAATTCATATAGTCCGCTGACTTACGCAAAATGCGTTATTATTAGGTACACTGTGTTCAGTTTATTAATTTTATAATAAGGCTTCATACTAAACATTGTCTTTTTTATCAATAAACATTGAAAAATACCCAAACAAACACTATTGTTGAATTATAGGACAAAATACATTCTTTTTCAATTTTTTGCAACAGTAAAAACTGCGCGGTCACAGTGACCGCACGTCACTACTAACGTAACTCATATTTCACCTCACTACTTAAGGGTTAAAATTGTTTAGAAATAGTCGCTCAAGGAACACATGTATTATCTAAAGCACGGTCTTTTTAGGGAATTATTAAAAATTAAAACCAGCTCATTCAAAGACATATGCAAAACAATTTGTTTCATGTAAATATTCGATGGATGAACTCTTCCTGTGATATACAAAACAATAATTAAAATTGTTTAGAAATAGTCGCTCAAGGAACACATGTATTATCTAAAGCACGGTCTTTTTAGGGAATTATTAAAAATTAAAACCAGCTCATTCAAAGACATATGCAAAACAATTTTTTTTATGTAAAGATTCGATGGATGAACTATTCCTGTGATATCCAAAACAATAATTAAAATTATTTAGAAATAGTCGCTCAAGGAACACGTGTATTATCTAAAGCACGGTCTTTTTAGGGAATTATTAAAAATTAAAACCAGCTCATTCAAAGACATATGCAAAACAATTGTTTTCATGTAAAGATTCGATGGATGAACTATTCCTGTGATATCCAAAACAATAATTAAAATTATTTAGAAATAGTCGCTCAAGGAACACATGTATTATCTAAAGCACGGTCTTTTTAGGGAATTATTAAAAATTAAAACCAGCTCATTCAAAGACATATGCAAAACAATTTTTTTCATGTAAAGATTCGATGGATGAACTCTTCCTGTGATAAACAAAACAATAATTAAAATTGTTTAGAAATAGTCGCTCAAGGAACACATGTATTATCTAAAGCACGGTCTTTTTAGGGAATTATTAAAAATTAAAACCAGCTCATTCAAAGACATATGCAAAACAATTTGTTTCATGTAAATATTCGATGGATAAACTCTTCCTGTGATATACAAAACAATAATTAAAATTGTTTAGAAATAGTCGCTCAAGGAACCATTGTATTATCTAAAGCACGGTCTTTTTAGGGAATTATTAAAAATTAAAACCAGCTCATTCAAAGAAATATGCAAAACAATTTTTTTCATGTAACGATTCGATGGATGAACTCTTCCTGTGATATACAAATCTATAATTAAAATTGTTTAGAAATAGTCGCTCAAGGAACCATTGTATTATCTAAAGCACGGTCTTTTTATGGAATTATTAAAAATTAAAACCAGCTCATTCAAAGACATATGCAAAACAATCTTTTTCATGTAACGATTCGATGGATGAACTCTTCCTGTGATATACAAATCTATAATTAAAATTGTTTAGAAATAGTCGCTCAAGGAACCATTGTATTATCTAAAGCACGGTCTTTTTAGGGAATTATTAAAAATTAAAACCAGCTCATTCAAAGAAATATGCAAAACAATTTTTTTCATGTAACGATTCGATGGATGAACTCTTCCCGTGATATACAAATCTATAATTAAAATTGTTTAGAAATAGTCGCTCAAGGAACCATTGTATTATCTAAAGCACGGTCTTTTTAGGGAATTATTAAAAATTAAAACCAGCTCATTCAAAGAAATATGCAAAACAATTTTTTTCATGTAACGATTCGATGGATGAACTCTTCCTGTGATATACAAATCTATAATTAAAATTGTTTAGAAATAGTCGCTCAAGGACCCATTGTATTATCTAAAGCACGGTCTTTTTATGGAATTATTAAAAATTAAAACCAGCTCATTCAAGGACATATGCAAAACAATTTTTTTCATGTAACAATTCTATGGATGAACTCTTCCTGTGATATACAAATCTATAATTAAAATTGTTTAGAAATAGTCGCTTAAGGAACCATTGTATTATCTAAAGCACGGTCTTTTTAGGGAATTATTAAAAATTAAAACCAGCTCATTCAAAGACATATGCAAAACAATTTTTTTCATGTAACGATTCGATGGATGAACTCTTCCTGTGATATACAAATCAATAATTAAAATTGTTTAGAAATAGTCGCTCAAGGAACACATGTATTATCTAAAGCACGGTCTTTTTAGGGAATTATTAAAAATTAAAACCAGCTCATTCAAAGACATATGCAAAACAATTTGTTTCATGTAAATATTCGATGGATGAACTCTTCCTGTGATATACAAAACAATAATTAAAATTGTTTAGAAATAGTCGCTCAAGGAACACATGTATTATCTAAAGCACGGTCTTTTTAGGGAATTATTAAAAATTAAAACCAGCTCATTCAAAGACATATGCAAAACAATTTGTTTCATGTAAATATTCGATGGATGAACTCTTCCTGTGATATACAAAACAATAATTAAAATTGTTTAGAAATAGTCGCTCAAGGAACACATGTATTATCTAAAGCACGGTCTTTTTAGGGAATTATTAAAAATTAAAACCAGCTCATTCAAAGACATATGCAAAACAATTTTTTTTATGTAAAGATTCGATGGATGAACTATTCCTGTGATATCCAAAACAATAATTAAAATTATTTAGAAATAGTCGCTCAAGGAACACGTGTATTATCTAAAGCACGGTCTTTTTAGGGAATTATTAAAAATTAAAACCAGCTCATTCAAAGACATATGCAAAACAATTGTTTTCATGTAAAGATTCGATGGATGAACTATTCCTGTGATATCCAAAACAATAATTAAAATTATTTAGAAATAGTCGCTCAAGGAACACATGTATTATCTAAAGCACGGTCTTTTTAGGGAATTATTAAAAATTAAAACCAGCTCATTCAAAGACATATGCAAAACAATTTTTTTCATGTAAAGATTCGATGGATGAACTCTTCCTGTGATAAACAAAACAATAATTAAAATTGTTTAGAAATAGTCGCTCAAGGAACACATGTATTATCTAAAGCACGGTCTTTTTAGGGAATTATTAAAAATTAAAACCAGCTCATTCAAAGACATATGCAAAACAATTTGTTTCATGTAAATATTCGATGGATAAACTCTTCCTGTGATATACAAAACCATAATTAAAATTGTTTAGAAATAGTCGCTCAAGGAACCATTGTATTATCTAAAGCACGGTCTTTTTAGGGAATTATTAAAAATTAAAACCAGCTCATTCAAAGAAATATGCAAAACAATTTTTTTCATGTAACGATTCGATGGATGAACTCTTCCTGTGATATACAAATCTATAATTAAAATTGTTTAGAAATAGTCGCTCAAGGAACCATTGTATTATCTAAAGCACGGTCTTTTTATGGAATTATTAAAAATTAAAACCAGCTCATTCAAAGACATATGCAAAACAATCTTTTTCATGTAACGATTCGATGGATGAACTCTTCCTGTGATATACAAATCTATAATTAAAATTGTTTAGAAATAGTCGCTCAAGGAACCATTGTATTATCTAAAGCACGGTCTTTTTAGGGAATTATTAAAAATTAAAACCAGCTCATTCAAAGAAATATGCAAAACAATTTTTTTCATGTAACGATTCGATGGATGAACTCTTCCCGTGATATACAAATCTATAATTAAAATTGTTTAGAAATAGTCGCTCAAGGAACCATTGTATTATCTAAAGCACGGTCTTTTTAGGGAATTATTAAAAATTAAAACCAGCTCATTCAAAGAAATATGCAAAACAATTTTTTTCATGTAACGATTCGATGGATGAACTCTTCCTGTGATATACAAATCTATAATTAAAATTGTTTAGAAATAGTCGCTCAAGGACCCATTGTATTATCTAAAGCACGGTCTTTTTATGGAATTATTAAAAATTAAAACCAGCTCATTCAAGGACATATGCAAAACAATTTTTTTCATGTAACAATTCTATGGATGAACTCTTCCTGTGATATACAAATCTATAATTAAAATTGTTTTAAAATAGTCGCTTAAGGAACCATTGTATTATCTAAAGCACGGTCTTTTTAGGGAATTATTAAAAATTAAAACCAGCTCATTCAAAGACATATGCAAAACAATTTTTTTCATGTAACGATTCGATGGATGAACTCTTCCTGTGATATACAAATCAATAATTAAAATTGTTTAGAAATAGTCGCTCAAGGAACACATGTATTATCTAAAGCACGGTCTTTTTAGGGAATTATTAAAAATTAAAACCAGCTCATTCAAAGACATATGCAAAACAATTTGTTTCATGTAAATATTCGATGGATGAACTCTTCCTGTGATATACAAAACAATAATTAAAATTGTTTACAAATAGTTGCTCAAGGAACACATGTATTATCTAAAGCACGGTATTTTTAGGGAATTATTAAAAATTAAAACCAGCTCATTCAAAGACATATGCAAAACAATTTGTTTCATGTAAATATTCGATGGATGAACTCTTCCTGTGATATACAAAACAATAATTAAAATTGTTTAGAAATAGTCGCTCAAGGAACACATGTATTATCTAAAGCACGGTCTTTTTAGGGAATTATTAAAAATTAAAACCAGCTCATTCAAGGACATATGCAAAACAATTTGTTTCATGTAAATATTCGATGGATGAACTCTTCCTGTGATATACAAAACAATAATTAAAATTGTTTAGAAATAGTCGCTCAAGGAACACATGTATTATCTAAAGCACGGTCTTTTTAGGGAATTATTAAAAATTAAAACCAGCTCATTCAAAGACATATGCAAAACAATTTTTTTCATGTAACGATTCGATGGATGAACTGTTCCTGTGATATACAAATCAATAATTAAAATTGTTTAGAAATAGTCGCTCAAGGAACACATGTATTATCTAAAGCACGGTCTTTTTAGGGAATTATTAAAAATTAAAACCAGCTCTTTCAAAGACATATGCAAAACAATTTTTTTTATGTAAAGATTCGATGGATGAACTATTCCTGTGATATCCAAAACAATAATTAAAATTATTTAGAAATAGTCGCTCTAGGAACACATGTATTATCTAAAGCACGGTCTTTTTAGGGAATTAATAAAAATTTAAACCAGCTCATTCAAAGACATATGCAAAACAATTTTTTTCATGTAAAGATTCGATGGATGAACTCTTCCTGTGATATACAAATCAATAATTAAAATTGTTTAGAAATAGTCGCTCAAGGAACCATTGTATTATCTAAAGCACGGTCTTTTTAGGGAATTATTAAAAATTAAAACCAGCTCATTCAAAGACATATGCAAAACAATTTGTTTCATGTAAATATTTGATGGATGAACTCTTCCTGTGATATACAAAACAATAATTAAAATTGTTTAGAAATAGTCGCTCAAGGAATACATGTATTATCTAAAGCACGGTATTTTTAGGGAATTATTAAAAATTAAAACCAGCTCATTCAAAGACATATGCAAAACAATTTTTTTCATGTAAAGATTCGATGGATGAACTCTTCCTGTAATATACAAATCTATAATTAAAATTGTTTAGAAATAGACGCTCGAGGAACCATTGTATTATCTAAAGCACGGTCTTTTTAGGAAATTATTAAAAATTAAAACCAGCTCAATAAAACACATATGCAAAACAAATTTTTTTCATTTAACGATTCGATGGATGAACTCTTCCTGTGATATACAAATCAATAATTAAAATTGTTTAGAAATAGTCGCTCAAGGAACACATGTATTATATAAAGCACGGTTGTTTTAGGGAATTATTAAAAATTAAAACCAGCTCATTCAAAGACATATGCAAAACAATTTTTTTCATGTAAATATTCGATGGATGAACTCTTCCTGTGATATACAAAACAATAATTAAAATTGTTTAGAAATAGTCGCTCAAGGAACACATGTATTATATAAAGCAAGGCTGTTTTAGGGAATTATTAAAAATTAAAACCAGCTCATTCAAAGACATATGCAAAACATTTTTTTTCATGTAAATATTTGATGGATGAACTCTTCCTGTGATATACAAAACAATAATTAAAATTGTTTAGAAATAGTCGCTCCAGGAACACATGTATTATCTAATGCACGGTATTTTTAGGGAATTATTAAAAATTAAAACCAGCTCATTCAAAGACATATGCAAAACAATTTGTTTCATGTAAATATTCGATGGATGAACTCTTCCTGTGATATACAAAACAATAATTAAAATTGTTTAGAAATAGTCGCTCAAGGAACACATGTATTATATAAAGCACGGTTGTTTTAGGGAATTATTAAAAATTAAAACCAGCTTATTCAAAGACATATGCAAAACCATTTTTTTCATGTAAATATTCGATGGATGAACTCTTCCTGTGATATACAAAACAATAATTAAAATTGTTTAGAAATAGTCGCTCCAGGAACATATGTATTATCTAATGCACGGTATTTTTAGGGAATTATTAAAAATTAAAACCAGCTCATTCAAAGACATATGCAAAACAATTGTTTTCATGTAAAGATTCGATGGATGAACTCTTCCTGTGATATACAAAACAATAATTAAATTGTTTAGAAATAGTCGCTCAAGAAACACATGTATTATCTAAAGCACGGTCTTTTTAGGGAATTATTAAAAATTAAAACCAGCTCATTCAAAGACATATGCAAAACAATTTTTTTCATGTAAAGATTCGATGGATGAACTCTTCCTGTGATAAACAAAACAATAATTAAAATTGTTTAGAAATAGTCGCTCAAGGAACACATGTATTATCTAATGCAAGGTATTTTTAGGGAATTATTAAAAATTAAAACCAGCTCATTCAAAGACATATGCAAAACAATTGTTTTCATGTAAAGATTCGATGGATGAACTCTTCCTGTGATATACAAAACAATAATTAAATTGTTTAGAAATAGTCGCTCAAGAAACACATGTATTATCTAAAGCACGGTCTTTTTAGGGAATTATTAAAAATTAAAACCAGCTCATTTAAAGACATATGCAAAACAATTTTTTTCATGTAAAGATTCGATGGATGAACTCTTCCTGTGATATACAAAACAATAATTAAATTGTTTAGAAATAGTCGCTCAAGAAACACATGTATTATCTAAAGCACGGTCTTTTTAGGGAATTATTAAAAATTAAAACCAGCTCATTCAAAGACATATGCAAAACAATTTTTTTCATGTAAAGATTCGATGGATGAACTCTTCCTGTGATAAACAAAACAATAATTAAAATTGTTTAGAAATAGTCGCTCAAGGAACACATGTATTATCTAAAGCACGGTCTTTTTAGGGAATTATTAAAAATTAAAACCAGCTCATTGAAACACATATGCAAAACAATTTTTTTAATGTAAATTTCGATGGATAAACTCTTCCTGTGATATATGAATCAATAATTAAAATTGTTTAGAAATAGTCGCTCAGGGAACACATGTATTATCTAAAGCACGGTCTTTTTAGGGAATTATTAAAAATTAAAACCAGCTCATTTAAAGACATATGCAAAACAATTTGTTTCATGTAAATATTCGATGGATGAACTCTTCCTGTGATATACAAATCAATAATTAAAATTGTTTAGAAATAGTCGCTCAAGGAACACATGTATTATCTAATGCACGGTATTTTTAGGAAATTATTAAAAATTAAAACCAGCTCATTTAAAGTCATATGCAAAACAATTTTTTTCATGTAAATATTTGATGGATGAACTCTTCCTGCGATATACAAAACAATAATTAAAATTGTTTAGAAATAGTCGCTCAAGGAACACATGTATTATCTAAAGCCCCGTATTTTTAGGGAATTATTAAAAATTAAAATCAGCCCATTCAAAGACATATGCAAAACCTTTTTTTTCATGTAAAGAATCGATGGATGAACTTTTCCTGTGATATACAAATCAATAATTAAAATTGTTTAGAAATAGTCGCTCAAGGAACACATGTATTAACTAAAGCACGGTCTTTTTAGGAAATTATTAAAAATTAAAACCAGCTCATTGAAACACATATGCAAAACAATTTTTTTCATGTAAAGATTCGATGGATGAACTCTTCCTGTGATATACAAATCAATAATTAAAATTGTTTAGAAATAGTCGCTCAAGGAACACATGTATTATCTAAAGCACGGTATTTTTAGGGAATTATTAAAAATTAAAACCAGCTCATTTAAAGACATATGCAAAACAATTTTTTTCATGTAAAGATTCGATGGATGAACTCTTCCTGTGATATACAAAACAATAATTAAAATTGTTTAGAAATAGTCGCTCAAGGAACACATGTATTATCTAAAGCACGGTATTTTTAGGGAATTATTAAAAATTAAAACCAGCTCATTGAAAGACATATGCAAAACAATTTGTTTCATGTAAATATTCGATGGATGAACTCTTCCTGTGATATACAAAACAATAATTAAAATTGTTTAGAAATAGTCGCTCAAGGAACACATGTATTATCTAAAGCACGGTGTTACGGTAACATTGTCCTATTGGGGGTTTTGTCCTATGGGAAGTAGTTCAAGTCTATTTTCCACGCATGTCATTTAGTTGTCTTTCATTTTACGACATTTTATTTCACTTCCTCTTCGTACTTTGGTTGTCAAAGACGCCTGTATTTGGTTGCGATAAAAGTATCCGTGGATATTCGAGTTTAGTGTTGGTGGGTGTAACGACTTTTTAAGTCGAGCCTTTAGTGCTAATTTGTTCCCGCCAATAAGACTGTTGGATCATTCGTAAGCACCAACACAGGTAAAATCTAATTTCTTTAAACCACGTGGAGAATGTGAGGTTAACATCTCTTTTTTAGGTGTCTTGTGTCGGTCAAACTTTTGTTTGACGTTTGATTTTCTTGGGTCCAGCTGTTGTTTTAAGTTTGTCCAGCCGACGTCCTTCTGTGGTCCTCCTGCTAGTCCTGGAGCCACCAGCAGCGTTAGCAGCAGCATTTCTTCTCAGCGAAAGCTAAGCTTAGATATTTAACCATCAGCTACGTCCTGATTAGTTGCTACGTTTCTATTTTACGTTGACCATTTATTGTATTACGTCAGCCATTTATTATCTTACGTTAACTATTGTAGAGCCTTCAGCTCGTTACTATTGTTAGTTCATTGTTTTGCTTAGGCGTTATTTATTAACGTTCAGTTCACTACTTTGTGTTTTTCGTTAGTATTATTTACTAACATTTGAAATTAATATTTTATATTGTTGTTAGCAGGACCTTATGTCCATGACATTATCCTACGTTCTCAACAATCTTTAAGTGGCTTTTGTTGTCACGATAATTTTATTTGTATCCTACGATTAATAAGCTAAGAACCGTATCCGTTTGCAAGGTATTTTTTTGGGTTATGCTATTGTTCGGTGATTTTAATGCCGCAAGTTTTATATTAGGTAGGAGAGCTCTTCCACTGGATTATATTAACTTCATTGTGTTATTATTAATTTTTATGTACATATTTGTGTATTCTAAGCAGGTACTTGCAAACCTCGGAACAGAACCGACCTTATACGTAGAACGTACTCTCTTTTTCGTTCAGTATCAGCGAATGTTTCCTTTTTTTTGTGGCCTTTCAAGTCTGTTGAGACCAGGAGTATATCCTGTATTATTATTTGTCATTACTGTTTGGTGTTATTAAAGGCATATATCGTCCAAGCCTACGAGTTCTTTTATTTCTTTTCTTAGGTTTTTTCGCTATTTTACCTTACAGAATAAATAGTGTGGCGCCCTTATTGATGTCTCCAAGTTTGTCACTAATTCGGACCTACCCCATTCTCGTCTGAACTAGCCGCGAGTCCGATTCACCGTTCTTGTTGTACGAGTATAGGCTTTCCTTATTAAGTGGCCGATATTCGTGTAACAAAATTGACGCCCAACGTTAGTGGCCTTGTATAACTAAACTTTATTCCTTTAGTGACTTGTCTGATAATTGCCTTTATTCTTTTTAAATAGCAACTTAGACTATTTTTCTAAAATTTTATTTCTTGCTACGTGTGTTGCATATATCTAGGCGTTCCTAATAAATGCAAGCATACATTTACCCTAGCTTCGCGACGATTCTTTAGGTTTTGACTCCTCTGCTGGACGTTTTCGTTGTTACTACCTGGTTTTCGGGATTTCTGATATACAGGGTGGAACAACAATTTTGCACTTTTTTTTTTATTGGTTCTATAGATTCCTTAGGTGGTTCTATGCAATTTAGCACATTTTCTATATACAGAGCCAGTAAAAATTTTTGTCCAAATTTTCTTTTATCGCTTTTTAGGTTTTTGGAAGTCTTTTGCGACCAGACTTGATACGTAGGTACAGTTTCGGTCAAAAATTTAGTCCAAATAATTTTTTTTCTCTTTTAGGCTATTTAGTTGCTTTTTCTTTCTTTTTGGGTTGTTTTCTTCCTTCTCGAAGGAAAGTTAATTACTTGTTATACTTTACTGATCTTGACTAGATACAATGGCACCGTCGTGCATTTGGAAAGATTTTATTGACTCTCTGAATCAAGTTGAGCTCGCGTATGAGTTAACGAGCCGTGGTTTTCCGTCCGCTACAGTAGCCGAGATGAGAAAGTCAGTTCGTGGCGTGCTTAAATTAGATTCAGAAAAATCGCTATCGCAAGTTGCCTATACTGTTGAGTTTAAAGACGATAGTGCAGCTATTACTAGAAATTTAATTGAGTTAGAATCGGCACTTCAAACTTTTGAAGGTGATACGAAATCTACGTGTTTCCGTCGAACATCGGCGCTGATGAAACATACTGATCGACGCCTTGAACTCGCTAACCCTACCACCGGCGAGATGAAAAGTCAACTTAACGCGCTTCGACTGCGTGCGCATGAGCTTAAGTCAGATTTCGAAAACGCTTACAAACGCTCGTTACGTGATCAGACTGCAGCACCGACCACCAGCACCCCGCTTCGTAATGCGGTGACACATGCGTCAGATGACTCGTCCGACGAAGGCGATATTCTAGTTCCTCCGGTTTCTCGAGTATTTTCTACACACTTTGTTCCGGTCTCGAAATGGGGCATTACGTTTAGTGGACGAAGCGATGCTTCCGTTAGCTCTTTCTTGGAACGTGTTGAAGAACTAAGAATAGCGCGTAATGTTACTACCTCTCAATTATTTTTTTCGGCTATCGACCTGTTTGAAGGCGATGCTCTTCTATGGTATCGTTCGGTGCGTGAGGATATTCGCGATTGGACTTCTCTAGTCATTAATCTTCGTCAAGCATTTTTACCATCAGATTATGACGAGAGATTGAGACAAGAAATCTACAATCGCTTACAAGGATCTTCCGAACGCCCAACCTTATTTGTCGCTGCGATGCGTAATTTATTTCGCAGATTGACCTTCATTCCTTCTGAGTCTGAACAACTTCATCGTATTATCGGTAATCTACGTCCTAAATATTCGCAAAGCTTACTTTTTCAACAACCAACTACTTTTACTAAACTCATTTCCTTGTTACGCACGTTAGAGGATGCAGAGATTCGAAATCGACGTTTTGAACCTCGATCTGGATCCGAACCTTTGCTGGAACCTGACTTAGCGTGTGCGCAACGATCTTCTCGCCAACGTGTCGATAAAGTTGATGTTCCTTCTTCTCTTGAACGTACTAAACCTGTCGCGTCTCTTTCTACCTCGACTACGGTATGTTCAAAGACTGTTCCTGTTTCTTCTTCTAAACCTCTCGCTTCCATGACGTGCTGGAATTGTGGGAAAACCGGTCATGTTTCTCCTTCTTGTCCCCAACCCCAGAAACGTCATTGTTATAAGTGTGGCCAACCGAACCACACTACTCGGACTTGTCCGAAATGTAACAGTAATAAGCCTTCGGAAAACTAACTTGTGAGTCGTCGACCCGAGTGACTGACTCACCTTTCTCTTCTAGTACTGCAATCTCGGATTCCTTTTCTGACTTAGACATTCGATCTAAATTCGCTTTAGATTTTCTTTTAGCTTCTTCTGAGGGTGACGAACGCCCATATTTATCTGTAGAGATTTTTGGGAAAACTTTTCTAGGTCTATTAGACTCTGGTGCTTCCCGTACTATACTTGGTCGTTCCGGTTGGGACGTACTCAAGTCTTTTGATTTAACTTTGTTGCCTTCTTCGATTCCTGAGTGTACTGTCGCTAATGGCGTATCCTGTTCTGTTTTGGGATTACTTTGCGTTCCTGTAGTAGTAGAGAAACGCGTTGTCCTGACAGAAATTCTAGTTATACCTTCGCTACCTCATTCTCTTATCTTAGGTGTTGACTTTTGGAAGAAATTGGGAATCATTCCCAATATCCGTAACGGAGGATGGACGTTTAGCGATAGGAAAGAGCTAGAAATTGCTTCCATTACTGACCATAGTCACTTGGACTCAAGGCAGATGTCTCTTCTTTCTTCGTTGCTTAGGGATATCTTTTCTGTTATGAAACCGACTTTAGGATGCACGAACCTTGTTGAACACGAAATACGTACTACGGCTGAACCCATCAAACAGCGTTACTACCCTATCTCCCCAGCACTACAAAGGTTTGTGGATGCTGAAATGAACGCCATGCTGGAGCAAGGTGTTATCGAACCATCACAGTCACCGTGGGCGTCACCCATTGTGCTTGTCAAAAAGAAAGATAGTACTTATAGGTTCTGTGTGGACTATCGCAAGGTAAACAAAGTCACTGAACGTGATGCGTATCCTCTTCCATATATATCTAATATTCTAGATCGTCTACGTGACGCTAAGTTTCTTTCTAGTTTGGATATTAAAACTGCTTATTGGCAGATTCCTGTTAAAGCTGAGTCTAGACCTATTACTGCCTTTACTGTACCAAACAGAGGTTTATTTCAGTTCCGACGCCTTCCCTTTGGGTTACATAATTCTCCAGCCACGTGGCAACGGCTGATCGACCGCGTTATCGGCGCAGACCTAGAACCTCATGTCTTTGTCTATCTCGATGATATTGTCATAGTCACTAATGACTTTGATAAGCATTTGGACGTCCTTCGGGAAGTCTTCAAACGACTTATGGACGCTGGTCTTACTGTTCGTCGAGATAAATGTCACTTTTGCCGTCCCGAATTACGCTATCTCGGTTATGTTGTCGATAAACAGGGTTTACATGTGGACCCAGAAAAGGTTTCTGCTATTCTTAACTTACCTATTCCTACTTCCGTTACTGAAGTACGTCGTGTCCTAGGAATGGCATCGTGGTACCGACGTTTTATTCCTAATTTCTCTACCGTTGTTTCTCCTATTACTTCTCTTACTAAAAAGAATGCTAACTTTCTTTGGAGTGACGAATGTCAACTAGCTTTTACGGCCATTAAGGAAGCTCTTATTGCTGCTCCAATTCTTAGCTGTCCTGATTTTAACAAGGAGTTTACTATTCAGACTGATGCCTCAGATTATGGTGTAGGTGCTATCTTGACCCAAACGCATGATGACGGCGAACATGCAGTTAGTTATATTAGCTGTTCGTTGCAGAAAGCAGCGCGTAATTACAGCACCACAGAAAAAGAATGTCTCGCAGTCGTATGGGCCATAGAAAAATTCCGACCATATATCGAAGGTGCTCACTTTACTGTGGTCACTGACCACCACTCCTTGATTTGGCTTAATAATCTTAAGGATCCTTCTGGACGCCTTGCTCGTTGGAGCGTACGACTACAGCAGTACGACTTCACGATAGTCCATCGCAAGGGCAAAGATCATGTCGTTCCAGATACTTTGTCTCGTTCTGTTCCTAAACTTGATGTCGTGGAACCTGCCATTATTCTCCCTCCACTTCAGACTTCTGATGAGTGGTATTGTCGCTTACGTACCTCTATCGAAACCAACCCGGATAAATATCCTGTTTGGCGTGTCGACAATGGTAAGGTCTTTAAGTATACTTCTCCTCGTATTCGTGGGCTCGATCCGGAATGCGATAACTGGAAGTTTGTTGTTCCTACGGAACTTCGTCGAGATCTCATCACTGAGAACCATGACTTACCAACTGCCGGTCACGCTGGTGTGTTCAAAACGTTTGAGCGTTTGGCCACACGTTACTATTGGCCTAAAATGAGATCCTCTGTTGCCAGATATGTCCGGAGATGTGCAGTTTGTGCCGCACATAAGGTAGAACAGAAGAAACCTTATGGTTTTATGGTACCTCGTGCTAAACCTTCTCGTCCTTGGCAGTTCCTCTGCATCGATATTGTAGGACCTCTTCCTCGTTCGCCTAAAGGCTATACCTTTATTCTTGTTGTCGCTGATTGCTTTACTAAATACTCTTGCTTCTTTCCTCTTCGTCGTGCTACAGCGGCTACGGTTTGTCGCGCTGTAGAAGATGAAATTTTTTTAGTTTATGGTACACCGCAGTACATTATCTGTGATAATGGTGTACAATTTCGTAGTAGAGAGTTTGGTTCTCTATGTGAACGCTATCGTTCTAAAATTCTATTTAATGCTCCTTACCATCCGCAAGCTAATCCTGCAGAACGCATTAACCGCGTACTAAAAACTATGCTTTCTTCGTATGTTGCGGATAACCACCGAAAGTGGGATTCGCTATTGCCAAAAGTTGCGTGTGCTATTCGCACGTCCAAACATGAAGTAATTGGTCACTCTCCTTTCTTTGCTAACTTCGGACGTGAGCACCATCTATATGGAGATCACATGGGACGACCACCCGATCTCAATGAACCGATCGAAGACCCTGATCGTACTGTTGACGAACCTGGCTTACGAACGAAAGGCATAGAACAACTTCGTTTGGATATCAAGGATCGATTGAACAAGGCTTACGAACAAGCTAGCCGACGTTACAATCTTCGTCGACGCCCAGTCGAGTTTGCTGTAAACTCACTTGTGTGGCGCAGAAACTTTGCTTTATCCAACGCCGCTGCTTACATCAACGCCAAACTCGCTGCGAAATTTATTGGTCCCTTTACTGTTTTGAAACGTGTGTCTCCTTGGACTTACCAGTTAGCTGACGAGTCTGGTAAAGACGTAGGCACCTGGCATGTTCAAGATATGAAGCCTTATCTTGCTGAAGACTAATACGACATTTCTCTGTTACTTGTTGGTTCACTTTCTCTTTACTTAGTTGCTTTCCCTACTGGGATTTTCTTTGGACTGACAGTTTCTATGTTCGTATTTGTCGATGTCTCGGCTTCACCATTCGACGTTTCGTAACTTTCTGTTCTTTCTCTTTCTCTCCTTCTTGGTTCAGGATGAAGAATTGGCCAAGGGTGTGTGATTACCAGGGGTAAAAGCCCCCTAAACACTCGCTTTGTTTTCGTCTTTCTTTGGAACTTTCTTCTTTCTGGAAATGACTGATGATGGATAGATGCGAACATGACGACAAGCGATCAGTTCTCGGAACCCTGACTCTTTGGACTCAGACCGAGCCGCCTCTGTCAGAGTAGATGAGTGACGGATGACTGCTGTCTTTTGGTTTCACTGTGTGATCTCTCCTGGACAGGTGGATCACGACAGCGCTTTTCTTCGCCCAAAGTCCGTGATATATTTCTTACCAGTTCCGAGGATAAACCGATTGGTTTATACCTCTTTAGTTTCAGTTCGGTGTCCTTATCGGCGCTGTGTTAGTAGGTTAAGTTGTTTTCTCTTTTGTTCCGATTTCGCTTAAATTTTCGAGGATAAGCCGATAGTTTTATACCTCTTTAGTTTCAGTTCGGTGTCCTTATCGGCGCTGTATTAGTAGGTTAAGCTGTTTTCTCTTTTGTTCCGATTTCGCTTGAATAAGCTTTCAAGTGTAGTTGGTGGCGCTTGGTCTCCACTTGTTGTGTGGGATGACATAGATGGCCACGACGCGACGAAGATCTTGAGCGAGGAATCCTTGTCGCCCCTGCTCCCAACAAGCGTGTAGCGTGGAGAGTGTGCCGACTCACACTAGGGTTCACAAGTGAAGTTGTGATCTTCTTTAGGTTTTTTTTTTGGACCTTTCGGTTCTTTCCCTTGGTTTCTCTTTTATTACTACTTTTCTTTTAAGAATATTTTTTTCCCTTTTCTTCATTTTTCCTTCTAGTAAGGGGGGGATTTGTTACGGTAACATTGTCCTATTGGGGGTTTTGTCCTATGGGAAGTAGTTCAAGTCTATTTTCCACGCATGTCATTTAGTTGTCTTTCATTTTACGACATTTTATTTCACTTCCTCTTCGTACTTTGGTTGTCAAAGACGCCTGTATTTGGTTGCGATAAAAGTATCCGTGGATATTCGAGTTTAGTGTTGGTGGGTGTAACGACTTTTTAAGTCGAGCCTTTAGTGCTAATTTGTTCCCGCCAATAAGACTGTTGGATCATTCGTAAGCACCAACACAGGTAAAATCTAATTTCTTTAAACCACGTGGAGAATGTGAGGTTAACATCTCTTTTTTAGGTGTCTTGTGTCGGTCAAACTTTTGTTTGACGTTTGATTTTCTTGGGTCCAGCTGTTGTTTTAAGTTTGTCCAGCCGACGTCCTTCTGTGGTCCTCCTGCTAGTCCTGGAGCCACCAGCAGCGTTAGCAGCAGCATTTCTTCTCAGCGAAAGCTAAGCTTAGATATTTAACCATCAGCTACGTCCTGATTAGTTGCTACGTTTCTATTTTACGTTGACCATTTATTGTATTACGTCAGCCATTTATTATCTTACGTTAACTATTGTAGAGCCTTCAGCTCGTTACTATTGTTAGTTCATTGTTTTGCTTAGGCGTTATTTATTAACGTTCAGTTCACTACTTTGTGTTTTTCGTTAGTATTATTTACTAACATTTGAAATTAATATTTTATATTGTTGTTAGCAGGACCTTATGTCCATGACATTATCCTACGTTCTCAACAATCTTTAAGTGGCTTTTGTTGTCACGATAATTTTATTTGTATCCTACGATTAATAAGCTAAGAACCGTATCCGTTTGCAAGGTATTTTTTTGGGTTATGCTATTGTTCGGTGATTTTAATGCCGCAAGTTTTATATTAGGTAGGAGAGCTCTTCCACTGGATTATATTAACTTCATTGTGTTATTATTAATTTTTATGTACATATTTGTGTATTCTAAGCAGGTACTTGCAAACCTCGGAACAGAACCGACCTTATACGTAGAACGTACTCTCTTTTTCGTTCAGTATCAGCGAATGTTTCCTTTTTTTTGTGGCCTTTCAAGTCTGTTGAGACCAGGAGTATATCCTGTATTATTATTTGTCATTACTGTTTGGTGTTATTAAAGGCATATATCGTCCAAGCCTACGAGTTCTTTTATTTCTTTTCTTAGGTTTTTTCGCTATTTTACCTTACAGAATAAATAGTGTGGCGCCCTTATTGATGTCTCCAAGTTTGTCACTAATTCGGACCTACCCCATTCTCGTCTGAACTAGCCGCGAGTCCGATTCACCGTTCTTGTTGTACGAGTATAGGCTTTCCTTATTAAGTGGCCGATATTCGTGTAACAACGGTCTTTTTAGGGAATTATTAAAAATTAAAACCAGCTCATTCAAGGACATATGCAAAACAATTTGTTTCATGTAAATATTCGATGGATGAACTCTTCCTGTGATATACAAAACAATAATTAAAATTGTTTAGAAATAGTCGCTCAAGGAACACATGTATTATCTAAAGCACGGTCTTTTTAGGGAATTATTAAAAATTAAAACCAGCTCATTCAAAGACATATGCAAAACAATTTTTTTCATGTAACGATTCGATGGATGAACTGTTCCTGTGATATACAAATCAATAATTAAAATTGTTTAGAAATAGTCGCTCAAGGAACACATGTATTATCTAAAGCACGGTCTTTTTAGGGAATTATTAAAAATTAAAACCAGCTCTTTCAAAGACATATGCAAAACAATTTTTTTTATGTAAAGATTCGATGGATGAACTATTCCTGTGATATCCAAAACAATAATTAAAATTATTTAGAAATAGTCGCTCTAGGAACACATGTATTATCTAAAGCACGGTCTTTTTAGGGAATTAATAAAAATTTAAACCAGCTCATTCAAAGACATATGCAAAACAATTTTTTTCATGTAAAGATTCGATGGATGAACTCTTCCTGTGATATACAAATCAATAATTAAAATTGTTTAGAAATAGTCGCTCAAGGAACCATTGTATTATCTAAAGCACGGTCTTTTTAGGGAATTATTAAAAATTAAAACCAGCTCATTCAAAGACATATGCAAAACAATTTGTTTCATGTAAATATTTGATGGATGAACTCTTCCTGTGATATACAAAACAATAATTAAAATTGTTTAGAAATAGTCGCTCAAGGAATACATGTATTATCTAAAGCACGGTATTTTTAGGGAATTATTAAAAATTAAAACCAGCTCATTCAAAGACATATGCAAAACAATTTTTTTCATGTAAAGATTCGATGGATGAACTCTTCCTGTAATATACAAATCTATAATTAAAATTGTTTTGAAATAGACGCTCAAGGAACCATTGTATTATCTAAAGCACGGTCTTTTTAGGAAATTATTAAAAATTAAAACCAGCTCATTAAAACACATATGCAAAACAAATTTTTTTCATGGAACGATTCGATGGATGAACTCTTCCTGTGATATACAAATCAATAATTAAAATTGTTTAGAAATAGTCGCTCAAGGAACACATGTATTATATAAAGCACGGTTGTTTTAGGGAATTATTAAAAATTAAAACCAGCTCATTCAAAGACATATGCAAAACAATTTTTTTCATGTAAATATTCGATGGATGAACTCTTCCTGTGATATACAAAACAATAATTAAAATTGTTTAGAAATAGTCGCTCAAGGAACACATGTATTATATAAAGCAAGGCTGTTTTAGGGAATTATTAAAAATTAAAACCAGCTCATTCAAAGACATATGCAAAACATTTTTTTTCATGTAAATATTTGATGGATGAACTCTTCCTGTGATATACAAAACAATAATTAAAATTGTTTAGAAATAGTCGCTCCAGGAACACATGTATTATCTAATGCACGGTATTTTTAGGGAATTATTAAAAATTAAAACCAGCTCATTCAAAGACATATGCAAAACAATTTGTTTCATGTAAATATTCGATGGATGAACTCTTCCTGTGATATACAAAACAATAATTAAAATTGTTTAGAAATAGTCGCTCAAGGAACACATGTATTATATAAAGCACGGTTGTTTTAGGGAATTATTAAAAATTAAAACCAGCTTATTCAAAGACATATGCAAAACCATTTTTTTCATGTAAATATTCGATGGATGAACTCTTCCTGTGATATACAAAACAATAATTAAAATTGTTTAGAAATAGTCGCTCCAGGAACATATGTATTATCTAATGCACGGTATTTTTAGGGAATTATTAAAAATTAAAACCAGCTCATTCAAAGACATATGCAAAACAATTGTTTTCATGTAAAGATTCGATGGATGAACTCTTCCTGTGATATACAAAACAATAATTAAATTGTTTAGAAATAGTCGCTCAAGAAACACATGTATTATCTAAAGCACGGTCTTTTTAGGGAATTATTAAAAATTAAAACCAGCTCATTCAAAGACATATGCAAAACAATTTTTTTCATGTAAAGATTCGATGGATGAACTCTTCCTGTGATAAACAAAACAATAATTAAAATTGTTTAGAAATAGTCGCTCAAGGAACACATGTATTATCTAATGCAAGGTATTTTTAGGGAATTATTAAAAATTAAAACCAGCTCATTCAAAGACATATGCAAAACAATTGTTTTCATGTAAAGATTCGATGGATGAACTCTTCCTGTGATATACAAAACAATAATTAAATTGTTTAGAAATAGTCGCTCAAGAAACACATGTATTATCTAAAGCACGGTCTTTTTAGGGAATTATTAAAAATTAAAACCAGCTCATTTAAAGACATATGCAAAACAATTTTTTTCATGTAAAGATTCGATGGATGAACTCTTCCTGTGATATACAAAACAATAATTAAATTGTTTAGAAATAGTCGCTCAAGAAACACATGTATTATCTAAAGCACGGTCTTTTTAGGGAATTATTAAAAATTAAAACCAGCTCATTCAAAGACATATGCAAAACCTTTTTTTTCATGTAAAGAATCGATGGATGAACTTTTCCTGTGATATACAAATCAATAATTAAAATTGTTTAGAAATAGTCGCTCAAGGAACACATGTATTAACTAAAGCACGGTCTTTTTAGGAAATTATTAAAAATTAAAACCAGCTCATTGAAACACATATGCAAAACAATTTTTTTCATGTAAAGATTCGATGGATGAACTCTTCCTGTGATATACAAATCAATAATTAAAATTGTTTAGAAATAGTCGCTCAAGGAACACATGTATTATCTAAAGCACGGTATTTTTAGGGAATTATTAAAAATTAAAACCAGCTCATTTAAAGACATATGCAAAACAATTTTTTTCATGTAAAGATTCGATGGATGAACTCTTCCTGTGATATACAAAACAATAATTAAAATTGTTTAGAAATAGTCGCTCAAGGAACACATGTATTATCTAAAGCACGGTATTTTTAGGGAATTATTAAAAATTAAAACCAGCTCATTGAAAGACATATGCAAAACAATTTGTTTCATGTAAATATTCGATGGATGAACTCTTCCTGTGATATAAAAAACAATAATTAAAATTGTTTAGAAATAGTCGCTCAAGGAACACATGTATTATCTAAAGCACGGTATTTTTAGGGAATTATTAAAAATTAAAACCAGCTCATTGAAACACATATGCAAAACTATTTTTTTTTATGTAAATATTCGATGGATGAACTCTTCCTGTGATATACAAAACAATAATTAAAAATGTTTAGAAATAGTCGCTCAAGGAACACATGTATTATCTAAAGCACGGTCTTTTTAGGGAATTATTAAAAATTAAAACCAGCTCATTGAAAGACATATGCAAAACAATTTGTTTCATGTAAATATTCGATGAATGAACTCTTCCTGTGATATACAAAACAATAATTAAAATTGTTTAGAAATAGTCGCTCAAGGAACACATGTATCAACTAAAGCATGGTATTTTTAGGGAATTATTAAAAATTAAAACCAGCTCATTCAAAGACATATGCAAAACAATTTTTTTCATGTAAAGATTCGATGGATGAACTCTTCCTGTGATATACAAAACAATAATTAAAATTGTTTAGAAATAGTCGCTCAAGGAACACATGTATTATCTAAAGCACGGTCTTTTTAGGAAATTATTAAAAATTAAAACCAGCTCATTCATAGACATATGCAAAACAGTTTGTTTCATGTAAATATTCGATGGATGAACTCTTCCTGTGATATACAAAACAATAATTAAAATTGTTTAGAAATAGTCGCTCAAGGAGCACATGTATTATCAAAAGCACGGTATTTTTAGGAAATTATTAAAAATTAAAACCAGCTCATTGAAAGACATATGCAAAACTATTTTTTTTTATGTAAATAATCCATGGATGAACTCTTCCTGTGATATACAAAACAAAAATTATAATTGTTTAGAAATAGTCGCTCAAGGAACACATGTACTCGTATTATCTAAAGCACGGTCTTTTTAGGGAATTATTAAAAATTAAAACCAGCTCATTCAAAGACATATGCAAAACAATTTTTTTCATGTAAATATTCGATGGATAAACTCTTCCTGTGATATACAAAACAATAATTAAAATTGTTTAGATATAGTTGCTCAAGGAACCATTGTATTATCTAAAGCACGGTCTTTTTAGGGAATTATTAAAAATCAAAACCAGCTCATTCAAAGACATATGCAAACTATTTGTTTGATGTAAATATTCGATGGATGATCTCTTCCTGTGATAAACAAATCAATAATTAAAATTGTTTAGAAATAGTCGCTCAAGAAACATGTATTATCTAAAGCACGTTATTTTTAGGGAATTATTAAAAATTAAAACCAGCACATTCAAAGACATATGCAAAACAATTTTTTTCATGTAAAGATTCGATAGATGAACTCTTCCTGTGATATACAAAACAATAATTAAAATTGTTTAAAAATAGTCGCTCAAGAAACACATGTATTATCTAAAGCACGGTATTTTTAGGGAATTATTAAAATATAAAACCAGCTCATTCAAAGACATATGCAAAACAATTTGTTTCATGTAAATATTCGATGGATGAACTCTTCCTGTGATATACAAAACAATAATTAAAATTGTTTAGAAATAGTCGCTCAAGGAACACATGTATTATCTAAAGCACGGTATTTTTAGGAAATTATTAAAAATTAAAACCAGCTCATTCAAAGACATATGCAAAACAAATTTTTTCATGTGAAGATTCGATGGATAAACTTTTCCTGTGATATACAAAACAATAATTAAAATTGTTTAGAAATAGTCGCTCAAAGAACACATGTATTATCTAAAGCACGGTCGTTTTAAGGAATTATTAAAAATTAAAACCAGCTCATTCAAAGACATATGCAAAACAATTTTTTTCATGTAAAGATTCGATGGATGATTTCTTCCTGTGATATACAAAACAATAATTAAAATTGTTTAGAAATAGTCGCTCAAGGAACACATGTATTATCTAATGCACGGTATTTTTAGGGAATTATTAAAAATTAAAACCAGATCATTCAAAGACATATGCAAAACAATTTTTTTCATGTAAAGATTTGATGGATGAACTTTTCCTGTGATATAAAAATCAATAATTAAAATTGTTTAGAAATAGTCGGTCAAGGAACACATGTATTAACTAAAGCACGGTCTTTTTAGGAAATTATTAAAAATTAAAACCAGCTCATTAAAACACATATGCAAAACAATTTTTTTAATGTAAAGATTCGATGGATAAACTCTTCCTGTGATATGCGAATCAATAATTAAAATTGTTTAGATATAGTCGCTCAGGAAACACATGTATTATCTAAAGCACGGTCTTTTTAGGCAATTATTGAAAATTAAAACCAGCTCATTCAAAGACATATGCAAAACAATTTGTTTCATGTAAATATTCGATGGATGAACTCTTCCTGTGATATACAAAACAATAATTAAAATTGTTTAGAAATAGTCGCTCAAGGAACACATGTGTTATCTAAAGCACGGTATTTTTAGGGAATTATTAAAAATTAAAACCAGCTCAATTAAAGACATATGCAAAACCATTTGTTTCATGTAAATATTCGATGGATGAACTCTTTCTGTGATATACAAAACAATAATTAAAATTGTTTAGAAATAGTCGCTCCAGGAACACATGTATTATCTAATGCACGGTATTTTTAGGGAATTATTAAAAATTTGAACCAGCTCATTCAAAGACATATGCAAAACAAATTTTTTCATGTAAAGATTCGATGGATGAACTTTTCCTGTGATATACAAAACAATAATTAAAATTGTTTAGAAATAGTCGCTCAAGGAACACATGTATTATCTAAAGCACGGTCGTTTTAAGGAATTATTAAAAATTAAAACCAGCTCATTCAAAGACATATGCAAAACAATTTTTTTCATGTAAAGATTCGATGGATAAACTCTTCCTGTGATATACGAATCAATAATTAAAATTGTTTAGAAATAGTCGCTCAAGGAACACATGTATTATCTAAAGCACGGTCTTTTTAGGGAATTATTAAAAATTAAAACCAGCTCATTCATAGACATATGCAAAACAATTTGTTTCATGTAAATATTCGATGGATGAACTTTTCCTGTGATATACAAAACAATAATAAAAATTGTTTAGAAATAGTCGCTCAAGAAACACATGTATTATCTAAAGCACGGTATTTTTAGGGAATTATTAAAATATAAAACCAGCTCATTCAAAGACATATGCAAAACAATTTGTTTCATGTAAATATTCGATGGATGAACTCTTCCTGTGATATACAAAACAATAATTAAAATTGTTTAGAAATAGTCGCTCAAGGAACACATGTATTATCTAAAGCACGGTATTTTTAGGAAATTATTAAAAATTAAAACCAGCTCATTCAAACACATATGCAAAACAATTTTTTTCATGTAAAGATTCGATGGATGAACTTTTCCTGTGATATACAAAACAATAATTAAAATTGTTTAGAAATAGTCGCTCAAGAAACACATGTATTATCTAAAGCACGGTATTTTTAGGGAATTATTAAAAATTAAAACCAGCTCATTCAAAGACATATGCAAAACAATTTTTTTCAGGTAAAGATTCGATAGATGAACTCTTCCTGTGATATACAAATCAATAATTAAAATTGTTTAGAAATAGTCGCTCAAGGAACACATGTGTTATCTAAAGCACGGTATTTTTAGGGAATTATTAAAAATTAAAACCAGCTCAATTAAAGACATATGCAAAACCAGTTGTTTCATGTAAATATTCGATGGATGAACTCTTTCTGTGATATACAAAACAATAATTAAAATTGTTTAGAAATAGTCGCTCCAGGAACACATGTTTTATCTAATGCACGGTATTTTTGGAAAATTATTAAAAATTAAAACCAGCTCATTCAAAGACATATGCAAAACAATTGTTTTCATGTAAAGATTCGATGGATGAACTCTTCCTGTGATATACAAAACAATAATTAAAATTGTTTAGAAATAGTCGCTCAAGAAACACATGTATTATCTAAAGCACGGTATTTTTAGGGAATTATTAAAATATAAAACCAGCTCATTCAAAGACATATGCAAAACAATTTGTTTCATGTAAATATTCGATGGATGAACTCTTCCTGTGATATACAAAACAATAATTAAAATTGTTTAGAAATAGTCGCTCAAGGAACACATGTATTATCTAAAGCACGGTATTTTTAGGAAATTATTAAAAATTAAAACCAGCTCATTCAAAGACATATGCAAAACAATTTTTTTCATGTAAAGATTCGATGGATGAACTTTTCCTGTGATATACAAAACAATAATTAAAATTGTTTAGAAATAGTCGCTCAAGGAACACATGTATTATCTAAAGCACGGTCGTTTTAAGGAATTATTAAAAATTAAAACCAGCTCATTCAAAGACATATGCAAAACAATTTTTTTCATGTAAAGATTCGATGGATAAACTCTTCCTGTGATATACGAATCAATAATTAAAATTGTTTAGAAATAGTCGCTCAGGGAACACATGTATTATCTAAAGCACGGTCTTTTTAGGGAATTATTAAAAATTAAAACCAGCTCATTTAAGGACATATGCAAAACAATTTTTTTCATGTAAAGATTCGATGGATGAACTCTTCCTGTGATATACAAAACAATAATTAAATTGTTTAGAAATAGTCGCTCAAGGAACACATGTATTATCTAAAGCACAGTCTTTTTAGGGAATTATTAAAAATTAAAATCAGCTCATTCATAGACATATGCAAAACAATTTGTTTCATGTAAATATTCGATGGATGAACTTTTCCTGTGATATACAAAACAATAATAAAAATTGTTTAGAAATAGTCGCTCAAGAAACACATGTATTATCTAAAGCACGGTATTTTTAGGGAATTATTAAAATATAAAACCAGCTCATTCAAAGACATATGCAAAACAATTTGTTTCATGTAAATATTCGATGGATGAACTCTTCCTGTGATATACAAAACAATAATTAAAATTGTTTAGTAATAGTCGCTCAAGGAACACATGTATTATCTAAAGCACGGTATTTTTAGGAAATTATTAAAAATTAAAACCAGCTCATTCAAAGACATATGCAAAACAATTTTTTTCATGTAAAGATTAGATGGATGAACTTTTCCTGTGATATACAAAACAATAATTAAAATTGTTTAGAAATAGTCGCTCAAGAAACACATGTATTATCTAAAGCACGGTATTTTTAGGGAATTATTAAAAATTAAAACCAGCTCATTCAAAGACATATGCAAAACAATTTTTTTCATGTAAAGATTCGATGGATGAACTCTTCCTGTGATATACAAAACAATAATTAAATTGTTTAGAAATAGTCGCTCAAGGAACACATGTATTATCTAAAGCACGGTCTTTTTAGGGAATTATTAAAAATTAAAACCAGCTCATTCATAGACATATGCAAAACAGTTTGTTTCATGTAAATATTCGATGGATGAACTTTTCCTGTGATATACAAAACAATAATAAAAATTGTTTAGAAATAGTCGCTCAAGAAACACATGTATTATCTAAAGCACGGTATTTTTAGGGAATTATTAAAATATAAAACCAGCTCATTCAAAGACATATGCAAAACAATTTGTTTCATGTAAATATTCGATGGATGAACTCTTCCTGTGATATACAAAACAATAATTAAAATTGTTTAGAAATAGTCGCTCAAGGAGCACATGTATTATCAAAAGCACGGTATTTTTAGGAAATTATTAAAAATTAAAACCAGCTCATTGAAAGACATATGCAAAACTATTTTTTTTTATGTAAATAATCCATGGATGAACTCTTCCTGTGATATACAAAACAAAAATTATAATTGTTTAGAAATAGTCGCTCAAGGAACACATGTACTCGTATTATCTAAAGCACGGTCTTTTTAGGGAATTATTAAAAATTAAAACCAGCTCATTCAAAGACATATGCAAAACAATTTTTTTCATGTAAATATTCGATGGATAAACTCTTCCTGTGATATACAAAACAATAATTAAAATTGTTTAGATATAGTTGCTCAAGGAACCATTGTATTATCTAAAGCACGGTCTTTTTAGGGAATTATTAAAAATCAAAACCAGCTCATTCAAAGACATATGCAAACTATTTGTTTGATGTAAATATTCGATGGATGATCTCTTCCTGTGATAAACAAATCAATAATTAAAATTGTTTAGAAATAGTCGCTCAAGAAACATGTATTATCTAAAGCACGTTATTTTTAGGGAATTATTAAAAATTAAAACCAGCACATTCAAAGACATATGCAAAACAATTTTTTTCATGTAAAGATTCGATAGATGAACTCTTCCTGTGATATACAAAACAATAATTAAAATTGTTTAAAAATAGTCGCTCAAGAAACACATGTATTATCTAAAGCACGGTATTTTTAGGGAATTATTAAAATATAAAACCAGCTCATTCAAAGACATATGCAAAACAATTTGTTTCATGTAAATATTCGATGGATGAACTCTTCCTGTGATATACAAAACAATAATTAAAATTGTTTAGAAATAGTCGCTCAAGGAACACATGTATTATCTAAAGCACGGTATTTTTAGGAAATTATTAAAAATTAAAACCAGCTCATTCAAAGACATATGCAAAACAAATTTTTTCATGTAAAGATTCGATGGATGAACTTTTCCTGTGATATACAAATCAATAATTAAAATTGTTTAGAAATAGTCGGTCAAGGAACACATGTATTAACTAAAGCACGGTCTTTTTAGGAAATTATTAAAAATTAAAACCAGCTCATTGAAACACATATGCAAAACAATTTTTTTAATGTAAAGATTCGATGGATAAACTCTTCCTGTGATATGCGAATCAATAATTAAAATTGTTTAGAAATAGTCGCTCAGGGAACACATGTATTATCTAAAGCACGGTCTTTTTAGGCAATTATTAAAAATTAAAACCAGCTCATTCAAAGACATATGCAAAACAATTTGTTTCATGTAAATATTCGATGGATGAACTGTTCCTGTGATATACAAAACAATAATTAAAATTGTTTAGAAATAGTCGCTCAAGGAACACATGTATTATCTAAAGCACGGTATTTTTAGGGAATTATTAAAAATTAAAACCAGCTCATTCAAAGACATATGCAAAACAATTTGTTTCATGTAAATATTCGATGGATGAACTCTTCCTGTGATATACAAAACAATAATTAAAATTGTTTAGAAATAGTCGCTCAAGGAACACATGTATTATCTAAAGCACGGTATTTTTAGGAAATTATTAAAAATTAAAACCAGCTCATTCAAAGACATATGCAAAACAAATTTTTTCATGTGAAGATTCGATGGATAAACTTTTCCTGTGATATACAAAACAATAATTAAAATTGTTTAGAAATAGTCGCTCAAAGAACACATGTATTATCTAAAGCACGGTCGTTTTAAGGAATTATTAAAAATTAAAACCAGCTCATTCAAAGACATATGCAAAACAATTTTTTTCATGTAAAGATTCGATGGATGAACTCTTCCTGTGATATACAAAACAATAATTAAAATTGTTTAGAAATAGTCGCTCAAGGAACACATGTATTATCTAATGCACGGTATTTTTAGGGAATTATTAAAAATTAAAACCAGATCATTCAAAGACATATGCAAAACAATTTTTTTCATGTAAAGATTTGATGGATGAACTTTTCCTGTGATATAAAAATCAATAATTAAAATTGTTTAGAAATAGTCGGTCAAGGAACACATGTATTAACTAAAGCACGGTCGTTTTAGGAAATTATTAAAAATTAAAACCAGCTCATTAAAACACATATGCAAAACAATTTTTTTAATGTAAAGATTCGATGGATAAACTCTTCCTGTGATATGCGAATCAATAATTAAAATTGTTTAGAAATAGTCGCTCAGGAAACACATGTATTATCTAAAGCACGGTCTTTTTAGGCAATTATTGAAAATTAAAACCAGCTCATTCAAAGACATATGCAAAACAATTTGTTTCATGTAAATATTCGATGGATGAACTCTTCCTGTGATATACAAAACAATAATTAAAATTGTTTAGAAATAGTCGCTCAAGGAACACATGTGTTATCTAAAGCACGGTATTTTTAGGGAATTATTAAAAATTAAAACCAGCTCAATTAAAGACATATGCAAAACCATTTGTTTCATGTAAATATTCGATGGATGAACTCTTTCTGTGATATACAAAACAATAATTAAAATTGTTTAGAAATAGTCGCTCCAGGAACACATGTATTATCTAATGCACGGTATTTTTAGGGAATTATTAAAAATTTGAACCAGCTCATTCAAAGACATATGCAAAACAAATTTTTTCATGTAAAGATTCGATGGATGAACTTTTCCTGTGATATACAAAACAATAATTAAAATTGTTTAGAAATAGTCGCTCAAGGAACACATGTATTATCTAAAGCACGGTCGTTTTAAGGAATTATTAAAAATTAAAACCAGCTCATTCAAAGACATATGCAAAACAATTTTTTTCATGTAAAGATTCGATGGATAAACTCTTCCTGTGATATACGAATCAATAATTAAAATTGTTTAGAAATAGTCGCTCAGGGAACACATGTATTATCTAAAGCACGGTCTTTTTAGGGAATTATTAAAAATTAAAACCAGCTCATTTAAAGACATATGCAAAACAATTTTTTTCATGTAAAGATTCGATGGATGAACTCTTCCTGTGATATACAAAACAATAATTAAATTGTTTAGAAATAGTCGCTCAAGGAACACATGTATTATCTAAAGCACGGTCTTTTTAGGGAATTATTAAAAATCAAAACCAGCTCATTCAAAGACATATGCAAACTATTTGTTTGATGTAAATATTCGATGGATGATCTCTTCCTGTGATAAACAAATCAATAATTAAAATTGTTTAGAAATAGTCGCTCAAGAAACATGTATTATCTAAAGCACGTTATTTTTAGGGAATTATTAAAAATTAAAACCAGCACATTCAAAGACATATGCAAAACAATTTTTTTCATGTAAAGATTCGATAGATGAACTCTTCCTGTGATATACAAAACAATAATTAAAATTGTTTAAAAATAGTCGCTCAAGAAACACATGTATTATCTAAAGCACGGTATTTTTAGGGAATTATTAAAATATAAAACCAGCTCATTCAAAGACATATGCAAAACAATTTGTTTCATGTAAATATTCGATGGATGAACTCTTCCTGTGATATACAAAACAATAATTAAAATTGTTTAGAAATAGTCGCTCAAGGAACACATGTATTATCTAAAGCACGGTATTTTTAGGAAATTATTAAAAATTAAAACCAGCTCATTCAAAGACATATGCAAAACAAATTTTTTCATGTAAAGATTCGATGGATGAACTTTTCCTGTGATATACAAATCAATAATTAAAATTGTTTAGAAATAGTCGGTCAAGGAACACATGTATTAACTAAAGCACGGTCTTTTTAGGAAATTATTAAAAATTAAAACCAGCTCATTGAAACACATATGCAAAACAATTTTTTTAATGTAAAGATTCGATGGATAAACTCTTCCTGTGATATGCGAATCAATAATTAAAATTGTTTAGAAATAGTCGCTCAGGGAACACATGTATTATCTAAAGCACGGTCTTTTTAGGCAATTATTAAAAATTAAAACCAGCTCATTCAAAGACATATGCAAAACAATTTGTTTCATGTAAATATTCGATGGATGAACTGTTCCTGTGATATACAAAACAATAATTAAAATTGTTTAGAAATAGTCGCTCAAGGAACACATGTATTATCTAAAGCACGGTATTTTTAGGGAATTATTAAAAATTAAAACCAGCTCATTCAAAGACATATGCAAAACAATTGGTTTCATGTAAATATTCGATGGATGAACTCTTCCTGTGATATACAAAACAATAATTAAAATTGTTTAGAAATAGTCGCTCAAGGAACACATGTATTATCTAAAGCACGGTATTTTTAGGAAATTATTAAAAATTAAAACCAGCTCATTCAAAGACATATGCAAAACAAATTTTTTCATGTGAAGATTCGATGGATAAACTTTTCCTGTGATATACAAAACAATAATTAAAATTGTTTAGAAATAGTCGCTCAAAGAACACATGTATTATCTAAAGCACGGTCGTTTTAAGGAATTATTAAAAATTAAAACCAGCTCATTCAAAGACATATGCAAAACAATTTTTTTCATGTAAAGATTCGATGGATGAACTCTTCCTGTGATATACAAAACAATAATTAAAATTGTTTAGAAATAGTCGCTCAAGGAACACATGTATTATCTAATGCACTGTATTTTTAGGGAATTATTAAAAATTAAAACCAGATCATTCAAAGACATATGCAAAACAATTTTTTTCATGTAAAGATTTGATGGATGAACTTTTCCTGTGATATAAAAATCAATAATTAAAATTGTTTAGAAATAGTCGGTCAAGGAACACATGTATTAACTAAAGCACGGTCGTTTTAGGAAATTATTAAAAATTAAAACCAGCTCATTAAAACACATATGCAAAACAATTTTTTTAATGTAAAGATTCGATGGATAAACTCTTCCTGTGATATGCGAATCAATAATTAAAATTGTTTAGAAATAGTCGCTCAGAAAACACATGTATTATCTAAAGCACGGTCTTTTTAGGCAATTATTGAAAATTAAAACCAGCTCATTCAAAGACATATGCAAAACAATTTGTTTCATGTAAATATTCGATGGATGAACTCTTCCTGTGATATACAAAACAATAATTAAAATTGTTTAGAAATAGTCGCTCAAGGAACACATGTGTTATCTAAAGCACGGTATTTTTAGGGAATTATTAAAAATTAAAACCAGCTCAATTAAAGACATATGCAAAACCATTTGTTTCATGTAAATATTCGATGGATGAACTCTTTCTGTGATATACAAAACAATAATTAAAATTGTTTAGAAATAGTCGCTCCAGGAACACATGTATTATCTAATGCACGGTATTTTTAGGGAATTATTAAAAATTTGAACCAGCTCATTCAAAGACATATGCAAAACAAATTTTTTCATGTAAAGATTCGATGGATGAACTTTTCCTGTGATATACAAAACAATAATTAAAATTGTTTAGAAATAGTCGCTCAAGGAACACATGTATTATCTAAAGCACGGTCGTTTTAAGGAATTATTAAAAATTAAAACCAGCTCATTCAAAGACATATGCAAAACAATTTTTTTCATGTAAAGATTCGATGGATAAACTCTTCCTGTGATATACGAATCAATAATTAAAATTGTTTAGAAATAGTCGCTCAGGGAACACATGTATTATCTAAAGCACGGTCTTTTTAGGGAATTATTAAAAATTAAAACCAGCTCATTTAAAGACATATGCAAAACAATTTTTTTCATGTAAAGATTCGATGGATGAACTCTTCCTGTGATATACAAAACAATAATTAAATTGTTTAGAAATAGTCGCTCAAGGAGCACATGTATTATCTAAAGCACGGTTGTTTTAAGGAATTATTAAAAATTAAAACCAGCTCATTCAGAGACATATGCAAAACAATTTGTTTCATGTAAATATTCGATGGATGAACTTTTCCTGTGATATACAAAACAATAATAAAAATTGTTTAGAAATAGTCGCTCAAGGAACACATGTATTATCTAAAGCACGGTCGTTTTAAGGAATTATTAAAAATTAAAACCAGCTCATTCAAAGACATATGCAAAACAATTTTTTTCATGTAAAGATTCGATGGATAAACTCTTCCTGTGATATACGAATCAATAATTAAAATTGTTTAGAAATAGTCGCTCAGGGAACACATGTATTATCTAAAGCACGGTCTTTTTAGGGAATTATTAAAAATTAAAACCAGCTCATTTAAAGACATATGCAAAACAATTTTTTTCATGTAAAGATTCGATGGATGAACTCTTCCTGTGATATACAAAACAATAATTAAATTGTTTAGAAATAGTCGCTCAAGGAACACATGTATTATCTAAAGCACGGTCTTTTTAGGGAATTATTAAAAATTAAAACCAGCTCATTCATAGACATATGCAAAACAATTTGTTTCATGTAAATATTCGATGGATGAACTTTTCCTGTGATATACAAAACAATAATAAAAATTGTTTAGAAATAGTCGCTCAAGAAACACATGTATTATCTAAAGCACGGTATTTTTAGGGAATTATTAAAATATAAAACCAGCTCATTCAAAGACATATGCAAAACAATTTGTTTCATGTAAATATTCGATGGATGAACTCTTCCTGTGATATACAAAACAATAATTAAAATTGTTTAGAAATAGTCGCTCAAGGAACACATGTATTATCTAAAGCACGGTATTTTTAGGAAATTATTAAAAATTAAAACCAGCTCATTCAAAGACATATGCAAAACAATTTTTTTCATGTAAAGATTCGATGGATGAACTTTTCCTGTGATATACAAAACAATAATTAAAATTGTTTAGAAATAGTCGCTCAAGAAACACATGTATTATCTAAAGCACGGTATTTTTAGGGAATTATTAAAAATTAAAACCAGCTCATTCAAAGACATATGCAAAACAATTTTTTTCAGGTAAAGATTCGATGGATGAACTCTTCCTGTGATATACAAATCAATAATTAAAATTGTTTAGAAATAGTCGCTCAAGGAACACATGTGTTATCTAAAGCACGGTATTTTTAGGGAATTATTAAAAATTAAAACCAGCTCAATTAAAGACATATGCAAAACCAGTTGTTTCATGTAAATATTCGATGGATGAACTCTTTCTGTGATATACAAAACAATAATTAAAATTGTTTAGAAATAGTCGCTCCAGGAACACATGTTTTATCTAATGCACGGTATTTTTGGAAAATTATTAAAAATTAAAACCAGCTCATTCAAAGACATATGCAAAACAATTGTTTTCATGTAAAGATTCGATGGATGAACTCTTCCTGTGATATACAAAACAATAATTAAAATTGTTTAGAAATAGTCGCTCAAGAAACACATGTATTATCTAAAGCACGGTATTTTTAGGGAATTATTAAAATATAAAACCAGCTCATTCAAAGACATATGCAAAACAATTTGTTTCATGTAAATATTCGATGGATGAACTCTTCCTGTGATATACAAAACAATAATTAAAATTGTTTAGAAATAGTCGCTCAAGGAACACATGTATTATCTAAAGCACGGTATTTTTAGGAAATTATTAAAAATTAAAACCAGCTCATTCAAAGACATATGCAAAACAATTTTTTTCATGTAAAGATTCGATGGATGAACTTTTCCTGTGATATACAAAACAATAATTAAAATTGTTTAGAAATAGTCGCTCAAGGAACACATGTATTATCTAAAGCACGGTCGTTTTAAGGAATAATTAAAAATTAAAACCAGCTCATTCAAAGACATATGCAAAACAATTTTTTTCATGTAAAGATTCGATGGATAAACTCTTCCTGTGATATACGAATCAATAATTAAAATTGTTTAGAAATAGTCGCTCAGGGAACACATGTATTATCTAAAGCACGGTCTTTTTAGGGAATTATTAAAAATTAAAACCAGCTCATTTAAAGACATATACAAAACAATTTTTTTCATGTAAAGATTCGATGGATGAACTCTTCCTGTGATATACAAAACAATAATTAAATTGTTTAGAAATAGTCGCTCAAGGAACACATGTATTATCTAAAGCACGGTCTTTTTAGGGAATTATTAAAAATTAAAATCAGCTCATTCATAGACATATGCAAAACAATTTGTTTCATGTAAATATTCGATAGATGAACTTTTCCTGTGATATACAAAACAATAATAAAAATTGTTTAGAAATAGTCGCTCAAGAAACACATGTATTATCTAAAGCACGGTATTTTTAGGGAATTATTAAAATATAAAACCAGCTCATTCAAAGACATATGCAAAACAATTTGTTTCATGTAAATATTCGATGGATGAACTCTTCCTGTGATATACAAAACAATAATAAAAATTGTTTAGAAATAGTCGCTCAAGAAACACATGTATTATCTAAAGCACGGTATTTTTAGGGAATTATTAAAATATAAAACCAGCTCATTCAAAGACATATGCAAAACAATTTTTTTCATGTAAAGATTCGATGGATGAACTTTTCCTGTGATATACAAAACAATAATTAAAATTGTTTAGAAATAGTCGCTCAAGAAACACATGTATTATCTAAAGCACGGTATTTTTAGGGAATTATTAAAAATTAAAACCAGCTCATTCAAAGACATATGCAAAACAATTTTTTTCATGTAAAGATTCGATGGATGAACTCTTCCTGTGATATACAAAACAATAATTAAATTGTTTAGAAATAGTCGCTCAAGGAACACATGTATTATCTAAAGCACGGTCTTTTTAGGGAATTATTAAAAATTAAAACCAGCTCATTCATAGACATATGCAAAACAATTTGTTTCATGTAAATATTCGATGGATGAACTTTTCCTGTGATATACAAAACAATAATAAAAATTGTTTAGAAATAGTCGCTCAAGAAACACATGTATTATCTAAAGCACGGTATTTTTAGGGAATTATTAAAATATAAAACCAGCTCATTCAAAGACATATGCAAAACAATTTGTTTCATGTAAATATTCGATGGATGAACTCTTCCTGTGATATACAAAACAATAATTAAAATTGTTTAGAAATAGTCGCTCAAGGAACACATGTATTATCTAAAGCACGGTATTTTTAGGAAATTATTAAAAATTAAAACCAGCTCATTCAAAGACATATGCAAAACAATTTTTTTCATGTAAAGATTCGATGGATGAACTTTTCCTGTGATATACAAAACAATAATTAAAATTGTTTAGAAATAGTCGCTCAAGAAACACATGTATTATCTAAAGCACGGTATTTTTAGGGAATTATTAAAAATTAAAACCAGCTCATTCAAAGACATATGCAAAACAATTTTTTTCATGTAAAGATTCGATGGATGAACTCTTCCTGTGATATACAAATCAATAATTAAAATTGTTTAGAAATAGTCGCTCAAGGAACACATGTGTTATCTAAAGCACGGTATTTTTAGGGAATTATTAAAAATTAAAACCAGCTCAATTAAAGACATATGCAAAACCAGTTGTTTCATGTAAATATTCGATGGATGAACTCTTTCTGTGATATACAAAACAATAATTAAAATTGTTTAGAAATAGTCGCTCCAGGAACACATGTTTTATCTAATGCACGGTATTTCTGGGGAATTATTAAAAATTAAAACCAGCTCATTCAAAGACATATGCAAAACAATTGTTTTCATGTAAAGATTCGATGGATGAACTCTTCCTGTGATATACAAAACAATAATTAAAATTGTTTTGAAATAGTCGCTCAAGAAACACATGTATTATCTAAAGCACGGTATTTTTAGGGAATTATTAAAATATAAAACCAGCTCATTCAAAGACATATGCAAAACAATTTGTTTCATGTAAATATTCGATGGATAAACTCTTCCTGTGATATACAAAACAATAATTAAAATTGTTTAGAAATAGTCGCTCAAGGAACACATGTATTATCTAAAGCACGGTATTTTTAGGAAATTATTAAAAATTAAAACCAGCTCATTCAAAGACATATGCAAAACAATTTTTTTCATGTAAAGATTCGATGGATGAACTTTTCCTGTGATATACAAAACAATAATAAAAATTGTTTAGAAATAGTCGCTCAAGGAACACATGTATTATCTAAAGCACGGTCGTTTTAAGGAATTATTAAAAATTAAAACCAGCTCATTCAAAGACATATGCAAAACAATTTTTTTCATGTAAAGATTCGATGAATGAACTCTTCCTGTGATATACAAATCAATAATTAAAATTGTTTAGAAATAGTCGCTCAAGGAACACATGTATTATCTAAAGCACGGTATTTTTAGGAAATTATTAAAAATTAAAACCAGCTCATTCAAAGACATATGCAAAATAAATTTTTTCATGTAAAGATTCGATGGATGAACTTTTCCTGTGATATACAAAACAATAATTAAAATTGTTTAGAAATAGTCGCTCAAGGAACACATGTATTATCTAAAGCACGGTCGTTTTAAGGAATTATTAAAAATTAAAACCAGCTCATTCAAAGACATATGCAAAACAATTTTTTTCATGTAAAGATTCGATGGATGAACTCTTCCTGTGATATACAAATCAATAATTAAAATTGTTTAGAAATAGTCGCTCAAGGAACACATGTGTTATCTAATGCACGGTATTTTTAGGGAATTATTAAAAATTAAAACCAGATTATTCAAAGACATATGCAAAACAATTTTTTCCATGTAAATATTCGATGGATGAACTTTTCCTGTGATATACAAAACAATAATTAAAATTGTTTAGAAATAGTCGCTCAAGGAACACATGTATTATCTAAAGCACGGTTGTTTTAAGGAATTATTAAAAATTAAAACCAGCTCATTCAGAGACATATGCAAAACAATTTTTTTCATGTAAAGATTCGATGGATGAACTCTTCCTGTGATATACAAATCAATAATTAAAATTGTTTAGAAATAGTCGCTCAAGGAACACATGTATTATCTAAAGCACGGTATTTTTAGGAAATCATTAAAAATTAAAACCAGCTCATTCAAAGACATATGCAAAACAATTTTTTTCATGTAAAGATTCGATGGATAAACTCTTCCTGTGATATACGAATCAATAATTAAAATTGTTTAGAAATAGTCGCTCAGGGAACACATGTATTATCTAAAGCACGGTCTTTTTAGGGAATTATTAAAAATTAAAACCAGCTCATTTAAAGACATATGCAAAACAATTTTTTTCATGTAAAGATTCGATGGATGAACTCTTCCTGTGATATACAAAACAATAATTAAATTGTTTAGAAATAGTCGCTCAAGGAACACATGTATTATCTAAAGCACGGTCTTTTTAGGGAATTATTAAAAATTAAAACCAGCTCATTCAAAGACATATGCAAAACAATTTGTTTTATATATATATTCGATAAATGAACTTTTCCTGTGATATACAAAACAATAATTAAAATTGTTTAGAAATAGTCGCTCAAGAAACACATGTATTATCTAAAGCACGGTATTTTTAGGGAATTATTAAAATATAAAACCAGCTCATTCAAAGACATATGCAAAACAATTTGTTTCATGTAAATATTCGATGGATGAACTCTTCCTGTGATATACAAAACAATAATTAAAATTGTTTAGAAATAGTCGCTCAAGGAACACATGTATTATCTAAAGCACGGTATTTTTAGGAAATTATTAAAAATTAAAACCAGCTCATTCAAAGACATATGCAAAACAATTTTTTTCATGTAAAGATTCGATGGATGAACTTTTCCTGTGATATACAAAACAATAATTAAAATTGTTTAGAAATAGTCGCTCAAGAAACACATGTATTATCTAAAGCACGGTATTTTTAGGGAATTATTAAAAATTAAAACCAGCTCATTCAAAGACATATGCAAAACAATTTTTTTCATGTAAAGATTCGATGGATGAACTCTTCCTGTGATATACAAAACAATAATTAAATTGTTTAGAAATAGTCGCTCAAGGAACACATGTATTATCTAAAGCACGGTCTTTTTAGGGAATTATTAAAAATTAAAACCAGCTCATTCATAGACATATGCAAAACAATTTGTTTCATGTAAATATTCGATGGATGAACTTTTCCTGTGATATACAAAACAATAATAAAAATTGTTTAGAAATAGTCGCTCAAGAAACACATGTATTATCTAAAGCACGGTATTTTTAGGGAATTATTAAAATATAAAACCAGCTCATTCAAAGACATATGCAAAACAATTTGTTTCATGTAAATATTCGATGGATGAACTCTTCCTGTGATATACAAAACAATAATTAAAATTGTTTAGAAATAGTCGCTCAAGGAACACATGTATTATCTAAAGCACGGTATTTTTAGGAAATTATTAAAAATTAAAACCAGCTCATTCAAAGACATATGCAAAACAATTTTTTTCATGTAAAGATTCGATGGATGAACTTTTCCTGTGATATACAAAACAATAATTAAATTGTTTAGAAATAGTCGCTCAAGGAACACATGTATTATCTAAAGCACGGTCTTTTTAGGGAATTATTAAAAATTAAAACCAGCTCATTCATAGACATATGCAAAACAATTTGTTTCATGTAAATATTCGATGGATGAACTTTTCCTGTGATATACAAAACAATAATAAAAATTGTTTAGAAATAGTCGCTCAAGAAACACATGTATTATCTAAAGCACGGTATTTTTAGGGAATTATTAAAATATAAAACCAGCTCATTCAAAGACATATGCAAAACAATTTGTTTCATGTAAATATTCGATGGATGAACTCTTCCTGTGATATACAAAACAATAATTAAAATAGTTTAGAAATAGTCGCTCAAGGAACACATGTATTATCTAAAGCACGGTATTTTTAGGGAATTATTAAAAATTAAAACCAGCTCATTCAAAGACATATGCAAAACAATTTGTTTTATATATATATTCGATGGATGAACTTTTCCTGTGATATACAAAACAATAATTAAAATTGTTTAGAAATAGTCGCTCAAGAAACACATGTATTATCTAAAGCACGGTATTTTTAGGGAATTATTAAAATATAAAACCAGCTCATTCAAAGACATATGCAAAACAATTTGTTTCATGTAAATATTCGATGGATGAACTCTTCCTGTGATATACAAAACAATAATTAAAATTGTTTAGAAATAGTCGCTCAAGGAACACATGTATTATCTAAAGCACGGTATTTTTAGGAAATTATTAAAAATTAAAACCAGCTCATTCAAAGACATATGCAAAACAAATTTTTTCATGTAAAGATTCGATGGATGAACTCTTCCTGTGATATACAAATCTATAATTAAAATTGTTTAAAAATAGTCGCTCAAGAAACACATGTATTATCTAAAGCACGGTATTTTTAGGGAATTATTAAAAATTAAAACCAGCTCATTCAAAGACATATGCGAAACAATTTTTTTCATGTTAAGATTCGATGGATGAACTCTTCCTGTGATATACAAATCAATAATTAAAATTGTTTAGAAATAGTCGCTCAAGGAACACATGTGTTATCTAAAGCACGGTATTTTTAGGGAATTATTAAAAATTAAAACCAGCTCAATTAAAGACATATGCAAAACCAGTTGTTTCATGTAAATATTCGATGGATGAACTCTTTCTGTGATATACAAAACAATAATTAAAATTGTTTAGAAATAGTCGCTCAAGAAACACATGTATTATCTAAAGCACGGTATTTTTAGGGAATTATTAAAATATAAAACCAGCTCATTCAAAGACATATGCAAAACAATTTGTTTCATGTAAATATTCGATGGATGAACTCTTCCTGTGATATACAAAACAATAATTAAAATTGTTTAGAAATAGTCGCTCAAGGAACACATGTATTATCTAAAGCGCGGTATTTTTAGGAAATTATTAAAAATTAAAACCAGCTCATTCAAAGACATATGCAAAACAAATTTTTTCATGTAAAGATTCGATGGATGAACTTTTCCTGTGATATACAAAACAATAATTAAAATTGTTTAGAAATAGTCGCTCAAGGAACACATGTATTATCTAAAGCACGGTCGTTTTAAGGAATTATTAAAAATTAAAACCAGCTCATTCAAAGACATATGCAAAACAATTTTTTTCATGTAAAGATTCGATGGATGCACTCTTCCTGTGATATACAAATCAATAATTAAAATTGTTTAGAAATAGTCGTTCAAGGAACACATGTATTATCTAAAGCACGGTATTTTTAGGAAATTATTAAAAATTAAAACCAGCTCATTCAAAGACATATGCAAAACAAATTTTTTCATGTAAAGATTCGATGGATGAACTTTTCCTGTGAGATACAAAACAATAATTAAAATTGTTTAGAAATAGTCGCTCAAGGAACACATGTATTATCTAAAGCACGGTCGTTTTAAGGAATTATTAAAAATTAAAACCAGCTCATTCAAAGACATATGCAAAACAATTTTTTTCATGTAAAGATTCGATGGATGAACTCTTCCTGTGATATACAAAACAATAATTAAAATTGTTTAGAAATAGTCGCTCAAGGAACACATGTATTATCTAATGCACGGTATTTTTAGGGAATTATTAAAAATTAAAACCAGATTATTCAAAGACATATGCAAAACAATTTTTTTCATGTAAATATTCGATGGATGAACTTTTCCTGTGATATACAAAACAATAATTAAAATTGTTTAGAAATAGCCGCTCAAGGAACACATGTATTATCTAAAGCACGGTTGTTTTAAGGAATTATTAAAAATTAAAACCAGCTCATTCAGAGACATATGCAAAACAATTTTTTTCATGTAAAGATTCGATGGATGAACTCTTCCTGTGATATACAAATCAATAATTAAAATTGTTTAGAAATAGTCGCTCAAGGAACACATGTATTATCTAAAGCACGGTCGTTTTAACCCTTTCATTACGAATTTTGTTTTTTTTTCATTTATACCATTTTTTTGTGTACATATAGTAATAATAGGCTAAATAATGTTTTTTTTTTAAATTTATTATTTTGTAATTCAGAACTTACAGTTTGGACCTGGGACAAATGTGTACCATCCGGTAGTATAGCTGGGACACATTTGTCCCAACAGGTTCTATTGTTTATGGAACAGTAAAAAACAATTTTCTTTTTCTTCAGTCACTTCTGGACTACCTGGGCAGTAATCAGGGTCACAGTCATCGTCTGTTGAAAAAGGGTCTTCTTCGGACTCATCTGACATATCTAAAATTGCTTTCATCTCGTCTTGTGTTAAAATCTTGCGATTTCTGGAAAAAACCGTACCTTGTTTCATGAACCTGATGGGAAACATGTGTCCCACTGTGTACACCTGATGGGACGTATAGGTCCCATTGATATAAAACAGCTTATTTTTAATTTTAAATTGATAAAATATACAGCAAAGTTGTTGCACAATATTCTAAATCGTTTTCAAATCAAATCAAATATATTTGGAGCACTTACCTACTCATTTTACCACAATAATATAACTTAATACGCACTGCGGAACATAAATTGTTAGTACTGCCAACTGAAAATTGTCCAATACAAGTTAAAGAACGGATGGGACAACTCAAACGCTAAATAGTATTTGCAATATTACCACCAGAATTTTTTAAACCTATAATGGGACCTATGTGTCCCGTTAGTAATGAAAGGGTTAAGGAATTATTAAAAATTAAAACCAGCTCATTCAAAGACATATGCAAAACAATTTTTTTCATGTAAAGATTCGATGGATAAACTCTTCCTGTGATATACGAATCAATAATTAAAATTGTTTAGAAATAGTCGCTCAGGGAACACATGTATTATCTAAAGCACGGTCTTTTTAGGGAATTATTAAAAATTAAAACCAGCTCATTTAAAGACATATGCAAAACAATTTTTTTCATGTAAAGATTCGATGGATGAACTCTTCCTGTGATATATAAAACAATAATTAAATTGTTTAGAAATAGTCGCTCAAGGAACACATGTATTATCTAAAGCACGGTCTTTTTAGGGAATTATTAAAAATTAAAACCAGCTCATTCAAAGACATATGCAAAACAATTTGTTTTATGTATATATTCGATGGATGAACTTTTCCTGTGATATACAAAACAATAATTAAAATTGTTTAGAAATAGTCGCTCAAGAAACACATGTATTATCTAAAGCACGGTATTTTTAGGGAATTATTAAAATATAAAACCAGCTCATTCAAAGACATATGCAAAACAATTTGTTTCATGTAAATATTCGATGGATGAACTCTTCCTGTGATATACAAAACAATAATTAAAATTGTTTAGAAATAGTCGCTCAAGGAACACATGTATTATCTAAAGCACGGTATTTTTAGGAAATTATTAAAAATTAAAACCAGCTCATTCAAAGACATATGCAAAACCAATTTTTTCATGTAAAGATTCGATGGATGAACTCTTCCTGTGATATACAAATCTATAATTAAAATTGTTTAGAAATAGTCGCTCAAGAAACACATGTATTATCTAAAGCACGGTATTTTTAGGGAATTATTAAAAATTAAAACCAGCTCATTCAAAGACATATGCGAAACAATTTTTTTCATGTTAAGATTCGATGGATGAACTCTTCCTGTGATATACAAATCAATAATTAAAATTGTTTAGAAATAGTCGCTCAAGGAACACATGTGTTATCTAAAGCACGGTATTTTTAGGGAATTATTAAAAATTAAAACCAGCTCAATTAAAGACATATGCAAAACCAGTTGTTTCATGTAAATATTCGATGGATGAACTCTTTCTGTGATATACAAAACAATAATTAAAATTGTTTAGAAATAGTCGCTCAAGAAACACATGTATTATCTAAAGCACGGTATTTTTAGGGAATTATTAAAATATAAAACCAGCTCATTCAAAGACATATGCAAAACAATTTGTTTCATGTAAATATTCGATGGATGAACTCTTTCTGTGATATACAAAACAATAATTAAAATTGTTTAGAAATAGTCGCTCAAGGAACACATGTATTATCTAAAGCACGGTATTTTTAGGAAATTATTAAAAATTAAAACCAGCTCATTCAAAGACATATGCAAAACCAATTTTTTCATGTAAAGATTCGATGGATGAACTCTTCCTGTGATATACAAAACAATAATTAAATTGTTTAGAAATAGTCGCTTAAGAAACACATGTATTATCTAAAGCACGGTCTTTTTAGGGAATTATTAAAAATTAAAACCAGCTCATTTAAAGACATATGCAAAACAATTTTTTTCATGTAAAGATTCGATGGATGAACTCTTCCTGTGATATACAAAACAATAATTAAATTGTTTAGAAATAGTCGCTCAAGAAACACATGTATTATCTAAAGCACGGTCTTTTTAGGGAATTATTAAAAATTAAAACCAGCTCATTCAAAGACATATGCAAAACAATTTTTTTCATGTAAAGATTCGATGGATGAACTCTTCCTGTGATAAACAAAACAATAATTAAAATTGTTTAGAAATAGTCGCTCAAGGAACACATGTATTATCTAAAGCACGGTCTTTTTAGGGAATTATTAAAAATTAAAACCAGCTCATTGAAACACATATGCAAAACAATTTTTTTAATGTAAATTTCGATGGATGAACTCTTCCTGTGATATACGAATCAATAATTAAAATTGTTTAGAAATAGTCGCTCAGGGAACACATGTATTATCTAAAGCACGGTCTTTTTAGGGAATTATTAAAAATTAAAACCAGCTCATTTAAAGACATATGCAAAACAATTTGTTTCATGTAAATATTCGATGGATGAACTCTTCCTGTGATATACAAATCAATAATTAAAATTGTTTAGAAATAGTCGCTCAAGGAACACATGTATTATCTAATGCACGGTATTTTTAGGAAATTATTAAAAATTAAAACCAGCTCATTTAAAGTCATATGCAAAACAATTTTTTTCATGTAAATATTTGATGGATGAACTCTTCCTGCGATATACAAAACAATAATTAAAATTGTTTAGAAATAGTCGCTCAAGGAACACATGTATTATCTAAAGCCCCGTATTTTTAGGGAATTATTAAAAATTAAAATCAGCCCATTCAAAGACATATGCAAAACCTTTTTTTTCATGTAAAGAATCGATGGATGAACTTTTCCTGTGATATACAAATCAATAATTAAAATTGTTTAGAAATAGTCGCTCAAGGAACACATGTATTAACTAAAGCACGGTCTTTTTAGGAAATTATTAAAAATTAAAACCAGCTCATTGAAACACATATGCAAAACAATTTTTTTCATGTAAAGATTCGATGGATGAACTCTTCCTGTGATATACAAATCAATAATTAAAATTGTTTAGAAATAGTCGCTCAAGGAACACATGTATTATCTAAAGCACGGTATTTTTAGGGAATTATTAAAAATTAAAACCAGCTCATTTAAAGACATATGCAAAACAATTTTTTTCATGTAAAGATTCGATGGATGAACTCTTCCTGTGATATACAAAACAATAATTAAAATTGTTTAGAAATAGTCGCTCCAGGAACACATGTTTTATCTAATGCACGGTATTTCTGGGGAATTATTAAAAATTAAAACCAGCTCATTCAAAGACATATGCAAAACAATTGTTTTCATGTAAAGATTCGATGGATGAACTCTTCCTGTGATATACAAAACAATAATTAAAATTGTTTTGAAATAGTCGCTCAAGAAACACATGTATTATCTAAAGCACGGTATTTTTAGGGAATTATTAAAATATAAAACCAGCTCATTCAAAGACATATGCAAAACAATTTGTTTCATGTAAATATTCGATGGATAAACTCTTCCTGTGATATACAAAACAATAATTAAAATTGTTTAGAAATAGTCGCTCAAGGAACACATGTATTATCTAAAGCACGGTATTTTTAGGAAATTATTAAAAATTAAAACCAGCTCATTCAAAGACATATGCAAAACAATTTTTTTCATGTAAAGATTCGATGGATGAACTTTTCCTGTGATATACAAAACAATAATAAAAATTGTTTAGAAATAGTCGCTCAAGGAACACATGTATTATCTAAAGCACGGTCGTTTTAAGGAATTATTAAAAATTAAAACCAGCTCATTCAAAGACATATGCAAAACAATTTTTTTCATGTAAAGATTCGATGAATGAACTCTTCCTGTGATATACAAATCAATAATTAAAATTGTTTAGAAATAGTCGCTCAAGGAACACATGTATTATCTAAAGCACGGTATTTTTAGGAAATTATTAAAAATTAAAACCAGCTCATTCAAAGACATATGCAAAATAAATTTTTTCATGTAAAGATTCGATGGATGAACTTTTCCTGTGATATACAAAACAATAATTAAAATTGTTTAGAAATAGTCGCTCAAGGAACACATGTATTATCTAAAGCACGGTCGTTTTAAGGAATTATTAAAAATTAAAACCAGCTCATTCAAAGACATATGCAAAACAATTTTTTTCATGTAAAGATTCGATGGATGAACTCTTCCTGTGATATACAAATCAATAATTAAAATTGTTTAGAAATAGTCGCTCAAGGAACACATGTATTATCTAATGCACGGTATTTTTAGGGAATTATTAAAAATTAAAACCAGATTATTCAAAGACATATGCAAAACAATTTTTTCCATGTAAATATTCGATGGATGAACTTTTCCTGTGATATACAAAACAATAATTAAAATTGTTTAGAAATAGTCGCTCAAGGAACACATGTATTATCTAAAGCACGGTTGTTTTAAGGAATTATTAAAAATTAAAACCAGCTCATTCAGAGACATATGCAAAACAATTTTTTTCATGTAAAGATTCGATGGATGAACTCTTCCTGTGAGATACAAATCAATAATTAAAATTGTTTAGAAATAGTCGCTCAAGGAACACATGTATTATCTAAAGCACGGTATTTTTAGGAAATCATTAAAAATTAAAACCAGCTCATTCAAAGACATATGCAAAACAATTTTTTTCATGTAAAGATTCGATGGATAAACTCTTCCTGTGATATACGAATCAATAATTAAAATTGTTTAGAAATAGTCGCTCAGGGAACACATGTATTATCTAAAGCACGGTCTTTTTAGGGAATTATTAAAAATTAAAACCAGCTCATTTAAAGACATATGCAAAACAATTTTTTTCATGTAAAGATTCGATGGATGAACTCTTCCTGTGATATACAAAACAATAATTAAATTGTTTAGAAATAGTCGCTCAAGGAACACATGTATTATCTAAAGCACGGTCTTTTTAGGGAATTATTAAAAATTAAAACCAGCTCATTCAAAGACATATGCAAAACAATTTGTTTTATATATATATTCGATGGATGAACTTTTCCTGTGATATACAAAACAATAATTAAAATTGTTTAGAAATAGTCGCTCAAGAAACACATGTATTATCTAAAGCACGGTATTTTTAGGGAATTATTAAAATATAAAACCAGCTCATTCAAAGACATATGCAAAACAATTTGTTTCATGTAAATATTCGATGGATGAACTCTTCCTGTGATATACAAAACAATAATTAAAATTGTTTAGAAATAGTCGCTCAAGGAACACATGTATTATCTAAAGCACGGTATTTTTAGGAAATTATTAAAAATTAAAACCAGCTCATTCAAAGACATATGCAAAACAATTTTTTTCATGTAAAGATTCGATGGATGAACTTTTCCTGTGATATACAAAACAATAATTAAAATTGTTTAGAAATAGTCGCTCAAGAAACACATGTATTATCTAAAGCACGGTATTTTTAGGGAATTATTAAAAATTAAAACCAGCTCATTCAAAGACATATGCAAAACAATTTTTTTCATGTAAAGATTCGATGGATGAACTTTTCCTGTGATATACAAAACAATAATAAAAATTGTTTAGAAATAGTCGCTCAAGAAACACATGTATTATCTAAAGCACGGTATTTTTAGGGAATTATTAAAATATAAAACCAGCTCATTCAAAGACATATGCAAAACAATTTGTTTCATGTAAATATTCGATGGATGAACTCTTCCTGTGATATACAAAACAATAATTAAAATAGTTTAGAAATAGTCGCTCAAGGAACACATGTATTATCTAAAGCACGGTATTTTTAGGGAATTATTAAAAATTAAAACCAGCTCATTCAAAGACATATGCAAAACAATTTGTTTTATATATATATTCGATGGATGAACTTTTCCTGTGATATACAAAACAATAATTAAAATTGTTTAGAAATAGTCGCTCAAGGAACACATGTATTATCTAAAGCACGGTATTTTTAGGAAATTATTAAAAATTAAAACCAGCTCATTCAAAGACATATGCAAAACAAATTTTTTCATGTAAAGATTCGATGGATGAACTCTTCCTGTGATATACAAATCTATAATTAAAATTGTTTAAAAATAGTCGCTCAAGAAACACATGTATTATCTAAAGCACGGTATTTTTAGGGAATTATTAAAAATTAAAACCAGCTCATTCAAAGACATATGCGAAACAATTTTTTTCATGTTAAGATTCGATGGATGAACTCTTCCTGTGATATACAAATCAATAATTAAAATTGTTTAGAAATAGTCGCTCAAGGAACACATGTGTTATCTAAAGCACGGTATTTTTAGGGAATTATTAAAAATTAAAACCAGCTCAATTAAAGACATATGCAAAACCAGTTGTTTCATGTAAATATTCGATGGATGAACTCTTTCTGTGATATACAAAACAATAATTAAAATTGTTTAGAAATAGTCGCTCAAGAAACACATGTATTATCTAAAGCACGGTATTTTTAGGGAATTATTAAAATATAAAACCAGCTCATTCAAAGACATATGCAAAACAATTTGTTTCATGTAAATATTCGATGGATGAACTCTTCCTGTGATATACAAAACAATAATTAAAATTGTTTAGAAATAGTCGCTCAAGGAACACATGTATTATCTAAAGCGCGGTATTTTTAGGAAATTATTAAAAATTAAAACCAGCTCATTCAAAGACATATGCAAAACAAATTTTTTCATGTAAAGATTCGATGGATGAACTTTTCCTGTGATATACAAAACAATAATTAAAATTGTTTAGAAATAGTCGCTCAAGGAACACATGTATTATCTAAAGCACGGTCGTTTTAAGGAATTATTAAAAATTAAAACCAGCTCATTCAAAGACATATGCAAAACAATTTTTTTCATGTAAAGATTCGATGGATGCACTCTTCCTGTGATATACAAATCAATAATTAAAATTGTTTAGAAATAGTCGTTCAAGGAACACATGTATTATCTAAAGCACGGTATTTTTAGGAAATTATTAAAAATTAAAACCAGCTCATTCAAAGACATATGCAAAACAAATTTTTTCATGTAAAGATTCGATGGATGAACTTTTCCTGTGAGATACAAAACAATAATTAAAATTGTTTAGAAATAGTCGCTCAAGGAACACATGTATTATCTAAAGCACGGTCGTTTTAAGGAATTATTAAAAATTAAAACCAGCTCATTCAAAGACATATGCAAAACAATTTTTTTCATGTAAAGATTCGATGGATGAACTCTTCCTGTGATATACAAATCAATAATTAAAATTGTTTAGAAATAGTCGCTCAAGGAACACATGTATTATCTAATGCACGGTATTTTTAGGGAATTATTAAAAATTAAAACCAGATTATTCAAAGACATATGCAAAACAATTTTTTTCATGTAAATATTCGATGGATGAACTTTTCCTGTGATATACAAAACAATAATTAAAATTGTTTAGAAATAGCCGCTCAAGGAACACATGTATTATCTAAAGCACGGTTGTTTTAAGGAATTATTAAAAATTAAAACCAGCTCATTCAGAGACATATGCAAAACAATTTTTTTCATGTAAAGATTCGATGGATGAACTCTTCCTGTGATATACAAATCAATAATTAAAATTGTTTAGAAATAGTCGCTCAAGGAACACATGTATTATCTAAAGCACGGTCGTTTTAAGGAATTATTAAAAATTAAAACCAGCTCATTCAAAGACATATGCAAAACAATTTTTTTCATGTAAAGATTCGATGGATAAACTCTTCCTGTGATATACGAATCAATAATTAAAATTGTTTAGAAATAGTCGCTCAGGGAACACATGTATTATCTAAAGCACGGTCTTTTTAGGGAATTATTAAAAATTAAAACCAGCTCATTTAAAGACATATGCAAAACAATTTTTTTCATGTAAAGATTCGATGGATGAACTCTTCCTGTGATATATAAAACAATAATTAAATTGTTTAGAAATAGTCGCTCAAGGAACACATGTATTATCTAAAGCACGGTCTTTTTAGGGAATTATTAAAAATTAAAACCAGCTCATTCAAAGACATATGCAAAACAATTTGTTTTATGTATATATTCGATGGATGAACTTTTCCTGTGATATACAAAACAATAATTAAAATTGTTTAGAAATAGTCGCTCAAGAAACACATGTATTATCTAAAGCACGGTATTTTTAGGGAATTATTAAAATATAAAACCAGCTCATTCAAAGACATATGCAAAACAATTTGTTTCATGTAAATATTCGATGGATGAACTCTTCCTGTGATATACAAAACAATAATTAAAATTGTTTAGAAATAGTCGCTCAAGGAACACATGTATTATCTAAAGCACGGTATTTTTAGGAAATTATTAAAAATTAAAACCAGCTCATTCAAAGACATATGCAAAACCAATTTTTTCATGTAAAGATTCGATGGATGAACTCTTCCTGTGATATACAAATCTATAATTAAAATTGTTTAGAAATAGTCGCTCAAGAAACACATGTATTATCTAAAGCACGGTATTTTTAGGGAATTATTAAAAATTAAAACCAGCTCATTCAAAGACATATGCGAAACAATTTTTTTCATGTTAAGATTCGATGGATGAACTCTTCCTGTGATATACAAATCAATAATTAAAATTGTTTAGAAATAGTCGCTCAAGGAACACATGTGTTATCTAAAGCACGGTATTTTTAGGGAATTATTAAAAATTAAAACCAGCTCAATTAAAGACATATGCAAAACCAGTTGTTTCATGTAAATATTCGATGGATGAACTCTTTCTGTGATATACAAAACAATAATTAAAATTGTTTAGAAATAGTCGCTCAAGAAACACATGTATTATCTAAAGCACGGTATTTTTAGGGAATTATTAAAATATAAAACCAGCTCATTCAAAGACATATGCAAAACAATTTGTTTCATGTAAATATTCGATGGATGAACTCTTTCTGTGATATACAAAACAATAATTAAAATTGTTTAGAAATAGTCGCTCAAGGAACACATGTATTATCTAAAGCACGGTATTTTTAGGAAATTATTAAAAATTAAAACCAGCTCATTCAAAGACATATGCAAAACAAATTTTTTCATGTAAAGATTCGATGGATGAACTCTTCCTGTGATATACAAAACAATAATTAAATTGTTTAGAAATAGTCGCTTAAGAAACACATGTATTATCTAAAGCACGGTCTTTTTAGGGAATTATTAAAAATTAAAACCAGCTCATTTAAAGACATATGCAAAACAATTTTTTTCATGTAAAGATTCGATGAATGAACTCTTCCTGTGATATACAAAACAATAATTAAATTGTTTAGAAATAGTCGCTCAAGAAACACATGTATTATCTAAAGCACGGTCTTTTTAGGGAATTATTAAAAATTAAAACCAGCTCATTCAAAGACATATGCAAAACAATTTTTTTCATGTAAAGATTCGATGGATGAACTCTTCCTGTGATAAACAAAACAATAATTAAAATTGTTTAGAAATAGTCGCTCAAGGAACACATGTATTATCTAAAGCACGGTCTTTTTAGGGAATTATTAAAAATTAAAACCAGCTCATTGAAACACATATGCAAAACAATTTTTTTAATGTAAATTTCGATGGATGAACTCTTCCTGTGATATACGAATCAATAATTAAAATTGTTTAGAAATAGTCGCTCAGGGAACACATGTATTATCTAAAGCACGGTCTTTTTAGGGAATTATTAAAAATTAAAACCAGCTCATTTAAAGACATATGCAAAACAATTTGTTTCATGTAAATATTCGATGGATGAACTCTTCCTGTGATATACAAATCAATAATTAAAATTGTTTAGAAATAGTCGCTCAAGGAACACATGTATTATCTAATGCACGGTATTTTTAGGAAATTATTAAAAATTAAAACCAGCTCATTTAAAGTCATATGCAAAACAATTTTTTTCATGTAAATATTTGATGGATGAACTCTTCCTGCGATATACAAAACAATAATTAAAATTGTTTAGAAATAGTCGCTCAAGGAACACATGTATTATCTAAAGCCCCGTATTTTTAGGGAATTATTAAAAATTAAAATCAGCCCATTCAAAGACATATGCAAAACCTTTTTTTTCATGTAAAGAATCGATGGATGAACTTTTCCTGTGATATACAAATCAATAATTAAAATTGTTTAGAAATAGTCGCTCAAGGAACACATGTATTAACTAAAGCACGGTCTTTTTAGGAAATTATTAAAAATTAAAACCAGCTCATTGAAACACATATGCAAAACAATTTTTTTCATGTAAAGATTCGATGGATGAACTCTTCCTGTGATATACAAATCAATAATTAAAATTGTTTAGAAATAGTCGCTCAAGGAACACATGTATTATCTAAAGCACGGTATTTTTAGGGAATTATTAAAAATTAAAACCAGCTCATTTAAAGACATATGCAAAACAATTTTTTTCATGTAAAGATTCGATGGATGAACTCTTCCTGTGATATACAAAACAATAATTAAAATTGTTTAGAAATAGTCGCTCAAGGAACACATGTATTATCTAAAGCACGGTATTTTTAGGGAATTATTAAAAATTAAAACCAGCTCATTGAAAGACATATGCAAAACAATTTGTTTCATGTAAATATTCGATGGATGAACTCTTCCTGTGATATACAAAACAATAATTAAAATTGTTTAGAAATAGTCGCTCAAGGAACACATGTATTATCTAAAGCACGGTATTTTTAGGGAATTATTAAAAATTAAAACCAGCTCATTGAAACACATATGCAAAACTATTTTTTTTTATGTAAATATTCGATGGATGAACTCTTCCTGTGATATACAAAACAATAATTAAAAATGTTTAGAAATAGTCGATCAAGGAACACATGTATTATCTAAAGCACGGTCTTTTTAGGGAATTATTAAAAATTAAAACCAGCTCATTGAAAGACATATGCAAAACAATTTGTTTCATGTAAATATTCGATGGATGAACTCTTCCTGTGATATACAAAACAATAATTAAAATTGTTTAGAAATAGTCGCTCAAGGAACACATGTATCAACTAAAGCATGGTATTTTTAGGGAATTATTAAAAATTAAAACCAGCTCATTCAAAGACATATGCAAAACAATTTTTTTCATGTAAAGATTCGATGGATGAACTCTTCCTGTGATATACAAAACAATAATTAAAATTGTTTAGAAATAGTCGCTCAAGGAACACATGTATTATCAAAAGCACGGTATTTTTAGGAAATTATTAAAAATTAAAACCAGCTCATTGAAAGACATATGCAAAACTATTTTTTTTTATGTAAATAATCCATGGATGAACTCTTCCTGTGATATACAAAACAATAATTATAATTGTTTAGAAATAGTCGCTCAAGGAACACATGTACTCGTATTATCTAAAGCACGGTCTTTTTAGGGAATTATTAAAAATTAAAACCAGCTCATTCAAAGACATATGCAAAACAATTTTTTCATGTAAATATTCGATGGATAAACTCTTCCTGTGATATACAAAACAATAAATAAAATTGTTTAGATATAGTTGCTCAAGGAACCATTGTATTATCTAAAGCACGGTCTTTTTAGGGAATTATTAAAAATCAAAACCAGCTCATTCAAAGACATATGCAAACTATTTGTTTGATGTAAATATTCGATGGATGATCTCTTCCTGTGATATACAAATCAATAATTAAAATTATTTAGAAATAGTCGCTCAAGAAACATGTATTATCTAAAGCACGTTATTTTTAGGGAATTATTAAAAATTAAAACCAGCACATTCAAAGACATATGCAAAACAATTTTTTTCATGTAAAGATTCGATAGATGAACTCTTCCTGTGATATACAAAACAATAATTAAAATTGTTTAAAAATAATCGCTCAAGAAACACATGTATTATCTAAAGCACGGTATTTTTAGGGAATTATTAAAAATTAAAACCAGCTCATTCAAAGACATATGCAAAACAATTTTTTTCATGTAAATATTCGATGGATAAACTCTTCCTGTGATATACAAAACAATAAATAAAATTGTTTAGATATAGTTGCTCAAGGAACCATTGTATTATCTAAAGCACGGTCTTTTTAGGGAATTATTAAAAATCAAAACCAGCTCATTCAAAGACATATGCAAACTATTTGTTTGATGTAAATATTCGATGGATGATCTCTTCCTGTGATATACAAATCAATAATTAAAATTATTTAGAAATAATCGCTCAAGAAACATGTATTATCTAAAGCACGTTATTTTTAGGGAATTATTAAAAATTAAAACCAGCACATTCAAAGACATATGCAAAACAATTTGTTTCATGTAAATATTCGATGGATGAACTCTTCCTGTGATATACAAAACAATAATTAAAATTGTTTAGAAATAGTCGGTCAAGGAACACATGTATTAACTAAAGCACGGTCTTTTTAGGAAATTATTAAAAATTAAAACCAGCTCATTGAAACACATATGCAAAACAATTTTTTTAATGTAAAGATTCGATGGATAAACTCTTCCTGTGATATGCGAATCAATAATTAAAATTGTTTAGAAATAGTCGCTCAAGGAACACATGTATTATCTAAAGCACGGTATTTTTAGGAAATTATTAAAAATTAAAACCAGCTCATTCAAAGACATATGCAAAACAAATTTTTTCATGTAAAGATTCGATGGATGAACTTTTCCTGTGATATACAAATCAATAATTAAAATTGTTTAGAAATAGTCGGTCAAGGAACACATGTATTAACTAAAGCACGGTCTTTTTAGGAAATTATTAAAAATTAAAACCAGCTCATTGAAACACATATGCAAAACAATTTTTTTAATGTAAAGATTCGATGGATAAACTCTTCCTGTGATATGCGAATCAATAATTAAAATTGTTTAGAAATAGTCGCTCAGGGAACACATGTATTATCTAAAGCACGGTCTTTTTAGGCAATTATTAAAAATTAAAACCAGCTCATTCAAAGACATATGCAAAACGATTTGTTTCATGTAAATATTCGATGGATGAACTGTTCCTGTGATATACAAAACAATAATTAAAATTGTTTAGAAATAGTCGCTCAAGGAACACATGTATTATCTAAAGCACGGTATTTTTAGGGAATTATTAAAAATTAAAACCAGCTCATTCAAAGACATATGCAAAACAATTTGTTTCATGTAAATATTCGATGGATGAACTCTTCCTGTGATATACAAAACAATAATTAAAATTGTTTAGAAATAGTCGCTCAAGGAACACATGTATTATCTAAAGCACGGTATTTTTAGGAAATTATTAAAAATTTAAACCAGCTCATTCAAAGACATATGCAAAACAAATTTTTTCATGTGAAGATTCGATGGATGAACTTTTCCTGTGATATACAAAACAATAATTAAAATTGTTTAGAAATAGTCGCTCAAGGAACACATGTATTATCTAAAGCACGGTCGTTTTAAGGAATTATTAAAAATTAAAACCAGCTCATTCAAAGACATATGCAAAACAATTTTTTTCATGTAAAGATTCGATGGATGAACTCTTCCTGTGATATACAAATCAATAATTAAAATTGTTTAGAAATAGTCGCTCAAGGAACACATGTATTATCTAATGCACGGTATTTTTAGGGAATTATTAAAAATTAAAACCAGATCATTCAAAGACATATGCAAAACAATTTTTTTCATGTAAAGATTTGATGGATGAACTTTTCCTGTGATATAAAAATCAATAATTAAAATTGTTTAGAAATAGTCGGTCAAGGAACACATGTATTAACTAAAGCACGGTCTTTTTAGGAAATTATTAAAAATTAAAACTAGCTCATTAAAACACATATGCAAAACAATTTTTTTAATGTAAAGATTCGATGGATAAACTCTTCCTGTGATATGCGAATCAATAAATAAAATTGTTTAGAAATAGTCGCTCAGGAAACACATGTTTTATCTAAAGCACGGTCTTTTTAGGCAATTATTGAAAATTAAAACAAGCTCATTCAAAGACATATGCAAAACAATTTGTTTCATGTAAATATTCGATGGATGAACTCTTCCTGTGATATACAAAACAATAATTAAAATTGTTTAGAAATAGTCGCTCAAGGAACACATGTGTTATCTAAAGCACGGTATTTTTAGGGAATTATTAAAAATTAAAACCAGCTCAATTAAAGACATATGCAAAACCATTTGTTTCATGTAAATATTCGATGGATGAACTCTTTCTGTGATATACAAAACAATAATTAAAATTGTTTAGAAATAGTCGCTCCAGGAACACATGTATTATCTAATGCACGGTATTTTTAGGGAATTATTAAAAATTTAAACCAGCTCATTCAAAGACATATGCAAAACAAATTTTTTCATGTAAAGATTCGATGGATGAACTTTTCCTGTGATATACAAAACAATAATTAAAATTGTTTAGAAATAGTCGCTCAAGGAACACATGTATTATCTAAAGCACGGTCGTTTTAAGGAATTATTAAAAATTAAAACCAGCTCATTCAAAGACATATGCAAAACAATTTTTTTCATGTAAAGATTCGATGGATAAACTCTTCCTGTGATATACGAATCAATAATTAAAATTGTTTAGAAATAGTCGCTCAGGGAACACATGTATTATCTAAAGCACGGTCTTTTTAGGGAATTATTAAAAATTAAAACCAGCTCATTTAAAGACATATGCAAAACAATTTTTTTCATGTAAAGATTCGATGGATGAACTCTTCCTGTGATATACAAAACAATAATTAAATTGTTTAGAAATAGTCGCTCAAGGAACACATGTATTATCTAAAGCACGGTCTTTTTAGGGAATTATTAAAAATTAAAACCAGCTCATTCATAGACATATGCAAAACAATTTGTTTCATGTAAATATTCGATGGATGAACTTTTCCTGTGATATACAAAACAATAATAAAAATTGTTTAGAAATAGTCGCTCAAGAAACACATGTATTATCTAAAGCACGGTATTTTTAGGGAATTATTAAAATATAAAACCAGCTCATTCAAAGACATATGCAAAACAATTTGTTTCATGTAAATATTCGATGGATGAACTCTTCCTGTGATATACAAAACAATAATTAAAATTGTTTAGAAATAGTCGCTCAAGGAACACATGTATTATCTAAAGCACGGTATTTTTAGGGAATTATTAAAAATTAAAACCAGCTCATTTAAAGACATATGCAAAACAATTTTTTTCATGTAAAGATTCGATGGATGAACTCTTCCTGTGATATACAAAACAATAATTAAAATTGTTTAGAAATAGTCGCTCAAGGAACACATGTATTATCTAAAGCACGGTATTTTTAGGGAATTATTAAAAATTAAAACCAGCTCATTGAAAGACATATGCAAAACAATTTGTTTCATGTAAATATTCGATGGATGAACTCTTCCTGTGATATACAAAACAATAATTAAAATTGTTTAGAAATAGTCGCTCAAGGAACACATGTATTATCTAAAGCACGGTCGTTTTAAGGAATTATTAAAAATTAAAACCAGCTCATTCAAAGACATATGCAAAACAATTTTTTTCATGTAAATATTCGATGGATGAACTCTTCCTGTGATATACAAAACAATAATTAAAATTGTTTAGAAATAGTCGCTAAAGAAACACATGTATTATCTAAAGCACGGTATTTTTAGGGAATTATTAAAAATTAAAACCAGCTCATTCAAAGACATATGCAAAACAATTTTTTTCAGGTAAAGATTCGATGGATGAACTCTTCCTGTGATATACAAATCAATAATTAAAATTGTTTAGAAATAGTCGCTCAGGGAACACATGTATTATCTAAAGCACGGTCTTTTTAGGCAATTATTAAAAATTAAAACCAGCTCATTCAAAGACATATGCAAAACGATTTGTTTCATGTAAATATTCGATGGATGAACTGTTCCTGTGATATACAAAACAATAATTAAAATTGTTTAGAAATAGTCGCTCAAGGAACACATGTATTATCTAAAGCACGGTATTTTTAGGGAATTATTAAAAATTAAAACCAGCTCATTCAAAGACATATGCAAAACAATTTGTTTCATGTAAATATTCGATGGATGAACTCTTCCTGTGATATACAAAACAATAATTAAAATTGTTTAGAAATAGTCGCTCAAGGAACACATGTATTATCTAAAGCACGGTATTTTTAGGAAATTATTAAAAATTTAAACCAGCTCATTCAAAGACATATGCAAAACAAATTTTTTCATGTGAAGATTCGATGGATGAACTTTTCCTGTGATATACAAAACAATAATTAAAATTGTTTAGAAATAGTCGCTCAAGGAACACATGTATTATCTAAAGCACGGTCGTTTTAAGGAATTATTAAAAATTAAAACCAGCTCATTCAAAGACATATGCAAAACAATTTTTTTCATGTAAAGATTCGATGGATGAACTCTTCCTGTGATATACAAATCAATAATTAAAATTGTTTAGAAATAGTCGCTCAAGGAACACATGTATTATCTAATGCACGGTATTTTTAGGGAATTATTAAAAATTAAAACCAGATCATTCAAAGACATATGCAAAACAATTTTTTTCATGTAAAGATTTGATGGATGAACTTTTCCTGTGATATAAAAATCAATAATTAAAATTGTTTAGAAATAGTCGGTCAAGGAACACATGTATTAACTAAAGCACGGTCTTTTTAGGAAATTATTAAAAATTAAAACCAGCTCATTAAAACACATATGCAAAACAATTTTTTTAATGTAAAGATTCGATGGATAAACTCTTCCTGTGATATGCGAATCAATAATTAAAATTGTTTAGAAATAGTCGCTCAGGAAACACATGTTTTATCTAAAGCACGGTCTTTTTAGGCAATTATTGAAAATTAAAACAAGCTCATTCAAAGACATATGCAAAACAATTTGTTTCATGTAAATATTCGATGGATGAACTCTTCCTGTGATATACAAAACAATAATTAAAATTGTTTAGAAATAGTCGCTCAAGGAACACATGTGTTATCTAAAGCACGGTATTTTTAGGGAATTATTAAAAATTAAAACCAGCTCAATTAAAGACATATGCAAAACCATTTGTTTCATGTAAATATTCGATGGATGAACTCTTTCTGTGATATACAAAACAATAATTAAAATTGTTTAGAAATAGTCGCTCCAGGAACACATGTATTATCTAATGCACGGTATTTTTAGGGAATTATTAAAAATTTAAACCAGCTCATTCAAAGACATATGCAAAACAAATTTTTTCATGTAAAGATTCGATGGATGAACTTTTCCTGTGATATACAAAACAATAATTAAAATTGTTTAGAAATAGTCGCTCAAGGAACACATGTATTATCTAAAGCACGGTCGTTTTAAGGAATTATTAAAAATTAAAACCAGCTCATTCAAAGACATATGCAAAACAATTTTTTTCATGTAAAGATTCGATGGATAAACTCTTCCTGTGATATACGAATCAATAATTAAAATTGTTTAGAAATAGTCGCTCAGGGAACACATGTATTATCTAAAGCACGGTCTTTTTAGGGAATTATTAAAAATTAAAACCAGCTCATTTAAAGACATATGCAAAACAATTTTTTTCATGTAAAGATTCGATGGATGAACTCTTCCTGTGATATACAAAACAATAATTAAATTGTTTAGAAATAGTCGCTCAAGGAACACATGTATTATCTAAAGCACGGTCTTTTTAGGGAATTATTAAAAATTAAAACCAGCTCATTCATAGACATATGCAAAACAATTTGTTTCATGTAAATATTCGATGGATGAACTTTTCCTGTGATATACAAAACAATAATAAAAATTGTTTAGAAATAGTCGCTCAAGAAACACATGTATTATCTAAAGCACGGTATTTTTAGGGAATTATTAAAATATAAAACCAGCTCATTCAAAGACATATGCAAAACAATTTGTTTCATGTAAATATTCGATGGATGAACTCTTCCTGTGATATACAAAACAATAATTAAAATTGTTTAGAAATAGTCGCTCAAGGAACACATGTATTATCTAAAGCACGGTATTTTTAGGGAATTATTAAAAATTAAAACCAGCTCATTTAAAGACATATGCAAAACAATTTTTTTCATGTAAAGATTCGATGGATGAACTCTTCCTGTGATATACAAAACAATAATTAAAATTGTTTAGAAATAGTCGCTCAAGGAACACATGTATTATCTAAAGCACGGTATTTTTAGGGAATTATTAAAAATTAAAACCAGCTCATTGAAAGACATATGCAAAACAATTTGTTTCATGTAAATATTCGATGGATGAACTCTTCCTGTGATATACAAAACAATAATTAAAATTGTTTAGAAATAGTCGCTCAAGGAACACATGTATTATCTAAAGCACGGTCGTTTTAAGGAATTATTAAAAATTAAAACCAGCTCATTCAAAGACATATGCAAAACAATTTTTTTCATGTAAATATTCGATGGATGAACTCTTCCTGTGATATACAAAACAATAATTAAAATTGTTTAGAAATAGTCGCTAAAGAAACACATGTATTATCTAAAGCACGGTATTTTTAGGGAATTATTAAAAATTAAAACCAGCTCATTCAAAGACATATGCAAAACAATTTTTTTCAGGTAAAGATTCGATGGATGAACTCTTCCTGTGATATACAAATCAATAATTAAAATTGTTTAGAAATAGTCGCTCAGGGAACACATGTATTATCTAAAGCACGGTCTTTTTAGGCAATTATTAAAAATTAAAACCAGCTCATTCAAAGACATATGCAAAACGATTTGTTTCATGTAAATATTCGATGGATGAACTGTTCCTGTGATATACAAAACAATAATTAAAATTGTTTAGAAATAGTCGCTCAAGGAACACATGTATTATCTAAAGCACGGTATTTTTAGGGAATTATTAAAAATTAAAACCAGCTCATTCAAAGACATATGCAAAACAATTTGTTTCATGTAAATATTCGATGGATGAACTCTTCCTGTGATATACAAAACAATAATTAAAATTGTTTAGAAATAGTCGCTCAAGGAACACATGTATTATCTAAAGCACGGTATTTTTAGGAAATTATTAAAAATTTAAACCAGCTCATTCAAAGACATATGCAAAACAAATTTTTTCATGTGAAGATTCGATGGATGAACTTTTCCTGTGATATACAAAACAATAATTAAAATTGTTTAGAAATAGTCGCTCAAGGAACACATGTATTATCTAAAGCACGGTCGTTTTAAGGAATTATTAAAAATTAAAACCAGCTCATTCAAAGACATATGCAAAACAATTTTTTTCATGTAAAGATTCGATGGATGAACTCTTCCTGTGATATACAAATCAATAATTAAAATTGTTTAGAAATAGTCGCTCAAGGAACACATGTATTATCTAATGCACGGTATTTTTAGGGAATTATTAAAAATTAAAACCAGATCATTCAAAGACATATGCAAAACAATTTTTTTCATGTAAAGATTTGATGGATGAACTTTTCCTGTGATATAAAAATCAATAATTAAAATTGTTTAGAAATAGTCGGTCAAGGAACACATGTATTAACTAAAGCACGGTCTTTTTAGGAAATTATTAAAAATTAAAACCAGCTCATTAAAACACATATGCAAAACAATTTTTTTAATGTAAAGATTCGATGGATAAACTCTTCCTGTGATATGCGAATCAATAATTAAAATTGTTTAGAAATAGTCGCTCAGGAAACACATGTTTTATCTAAAGCACGGTCTTTTTAGGCAATTATTGAAAATTAAAACAAGCTCATTCAAAGACATATGCAAAACAATTTGTTTCATGTAAATATTCGATGGATGAACTCTTCCTGTGATATACAAAACAATAATTAAAATTGTTTAGAAATAGTCGCTCAAGGAACACATGTGTTATCTAAAGCACGGTATTTTTAGGGAATTATTAAAAATTAAAACCAGCTCAATTAAAGACATATGCAAAACCATTTGTTTCATGTAAATATTCGATGGATGAACTCTTTCTGTGATATACAAAACAATAATTAAAATTGTTTAGAAATAGTCGCTCCAGGAACACATGTATTATCTAATGCACGGTATTTTTAGGGAATTATTAAAAATTTAAACCAGCTCATTCAAAGACATATGCAAAACAAATTTTTTCATGTAAAGATTCGATGGATGAACTTTTCCTGTGATATACAAAACAATAATTAAAATTGTTTAGAAATAGTCGCTCAAGGAACACATGTATTATCTAAAGCACGGTCGTTTTAAGGAATTATTAAAAATTAAAACCAGCTCATTCAAAGACATATGCAAAACAATTTTTTTCATGTAAAGATTCGATGGATAAACTCTTCCTGTGATATACGAATCAATAATTAAAATTGTTTAGAAATAGTCGCTCAGGGAACACATGTATTATCTAAAGCACGGTCTTTTTAGGGAATTATTAAAAATTAAAACCAGCTCATTTAAAGACATATGCAAAACAATTTTTTTCATGTAAAGATTCGATGGATGAACTCTTCCTGTGATATACAAAACAATAATTAAATTGTTTAGAAATAGTCGCTCAAGGAACACATGTATTATCTAAAGCACGGTCTTTTTAGGGAATTATTAAAAATTAAAACCAGCTCATTCATAGACATATGCAAAACAATTTGTTTCATGTAAATATTCGATGGATGAACTTTTCCTGTGATATACAAAACAATAATAAAAATTGTTTAGAAATAGTCGCTCAAGAAACACATGTATTATCTAAAGCACGGTATTTTTAGGGAATTATTAAAATATAAAACCAGCTCATTCAAAGACATATGCAAAACAATTTGTTTCATGTAAATATTCGATGGATGAACTCTTCCTGTGATATACAAAACAATAATTAAAATTGTTTAGAAATAGTCGCTCAAGGAACACATGTATTATCTAAAGCACGGTATTTTTAGGGAATTATTAAAAATTAAAACCAGCTCATTTAAAGACATATGCAAAACAATTTTTTTCATGTAAAGATTCGATGGATGAACTCTTCCTGTGATATACAAAACAATAATTAAAATTGTTTAGAAATAGTCGCTCAAGGAACACATGTATTATCTAAAGCACGGTATTTTTAGGGAATTATTAAAAATTAAAACCAGCTCATTGAAAGACATATGCAAAACAATTTGTTTCATGTAAATATTCGATGGATGAACTCTTCCTGTGATATACAAAACAATAATTAAAATTGTTTAGAAATAGTCGCTCAAGGAACACATGTATTATCTAAAGCACGGTCGTTTTAAGGAATTATTAAAAATTAAAACCAGCTCATTCAAAGACATATGCAAAACAATTTTTTTCATGTAAATATTCGATGGATGAACTCTTCCTGTGATATACAAAACAATAATTAAAATTGTTTAGAAATAGTCGCTAAAGAAACACATGTATTATCTAAAGCACGGTATTTTTAGGGAATTATTAAAAATTAAAACCAGCTCATTCAAAGACATATGCAAAACAATTTTTTTCAGGTAAAGATTCGATGGATGAACTCTTCCTGTGATATACAAATCAATAATTAAAATTGTTTAGAAATAGTCGCTCAAGGAACACATGTGTTATCTAAAGCACGGTATTTTTAGGGAATTATTAAAAATTAAAACCAGCTCAATTAAAGACATATGCAAAACCAGTTGTTTCATGTAAATATTCGATGGATGAACTCTTTCTGTGATATACAAAACAATAATTAAAATTGTTTAGAAATAGTCGCTCCAGGAACACATGTTTTATCTAATGCACGGTATTTTTGGGGAATTATTAAAAATTAAAACCAGCTCATTCAAAGACATATGCAAAACAATTGTATTCATGTAAAGATTCGATGGATGAACTCTTCCTGTGATATACAAAACAATAATTAAAATTGTTTAGAAATAGTCGCTCAAGAAACACATGTATTATCTAAAGCACGGTATTTTTAGGGAATTATTAAAATATAAAACCAGCTCATTCAAAGACATATGCAAAACAATTTGTTTCATGTAAATATTCGATGGATGAACTCTTCCTGTGATATACAAAACAATAATTAAAATTGTTTAGAAATAGTCGCTCAAGGAACACATGTATTATCTAAAGCACGGTATTTTTAGGAAATTATTAAAAATTAAAACCAGCTCATTCAAAGACATATGCAAAACAATTTTTTTCATGTAAAGATTCGATGGATGAACTTTTCCTGTGATATACAAAACAATAATTAAAATTGTTTAGAAATAGTCGCTCAAGGAACACATGTATTATCTAAAGCACGGTCGTTTTAAGGAATTATTAAAAATTAAAACCAGCTCATTCAAAGACATATGCAAAACAATTTTTTTCATGTAAAGATTCGATGGATGAACTCTTCCTGTGATATACAAATCAATAATTAAAATTGTTTAGAAATAGTCGCTCAAGGAACACATGTGTTATCTAAAGCACGGTATTTTTAGGAAATTATTAAAAATTAAAACCAGCTCATTCAAAGACATATGCAAAATAAATTTTTTCATGTAAAGATTCGATGGATGAACTTTTCCTGTGATATACAAAACAATAATTAAAATTGTTTAGAAATAGTCGCTCAAGGAACACATGTATTATCTAAAGCACGGTCGTTTTAAGGAATTATTAAAAATTAAAACCAGCTCATTCAAAGACATATGCAAAACAATTTTTTTCATGTAAAGATTCGATGGATGAACTCTTCCTGTGATATACAAATCAATAATTAAAATTGTTTAGAAATAGTCGTTCAAGGAACACATGTATTATCTAAAGCACGGTATTTTTAGGAAATTATTAAAAATTAAAACCAGCTCATTCAAAGACATATGCAAAACAAATTTTTTCATGTAAAGATTCGATGGATGAACTTTTCCTGTGAGATACAAAACAATAATTAAAATTGTTTAGAAATAGTCGCTCAAGGAACACATGTATTATCTAAAGCACGGTCGTTTTAAGGAATTATTAAAAATTAAAACCAGCTCATTCAAAGACATATGCAAAACAATTTTTTTCATGTAAAGATTCGATGGATGAACTCTTCCTGTGATATACAAATCAATAAATAAAATTGTTTAGAAATAGTCGCTCAAGGAACACATGTATTATCTAAAGCACGGTATTTTTAGGAAATTATTAAAAATTAAAACCAGCTCATTCAAAGACATATGCAAAATAAATTTTTTCATGTAAAGATTCGATGGATGAACTTTTCCTGTGATATACAAAACAATAATTAAAATTGTTTAGAAATAGTCGCTCAAGGAACACATGTATTATCTAAAGCACGGTTGTTTTAAGGAATTATTAAAAATTAAAACCAGCTCATTCAAAGACATATGCAAAACAATTTTTTTCATGTAAAGATTCGATGGATGAACTCTTCCTGTGATATACAAATCAATAATTAAAATTGTTTAGAAATAGTCGCTCAAGGAACACATGTATTATCTAATGCACGGTATTTTTAGGGAATTATTAAAAATTAAAACCAGATTATTCAAAGACATATGCAAAACAATTTTTTTCATGTAAATATTCGATGGATGAACTTTTCCTGTGATATACAAAACAATAATTAAAATTGTTTAGAAATAGCCGCTCAAGGAACACATGTATTATCTAAAGCACGGTTGTTTTAAGGAATTATTAAAAATTAAAACCAGCTCATTCAGAGACATATGCAAAACAATTGTATTCATGTAAAGATTCGATGGATGAACTCTTCCTGTGATATACAAAACAATAATTAAAATTGTTTAGAAATAGTCGCTCAAGAAACACATGTATTATCTAAAGCACGGTATTTTTAGGGAATTATTAAAATATAAAACCAGCTCATTCAAAGACATATGCAAAACAATTTGTTTCATGTAAATATTCGATGGATGAACTCTTCCTGTGATATACAAAACAATAATTAAAATTGTTTAGAAATAGTCGCTCAAGGAACACATGTATTATCTAAAGCACGGTATTTTTAGGAAATTATTAAAAATTAAAACCAGCTCATTCAAAGACATATGCAAAACAATTTTTTTCATGTAAAGATTCGATGGATGAACTTTTCCTGTGATATACAAAACAATAATTAAAATTGTTTAGAAATAGTCGCTCAAGGAACACATGTATTATCTAAAGCACGGTCGTTTTAAGGAATTATTAAAAATTAAAACCAGCTCATTCAAAGACATATGCAAAACAATTTTTTTCATGTAAAGATTCGATGGATGAACTCTTCCTGTGATATACAAATCAATAATTAAAATTGTTTAGAAATAGTCGCTCAAGGAACACATGTGTTATCTAAAGCACGGTATTTTTAGGAAATTATTAAAAATTAAAACCAGCTCATTCAAAGACATATGCAAAATAAATTTTTTCATGTAAAGATTCGATGGATGAACTTTTCCTGTGATATACAAAACAATAATTAAAATTGTTTAGAAATAGTCGCTCAAGGAACACATGTATTATCTAAAGCACGGTCGTTTTAAGGAATTATTAAAAATTAAAACCAGCTCATTCAAAGACATATGCAAAACAATTTTTTTCATGTAAAGATTCGATGGATGAACTCTTCCTGTGATATACAAATCAATAATTAAAATTGTTTAGAAATAGTCGTTCAAGGAACACATGTATTATCTAAAGCACGGTATTTTTAGGAAATTATTAAAAATTAAAACCAGCTCATTCAAAGACATATGCAAAACAAATTTTTTCATGTAAAGATTCGATGGATGAACTTTTCCTGTGAGATACAAAACAATAATTAAAATTGTTTAGAAATAGTCGCTCAAGGAACACATGTATTATCTAAAGCACGGTCGTTTTAAGGAATTATTAAAAATTAAAACCAGCTCATTCAAAGACATATGCAAAACAATTTTTTTCATGTAAAGATTCGATGGATGAACTCTTCCTGTGATATACAAATCAATAAATAAAATTGTTTAGAAATAGTCGCTCAAGGAACACATGTATTATCTAAAGCACGGTATTTTTAGGAAATTATTAAAAATTAAAACCAGCTCATTCAAAGACATATGCAAAATAAATTTTTTCATGTAAAGATTCGATGGATGAACTTTTCCTGTGATATACAAAACAATAATTAAAATTGTTTAGAAATAGTCGCTCAAGGAACACATGTATTATCTAAAGCACGGTTGTTTTAAGGAATTATTAAAAATTAAAACCAGCTCATTCAAAGACATATGCAAAACAATTTTTTTCATGTAAAGATTCGATGGATGAACTCTTCCTGTGATATACAAATCAATAATTAAAATTGTTTAGAAATAGTCGCTCAAGGAACACATGTATTATCTAATGCACGGTATTTTTAGGGAATTATTAAAAATTAAAACCAGATTATTCAAAGACATATGCAAAACAATTTTTTTCATGTAAATATTCGATGGATGAACTTTTCCTGTGATATACAAAACAATAATTAAAATTGTTTAGAAATAGCCGCTCAAGGAACACATGTATTATCTAAAGCACGGTTGTTTTAAGGAATTATTAAAAATTAAAACCAGCTCATTCAGAGACATATGCAAAACAATTTTTTTCATGTAAAGATTCGATGGATGAACTCTTCCTGTGATATACAAATCAATAATTAAAATTGTTTAGAAATAGTCGCTCAAGGAACACATGTATTATCTAAAGCACGGTCGTTTTAACCCTTTCATTACGAATTTTGTTTTTTTTTCATTTATACCATTTTTTTGTGTACATATAGTAATAATAGGCTAAATAATGTTTTTTTTTTAAATTTATTTTTTTGTAATTCAGAACTTACAGTTTGGACCTGGGACAAATGTGTACCATCCGGTAGTATAGCTGGGACACATTTGTCCCAACAGGTTCTATTGTTTATGGAACAGTAAAAAACAATTTTCTTTTTCTTCAGTCACTTCTGGACTACCTGGGCAGTAATCAGGGTCACAGTCATCGTCTGTTGAAAAAGGGTCTTCTTCGGACTCATCTGACATATCTAAAATTGCTTTCATCTCGTCTTGTGTTAAAATCTTGCGATTTCTGGAAAAAACCGTACCTTGTTTCATGAACCTGATGGGAAACATGTGTCCCACTGTGTACACCTGATGGGACGTATAGGTCCCATTGATATAAAACAGCTTATTTTTAACCCTTAAGTAGTGAGGTGCGGTCATGGTGACCGCACGGTAATTTCAATCTAATACTACAGCTAATTCGTCATGTGTACATCCCCCTCCGTCTAGGTACCTTCAAACTACTTCACAATTAGTCCGTGACTAGCATACAAAAATCGAGGGTTGTGTCGTTGTCTCGAAAAAAAATTATAAAGTTTATTTGCGGTCACAGTGACCGCACCTCACAGTTAGTGTAACTTTTTGCATGCAGGCGCTAAAAGGCAAAAAACATGTCTGAGAAGGCAGGACCTTCGAAAAGAGTTCGTTTAAACAATCCAAATTTGAAGAAACTCTATCGAAATGGTTTGAGGTAACTGAAGACAATATTAGCGATGAAGACAGCAGTGTAAGTGACGTTTATGAAGAAATTCGAACATGATACATGATTTATGCAATCAGATACAGGTGAGGAAGATACGGAAGAAACAGAAACTATTATTGACAAGCTATATCCAGTTTAGGAAACGAAGAAGCAGAAACAACTAGAAATGAAAAGACTTCTATGAAAAAACTCGATTCAAATTGTCTGGTGTGCTAAGAAAATATCTAAAACCTGTAATGGAAAATTGTAAAATTTTAAGACTTGCGGTTTTTATGATTTAATTTTTTTGAAATAGTTTTTTATATTTATAAGTTTAGTATGGTCCCTATAGTTACACTTTAGTCCTAAAAATTTTGGTTTCGAGTTTTCTTTTTTTGTATAATTCATATAGTCCGCTGACTTACGCAAAATGCGTTATTATTAGGTACACTGTGTTCAGTTTATTAATTTTATAATAAGGCTTCATACTAAACATTGTCTTTTTTATCAATAAACATTGAAAAATACCCAAACAAACACTATTGTTGAATTATAGGACAAAATACATTCTTTTTCAATTTTTTGCAACAGTAAAAACTGCGCGGTCACAGTGACCGCACGTCACTACTAACGTAACTCATATTTCACCTCACTACTTAAGGGTTAATTTTAAATTGATAAAATATACAGCAAAGTTGTTGCACAATATTCTAAATCGTTTTCAAATCAAATCAAATATATTTGGAGCACTTACCTACTCATTTTACCACAATAATATAACTTAATACGCACTGCGGAACATAAATTGTTAGTACTGCCAACTGAAAATTGTCCAATACAAGTTAAAGAACGGATGGGACAACTCAAACGCTAAATAGTATTTGCAATATTACCACCAGAATTTTTTAAACCTATAATGGGACCTATGTGTCCCGTTAGTAATGAAAGGGTTAAGGAATTATTAAAAATTAAAACCAGCTCATTCAAAGACATATGCAAAACAATTTTTTTCATGTAAAGATTCGATGGATAAACTCTTCCTGTGATATACGAATCAATAATTAAAATTGTTTAGAAATAGTCGCTCAGGGAACACATGTATTATCTAAAGCACGGTCTTTTTAGGGAATTATTAAAAATTAAAACCAGCTCATTTAAAGACATATGCAAAACAATTTGTTTTATGTATATATTTGATGGATGAACTTTTCCTGTGATATACAAAACAATAATTAAAATTGTTTAGAAATAGTCGCTCAAGAAACACATGTATTATCTAAAGCACGGTATTTTTAGGGAATTATTAAAATATAAAACCAGCTCATTCAAAGACATATGCAAAACAATTTGTTTCATGTAAATATTCGATGGATGAACTCTTCCTGTGATATACAAAACAATAAATAAAATTGTTTAGAAATAGTCGCTCAAGGAACACATGTATTATCTAAAGCACGGTATTTTTAGGAAATTATTAAAAATTAAAACCAGCTCATTCAAAGACATATGCAAAACAAATTTTTTCATGTAAAGATTCGATGGATGAACTCTTCCTGTGATATACAAATCTATAATTAAAATTGTTTAGAAATAGTCGCTCAAGAAACACATGTATTATCTAAAGCACGGTATTTTTAGGGAATTATTAAAAATTAAAACCAGCTCATTCAAAGACATATGCGAAACAATTTTTTTCATGTTAAGATTCGATGGATGAACTCTTCCTGTGATATACAAATCAATAATTAAAATTGTTTAGAAATAGTCGCTCAAGGAACACATGTGTTATCTAAAACACGGTATTTTTAGGGAATTATTAAAAATTAAAACCAGCTCAATTAAAGACATATGCAAAACCAGTTGTTTCATGTAAATATTTGATGGATGAACTCTTTCTGTGATATACAAAACAATAATTAAAATTGTTTAGAAATAGTCGCTCAAGAAACACATGTATTATCTAAAGCACGGTATTTTTAGGGAATTATTAAAATATAAAACCAGCTCATTCAAAGACATATGCAAAACAATTTGTTTCATGTAAATATTCGATGGATGAACTCTTCCTGTGATATACAAAACAATAATTAAAATTGTTTAGAAATAGTCGCTCAAGAAACACATGTATTATCTAAAGCACGGTATTTTTAGGAAATTATTAAAAATTAAAACCAGCTCATTCAAAGACATATGCAAAACAAATTTTTTCATGTAAAGATTCGATGGATGAACTTTTCCTGTGATATACAAAACAATAATTAAAATTGTTTAGAAATAGTCGCTCAAGGAACACATGTATTATCTAAAGCACGGTCGTTTTAAGGAATTATTAAAAATTAAAACCAGCTCATTCAAAGACATATGCAAAACAATTTTTTTTATGTAAAGATTCGATGGATGAACTCTTCCTGTGATATACAAATCAATAATTAAAATTGTTTAGAAATAGTCGTTCAAGGAACACATGTATTATCTAAAGCACGGTATTTTTAGGAAAATATTAAAAATTAAAACCAGCTCATTCAAAGACATATGCAAAACAAATTTTTTCATGTAAAGATTCGATGGATGAACTTTTCCTGTGAGATACAAAACAATAATTAAAATTGTTTAGAAATAGTCGCTCAAGGAACACATGTATTATCTAAAGCACGGTATTTTTAGGAAATTATTAAAAATTAAAACCAGCTCATTCAAAGACATATGCAAAACAAATTTTTTCATGTAAAGATTCGATGGATGAACTTTTCCTGTGATATACAAAACAATAATTAAAATTGTTTAGAAATAGTCGCTCAAGGAACACATGTATTATCTAAAGCACGGTCGTTTTAAGGAATTATTAAAAATTAAAACCAGCTCATTCAAAGACATATGCAAAACAATTTTTTTTATGTAAAGATTCGATGGATGAACTCTTCCTGTGATATACAAATCAATAATTAAAATTGTTTAGAAATAGTCGTTCAAGGAACACATGTATTATCTAAAGCACGGTATTTTTAGGAAAATATTAAAAATTAAAACCAGCTCATTCAAAGACATATGCAAAACAAATTTTTTCATGTAAAGATTCGATGGATGAACTTTTCCTGTGAGATACAAAACAATAATTAAAATTGTTTAGAAATAGTCGCTCAAGGAACACATGTATTAACTAAAGCACGGTCTTTTTAGGAAATTATTAAAAATTAAAACCAGCTCATTCAAAGACATATGCAAAACAAATTTTTTCATGTAAAGATTCGATGGATGAACTCTTCCTGTGATATACAAATCAATAATTAAAATTGTTTAGAAATAGTCGCTCAAGAAACACATGTACTATCTAAAGCACGGTATTTTTAGGGAATTATTAAAATATAAAACCAGCTCATTCAAAGACATATGCAAAACAATTTGTTTCATGTAAATATTCGATGGATGAACTCTTCCTGTGATATACAAAACAATAATTAAAATTGTTTAGAAATAGTCGCTCAAGGAACACATGTATTATCTAAAGCACGGTATTTTTAGGAAATTATTAAAAATTAAAACCAGCTCATTCAAAGACATATGCAAAACAAATTTTTTCATGTAAAGATTCGATGGATGAACTCTTCCTGTGATATACAAAACAATAATTAAAATTGTTTAGAAATAGTCGTTCAAGGAACACATGTATTATCTAAAGCACGGTATTTTTAGGAAATTATTAAAAATTAAAACCAGCTCATTCAAAGACATATGCAAAACAAATTTTTTCATGTAAAGATTCGATGGATGAACTCTTCCTGTGATATACAAATCAATAATTAAAATTGTTTAGAAATAGTCGTTCAAGGAACACATGTATTATCTAAAGCACGGTATTTTTAGGAAATTATTAAAAATTAAAACCAGCTCATTCAAAGACATATGCAAAACAAATTTTTTCATGTAAAGATTCGATGGATGAACTCTTCCTGTGATATACAAATCAATAATTAAAATTGTTTAGAAATAGTCGCTCAAGGAACACATGTATTATCTAAAGCACGGTCTTTTTAGGGAATTATTAAAAATTAAAACCAGCTCATTCAAAGACATATGCGAAACAATTTTTTTCATGTTAAGATTTGATGGATGAACTCTTCCTGTGATTTACAAATCAATAATTAAAATTGTTTAGAAATAGTCGCTCAAGGAACACATGTGTTATCTAAAGCACGGTATTTTTAGGGAATTATTAAAAATTAAAACCAGCTCAATTAAAGACATATGCAAAACCAGTTGTTTCATATAAATATTCGATGGATGAACTCTTTCTGTGATATACAAAACAATAATTAAAATTGTTTAGAAATAGTCGCTCAAGAAACACATGTATTATCTAAAGCACGGTATTTTTAGGGAATTATTAAAAATTAAAACCAGCTTATTCAAAGACATATGCAAAACAATTTGTTTCATGTAAATATTCGATGGATGAACTCTTCCTGTGATATACAAAACAATAATTAAAATTGTTTAGAAATAGTCGCTCAAGGAACACATGTATTATCTAAAGCACGGTATTTTTAGGAAATTATTAAAAATTAAAACCAGCTCATTCAAAGACATATGCAAAACAAATTTTTTCATGTAAAGATTCGATGGATGAACTTTTCCTGTGATATACAAAACAATAATTAAAATTGTTTAGAAATAGTCGCTCAAGGAACACATGTATTATCTAAAGCACGGTCGTTTTAAGGAATTATTAAAAATTAAAACCAGCTCATTCAAAGACATATGCAAAACAATTTTTTTCATGTAAAGATTCGATGGATGAACTCTTCCTGTGATATACAAATCAATAATTAAAATTGTTTAGAAATAGTCGTTCAAGGAACACATGTATTATCTAAAGCACGGTATTTTTAGGAAATTATTAAAAATTAAAACCAGCTCATTCAAAGACATATGCAAAACAAATTTTTTCATGTAAAGATTCGATGGATGAACTTTTCCTGTGAGATACAAAACAATAATTAAAATTGTGTAGAAATAGTCGCTCAAGGAACACATGTATTAACTAAAGCACGGTCTTTTTAGGAAATTATTAAAAATTAAAACCAGCTCATTCAAAGACATATGCAAAACAAATTTTTTCATGTAAAGATTCGATGGATGAACTCTTCCTGTGATATACAAATCAATAATTAAAATTGTTTAGAAATAGTCGTTCAAGGAACACATGTATTATCTAAAGCACGGTATTTTTAGGAAATTATTAAAAATTAAAACCAGCTCATTCAAAGACATATGCAAAACAATTTTTTTCATGTAAAGATTCGATGGATGAACTCTTCCTGTGATATACAAATCAATAATTAAAATTGTTTAGAAATAGTCGCTCAAGGAACACATGTATTATCTAAAGCACGGTCTTTTTAGGGAATTATTAAAAATTAAAACCAGCTCATTCAAAGACATATGCGAAACAAATTTTTTCATGTTAAGATTTGATGGATGAACTCTTCCTGTGATATACAAATCAATAATTAAAATTGTTTAGAAATAGTCGCTCAAGGAACACATGTGTTATCTAAAGCACGGTATTTTTAGGGAATTATTAAAAATTAAAACCAGCTCAATTAAAGACATATGCAAAACCAGTTGTTTCATGTAAATATTCGATGGATGAACTCTTTCTGTGATATACAAAACAATAATTAAAATTGTTTAGAAATAGTCGCTCAAGAAACACATGTATTATCTAAAGCACGGTATTTTTAGGGAATTATTAAAAATTAAAACCAGCTTATTCAAAGACATATGCAAAACAATTTGTTTCATGTAAATATTCGATGGATGAACTCTTCCTGTGATATACAAAACAATAATTAAAATTGTTTAGAAATAGTCGCTCAAGGAACACATGTATTATCTAAAGCACGGTATTTTTAGGAAATTATTAAAAATTAAAACCAGCTCATTCAAAGACATATGCAAAACAAATTTTTTCATGTAAAGATTCGATGGATGAACTTTTCCTGTGATATACAAAACAATAATTAAAATTGTTTAGAAATAGTCGCTCAAGGAACACATGTATTATCTAAAGCACGGTCGTTTTAAGGAATTATTAAAAATTAAAACCAGCTCATTCAAAGACATATGCAAAACAATTTTTTTCATGTAAAGATTCGATGGATGAACTCTTCCTGTGATATACAAATCAATAATTAAAATTGTTTAGAAATAGTCGTTCAAGGAACACATGTATTATCTAAAGCACGGTATTTTTAGGAAATTATTAAAAATTAAAACCAGCTCATTCAAAGACATATGCAAAACAAATTTTTTCATGTAAAGATTCGATGGATGAACTTTTCCTGTGAGATACAAAACAATAATTAAAATTGTGTAGAAATAGTCGCTCAAGGAACACATGTATTAACTAAAGCACGGTCTTTTTAGGAAATTATTAAAAATTAAAACCAGCTCATTCAAAGACATATGCAAAACAAATTTTTTCATGTAAAGATTCGATGGATGAACTCTTCCTGTGATATACAAATCAATAATTAAAATTGTTTAGAAATAGTCGTTCAAGGAACACATGTATTATCTAAAGCACGGTATTTTTAGGAAATTATTAAAAATTAAAACCAGCTCATTCAAAGACATATGCAAAACAATTTTTTTCATGTAAAGATTCGATGGATGAACTCTTCCTGTGATATACAAATCAATAATTAAAATTGTTTAGAAATAGTCGCTCAAGGAACACATGTATTATCTAAAGCACGGTCTTTTTAGGGAATTATTAAAAATTAAAACCAGCTCATTTAAAGACATATGCAAAACAATTTGTTTTATGTATATATTCGATGGATGAACTTTTCCTGTGATATACAAAACAATAATTAAAATTGTTTAGAAATAGTCGCTCAAGAAACACATGTATTATCTAAAGCACGGTATTTTTAGGGAATTATTAAAATATAAAACCAGCTCATTCAAAGACATATGCAAAACAATTTGTTTCATGTTAATATTCGATGGATGAACTCTTCCTGTGATATACAAAACAATAATTAAAATTGTTTAGAAATAGTCGCTCAAGGAACACATGTATTATCTAAAGCACGGTATTTTTAGGAAATTATTAAAAATTAAAACCAGCTCATTTAAAGACATATGCAAAACAATTTTTTTCATGTAAAGATTCGATAGATGAACTCTTCCTGTGATATACAAAACAATAATTAAAATTGTTTAGAAATAGTCGCTCAAGGAACACATGTATTATCTAAAGCACGGTATTTTTAGGGAATTATTAAAAATTAAAACCAGCTCATTGAAAGACATATGCAAAACAATTTGTTTCATGTAAATATTTGATGGATGAACTCTTCCTGTGATATACAAAACAATAATTAAAATTGTTTAGAAATAGTCGCTCAAGGAACACATGTATTATCTAAAGCACGGTATTTTTAGGGAATTATTAAAAATTAAAACCAGCTCCTTTAAAGACATATGCAAAACAATTTTTTTCATGTAAAGATTCGATGGATGAACTCTTCCTGTGATATACAAAACAATAATTAAAATTGTTTAGAAATAGTCGCTCAAGGAACACATGTATTATCTAAAGCACGGTATTTTTAGGGAATTATTAAAATATAAAACCAGCTCATTCAAAGACATATGCAAAACAATTTGTTTCATGTAAATATTCGATGGATGAACTCTTCCTGTGATATACAAAACAATAATTAAAATTGTTGAGAAATAGTCGCTCAAGGAACACATGTATTATCTAAAGCACGGTATTTTTAGGAAATTATTAAAAATTAAAACCAGCTCATTCAAAGACATATGCAAAACAATTTTTTTCATGTAAAGATTCGATGGATGAACTTTTCCTGTGATATACAAAACAATAATTAAAATTGTTTAGAAATAGTCGCTCAAGGAACACATGTATTATCTAAAGCACGGTCGTTTTAAGGAATTATTAAAAATTAAAACCAGCTCATTCAAAGACATATGCAAAACAATTTTTTTCATGTAAATATTCGATGGATGAACTCTTCCTGTGATATACAAAACAATAATTAAAATTGTTTAGAAATAGTCGCTCAAGAAACACATGTATTATCTAAAGCACGGTATTTTTAGGGAATTATTAAAAATTAAAACCAGCTCATTCAAAGACATATGCAAAACAAATTTTTTCAGGTAAAGATTCGATGGATGAACTCTTCCTGTGATATACAAATCAATAATTAAAATTGTTTAGAAATAGTCGCTCAAGGAACACATGTGTTATCTAAAGCACGGTATTTTTAGGGAATTATTAAAAATTAAAACCAGCTCAATTAAAGACATATGCAAAACCAGTTGTTTCATGTAAATATTCGATGGATGAACTCTTTCTGTGATATACAAAACAATAATTAAAATTGTTTAGAAATAGTCGCTCCAGGAACACATGTTTTATCTAATGCACGGTATTTTTGGGGAATTATTAAAAATTAAAACCAGCTCATTCAAAGACATATGCAAAACAATTGTATTCATGTAAAGATTCGATGGATGAACTCTTCCTGTGATATACAAAACAATAATTAAAATTGTTTAGAAATAGTCGCTCAAGGAACACATGTATTATCTAAAGCACGGTATTTTTAGGAAATTATTAAAAATTAAAACCAGCTCATTCAAAGACATATGCAAAACAATTTTTTTCATGTAAAGATTCGATGGATGAACTTTTCCTGTGATATACAAAACAATAATTAAAATTGTTTAGAAATAGTCGCTCAAGGAACACATGTATTATCTAAAGCACGGTCGTTTTAAGGAATTATTAAAAATTAAAACCAGCTCATTCAAAGACATATGCAAAACAATTTTTTTCATGTAAAGATTCGATGGATGAACTCTTCCTGTGATATACAAATCAATAATTAAAATTGTTTAGAAATAGTCGCTCAAGGAACACATGTATTATCTAAAGCACGGTATTTTTAGGAAATTATTAAAAATTAAAACCAGCTCATTCAAAGACATATGCAAAATAAATTTTTTCATGTAAAGATTCGATGGATGAACTTTTCCTGTGATATACAAAACAATAATTAAAATTGTTTAGAAATAGTCGCTCAAGGAACACATGTATTATCTAAAGCACGGTCGTTTTAAGGAATTATTAAAAATTAAAACCAGCTCATTCAAAGACATATGCAAAACAATTTTTTTTATGTAAAGATTCGATGGATGAACTCTTCCTGTGATATACAAATCAATAATTAAAATTGTTTAGAAATAGTCGTTCAAGGAACACATGTATTATCTAAAGCACGGTATTTTTAGGAAATTATTAAAAATTAAAACCAGCTCATTCAAAGACATATGCAAAACAAATTTTTTCATGTAAAGATTCGATGGATGAACTTTTCCTGTGAGATACAAAACAATAATTAAAATTGTTTAGAAATAGTCGCTCAAGGAACACATGTATTATCTAAAGCACGGTCGTTTTAAGGAATTATTAAAAATTAAAACCAGCTCATTCAAAGACATATGCAAAACAATTTTTTTCATGTAAAGATTCGATGGATGAACTCTTCCTGTGATATACAAATCAATAATTAAAATTGTTTAGAAATAGTCGCTCAAGGAACACATGTATTATCTAAAGCACGGTATTTTTAGGAAATTATTAAAAATTAAAACCAGCTCATTCAAAGATATATGCAAAATAAATTTTTTCATGTAAAGATTCGATGGATGAACTTTTCCTGTGATATACAAAACAATAATTAAAATTGTTTAGAAATAGTCGCTCAAGGAACACATGTATTATCTAAAGCACGGTCGTTTTAAGGAATTATTAAAAATTAAAACCAGCTCATTCAAAGACATATGCAAAACAATTTTTTTCATGTAAAGATTCGATGGATGAACTCTTCCTGTGATATACAAATCAATAATTAAAATTGTTTAGAAATAGTCGCTCAAGGAACACATGTATTATCTAATGCACGGTATTTTTAGGGAATTATTAAAAATTAAAACCAGATTATTCAAAGACATATGCAAAACAATTTTTTTCATGTAAATATTCGATGGATGAACTTTTTCTGTGATATACAAAACAATAATTAAAATTGTTTAGAAATAGCCGCTTAAGGAACACATGTATTATCTAAAGCACGGTTGTTTTAAGGAATTATTAAAAATTAAAACCAGCTCATTCAGAGACATATGCAAAACAATTTTTTTCATGTAAAGATTCGATGGATGAACTCTTCCTGTGATATACAAATCAATAATTAAAATTGTTTAGAAATAGTCGCTCAAGGAACACATGTATTATCTAAAGCACGGTCGTTTTAACCCTTTCATTACGAATTTTGTTTTTTTTTCATTTATACCATTTTTTTGTGTACATATAGTAATAATAGGCTAAATAATGTTTTTTTTTTAAATTTATTTTTTTGTAATTCAGAACTTACAGTTTGGACCTGGGACAAATGTGTACCATCCGGTAGTATAGCTGGGACACATTTGTCCCAACAGGTTCTATTGTTTATGGAACAGTAAAAAACAATTTTCTTTTTCTTCAGTCACTTCTGGACTACCTGGGCAGTAATCAGGGTCACAGTCATCGTCTGTTGAAAAAGGGTCTTCTTCGGACTCATCTGACATATCTAAAATTGCTTTCATCTCGTCTTGTGTTAAAATCTTGCGATTTCTGGAAAAAACCGTACCTTGTTTCATGAACCTGATGGGAAACATGTGTCCCACTGTGTACACCTGATGGGACTTATAGGTCCCATTGATATAAAACAGCTTATTTTTAATTTTAAATTGATAAAATATACAGCAAAGTTGTTGCACAATATTCTAAATCGTTTTCAAATCAAATCAAATATATTTGGAGCACTTACCTACTCATTTTACCACAATAATATAACTTAATACGCACTGCGGAACATAAATTGTTAGTACTGACAACTGAAAATTGTCCAATACAAGTTAAAGAACGGATGGGACAACTCAAACGCTAAATAGTATTTGCAATATTACCACCAGAATTTTTTAAACCTATAATGGGACCTATGTGTCCCGTTAGTAATGAAAGGGTTAAGGAATTATTAAAAATTAAAACCAGCTCATTCAAAGACATATGCAAAACAATTTTTTTCATGTAAAGATTCGATGGATAAACTCTTCCTGTGATATACGAATCAATAATTAAAATTGTTTAGAAATAGTCGCTCAGGGAACACATGTATTATCTAAAGCACGGTCTTTTTAGGGAATTATTAAAAATTAAAACCAGCTCATTTAAAGACATATGCAAAACAATTTGTTTTATGTATATATTCGATGGATGAACTTTTCCTGTGATATACAAAACAATAATTAAAATTGTTTAGAAATAGTCGCTCAAGAAACACATGTATTATCTAAAGCACGGTATTTTTAGGGAATTATTAAAATATAAAACCAGCTCATTCAAAGACATATGCAAAACAATTTGTTTCATGTAAATATTCGATGGATGAACTCTTCCTGTGATATACAAAACAATAATTAAAATTGTTTAGAAATAGTCGCTCAAGGAACACATGTATTATCTAAAGCACGGTATTTTTAGGAAATTATTAAAAATTAAAACCAGCTCATTCAAAGACATATGCAAAACAAATTTTTTCATGTAAAGATTCGATGGATGAACTCTTCCTGTGATATACAAATCTATAATTAAAATTGTTTAGAAATAGTCGCTCAAGAAACACATGTATTATCTAAAGCACGGTATTTTTAGGGAATTATTAAAAATTAAAACCAGCTCATTCAAAGACATATGCGAAACAATTTTTTTCATGTTAAGATTCGATGGATGAACTCTTCCTGTGATATACAAATCAATAATTAAAATTGTTTAGAAATAGTCGCTCAAGGAACACATGTGTTATCTAAAACACGGTATTTTTAGGGAATTATTAAAAATTAAAACCAGCTCAATTAAAGACATATGCAAAACCAGTTGTTTCATGTAAATATTCGATGGATGAACTCTTTCTGTGATATACAAAACAATAATTAAAATTGTTTAGAAATAGTCGCTCAAGAAACACATGTATTATCTAAAGCACGGTATTTTTAGGGAATTATTAAAATATAAAACCAGCTCATTCAAAGACATATGCAAAACAATTTGTTTCATGTAAATATTCGATGGATGAACTCTTCCTGTGATATACAAAACAATAATTAAAATTGTTTAGAAATAGTCGCTCAAGGAACACATGTATTATCTAAAGCACGGTATTTTTAGGAAATTATTAAAAATTAAAACCAGCTCATTCAAAGACATATGCAAAACAAATTTTTTCATGTGAAGATTCGATGGATGAACTTTTCCTGTGATATACAAAATAATTAAAATTGTTTAGAAATAGTCGCTCAAGGAACACATGTATTATCTAAAGCACGGTCGTTTTAAGGAATTATTAAAAATTAAAACCAGCTCATTCAAAGACATATGCAAAACAATTTTTTTTATGTAAAGATTCGATGGATGAACTCTTCCTGTGATATACAAATCAATAATTAAAATTGTTTAGAAATAGTCGTTCAAGGAACACATGTATTATCTAAAGCACGGTATTTTTAGGAAAATATTAAAAATTAAAACCAGCTCATTCAAAGACATATGCAAAACAAATTTTTTCATGTAAAGATTCGATGGATGAACTTTTCCTGTGAGATACAAAACAATAATTAAAATTGTTTAGAAATAGTCGCTCAAGGAACACATGTATTAACTAAAGCACGGTCTTTTTAGGAAATTATTAAAAATTAAAACCAGCTCATTCAAAGACATATGCAAAACAAATTTTTTCATGTAAAGATTCGATGGATGAACTCTTCCTGTGATATACAAATCAATAATTAAAATTGTTTAGAAATAGTCGCTCAAGGAACACATGTATTATCTAAAGCACGGTATTTTTAGGAAATTATTAAAAATTAAAACCAGCTCATTCAAAGACATATGCAAAACAAATTTTTTCATGTAAAGATTCGATGGATGAACTCTTCCTGGGATATACAAATCAATAATTAAAATTGTTTAGAAATAGTCGCTCAAGGAACACATGTATTATCTAAAGCACGGTCTTTTTAGGGAATTATTAAAAATTAAAACCAGCTCATTCAAAGACATATGCAAAACAATTTGTTTTATGTATATATTCGATGGATGAACTTTTCCTGTGATATACAAAACAATAATTAAAATTGTTTAGAAATAGTCGCTCAAGAAACACATGTACTATCTAAAGCACGGTATTTTTAGGGAATTATTAAAATATAAAACCAGCTCATTCAAAGACATATGCAAAACAATTTGTTTCATGTAAATATTCGATGGATGAACTCTTCCTGTGATATACAAAACAATAATTAAAATTGTTTAGAAATAGTCGCTCAAGGAACACATGTATTATCTAAAGCACGGTATTTTTAGGAAATTATTAAAAATTAAAACCAGCTCATTCAAAGACATATGCAAAACAAATTTTTTCATGTAAAGATTCGATGGATGAACTCTTCCTGTGATATACAAAACAATAATTAAAATTGTTTAGAAATAGTCGTTCAAGGAACACATGTATTATCTAAAGCACGGTATTTTTAGGAAATTATTAAAAATTAAAACCAGCTCATTCAAAGACATATGCAAAACAAATTTTTTCATGTAAAGATTCGATGGATGAACTCTTCCTGTGATATACAAATCAATAATTAAAATTGTTTAGAAATAGTCGTTCAAGGAACACATGTATTATCTAAAGCACGGTATTTTTAGGAAATTATTAAAAATTAAAACCAGCTCATTCAAAGACATATGCAAAACAAATTTTTTCATGTAAAGATTCGATGGATGAACTCTTCCTGTGATATACAAATCAATAATTAAAATTGTTTAGAAATAGTCGCTCAAGGAACACATGTATTATCTAAAGCACGGTCTTTTTAGGGAATTATTAAAAATTAAAACCAGCTCATTCAAAGACATATGCGAAACAATTTTTTTCATGTTAAGATTTGATGGATGAACTCTTCCTGTGATATACAAATCAATAATTAAAATTGTTTAGAAATAGTCGCTCAAGGAACACATGTGTTATCTAAAGCACGGTATTTTTAGGGAATTATTAAAAATTAAAACCAGCTCAATTAAAGACATATGCAAAACCAGTTGTTTCATGTAAATATTCGATGGATGAACTCTTTCTGTGATATACAAAACAATAATTAAAATTGTTTAGAAATAGTCGCTCAAGAAACACATGTATTATCTAAAGCACGGTATTTTTAGGGAATTATTAAAAATTAAAACCAGCTTATTCAAAGACATATGCAAAACAATTTGTTTCATGTAAATATTCGATGGATGAACTCTTCCTGTGATATACAAAACAATAATTAAAATTGTTTAGAAATAGTCGCTCAAGGAACACATGTATTATCTAAAGCACGGTATTTTTAGGAAATTATTAAAAATTAAAACCAGCTCATTTAAAGACATATGCAAAACAAATTTTTTCATGTAAAGATTCGATGGATGAACTTTTCCTGTGATATACAAAACAATAATTAAAATTGTTTAGAAATAGTCGCTCAAGGAACACATGTATTATCTAAAGCACGGTCGTTTTAAGGAATTATTAAAAATTAAAACCAGCTCATTCAAAGACATATGCAAAACAATTTTTTTCATGTAAAGATTCGATGGATGAACTCTTCCTGTGATATACAAATCAATAATTAAAATTGTTTAGAAATAGTCGTTCAAGGAACACATGTATTATCTAAAGCACGGTATTTTTAGGAAATTATTAAAAATTAAAACCAGCTCATTCAAAGACATATGCAAAACCAATTTTTTCATGTAAAGATTCGATGGATGAACTTTTCCTGTGAGATACAAAACAATAATTAAAATTGTGTAGAAATAGTCGCTCAAGAAACACATGTATTAACTAAAGCACGGTCTTTTTAGGAAATTATTAAAAATTAAAACCAGCTCATTCAAAGACATATGCAAAACAAATTTTTTCATGTAAAGATTCGATGGATGAACTCTTCCTGTGATATACAAATCAATAATTAAAATTGTTTAGAAATAGTCGTTCAAGGAACACATGTATTATCTAAAGCACGGTATTTTTAGGAAATTATTAAAAATTAAAACCAGCTCATTCAAAGACATATGCAAAACAAATTTTTTCATGTAAAGATTCGATGGATGAACTCTTCCTGTGATATACAAATCAATAATTAAAATTGTTTAGAAATAGTCGCTCAAGGAACACATGTATTATCTAAAGCACGGTCTTTTTAGGGAATTATTAAAAATTAAAACCAGCTCATTTAAAGACATATGCAAAACAATTTGTTTTATGTATATATTCGATGGATGAACTTTTCCTGTGATATACAAAACAATAATTAAAATTGTTTAGAAATAGTCGCTCAAGAAACACATGTATTATCTAAAGCACGGTATTTTTAGGGAATTATTAAAATATAAAACCAGCTCATTCAAAGACATATGCAAAACAATTTGTTTCATGTAAATATTCGATGGATGAACTCTTCCTGTGATATACAAAACAATAATTAAAATTGTTTAGAAATAGTCGCTCAAGGAACACATGTATTATCTAAAGCACGGTATTTTTAGGAAATTATTAAAAATTAAAACCAGCTCATTCAAAGACATATGCAAAACAAATTTTTTCATGTAAAGATTCGATGGATGAACTCTTCCTGTGATATACAAATCTATAATTAAAATTGTTTAGAAATAGTCGCTCAAGAAACACATGTATTATCTAAAGCACGGTATTTTTAGGGAATTATTAAAAATTAAAACCAGCTCATTCAAAGACATATGCGAAACAATTTTTTTCATGTTAAGATTCGATGGATGAACTCTTCCTGTGATATACAAATCAATAATTAAAATTGTTTAGAAATAGTCGCTCAAGGAACACATGTGTTATCTAAAACACGGTATTTTTAGGGAATTATTAAAAATTAAAACCAGCTCAATTAAAGACATATGCAAAACCAGTTGTTTCATGTAAATATTCGATGGATGAACTCTTCCTGTGATATACAAAACAATAATTAAAATTGTTTAGAAATAGTCGCTCAAGGAACACATGTATTATCTAAAGCACGGTCTTTTTAGGGAATTATTAAAAATTAAAACCAGCTCATTCAAAGACATATGCAAAACAATTTGTTTTATGTATATATTCGATGGATGAACTTTTCCTGTGATATACAAAACAATAATTAAAATTGTTTAGAAATAGTCGCTCAAGAAACACATGTACTATCTAAAGCACGGTATTTTTAGGGAATTATTAAAATATAAAACCAGCTCATTCAAAGACATATGCAAAACAATTTGTTTCATGTAAATATTCGATGGATGAACTCTTCCTGTGATATACAAAACAATAATTAAAATTGTTTAGAAATAGTCGCTCAAGGAACACATGTATTATCTAAAGCACGGTATTTTTAGGAAATTATTAAAAATTAAAACCAGCTCATTCAAAGACATATGCAAAACAAATTTTTTCATGTAAAGATTCGATGGATGAACTCTTCCTGTGATATACAAAACAATAATTAAAATTGTTTAGAAATAGTCGTTCAAGGAACACATGTATTATCTAAAGCACGGTATTTTTAGGAAATTATTAAAAATTAAAACCAGCTCATTCAAAGACATATGCAAAACAAATTTTTTTATGTAAAGATTCGATGGATGAACTCTTCCTGTGATATACAAATCAATAATTAAAATTGTTTAGAAATAGTCGCTCAAGGAACACATGTATTATCTAAAGCACGGTCGTTTTAAGGAATTATTAAAAATTAAAACCAGCTCATTCAAAGACATATGCAAAACAATTTTTTTCATGTAAAGATTCGATGGATAAACTCTTCCTGTGATATACGAATCAATAATTAAAATTGTTTAGAAATAGTCGCTCAGGGAACACATGTATTATCTAAAGCACGGTCTTTTTAGGGAATTATTAAAAATTAAAACCAGCTCATTTAAAGACATATGCAAAACAATTTGTTTTATGTATATATTCGATGGATGAACTTTTCCTGTGATATACAAAACAATAATTAAAATTGTTTAGAAATAGTCGCTCAAGAAACACATGTATTATCTAAAGCACGGTATTTTTAGGGAATTATTAAAATATAAAACCAGCTCATTCAAAGACATATGCAAAACAATTTGTTTCATGTAAATATTCGATGGATGAACTCTTCCTGTGATATACAAAACAATAATTAAAATTGTTTAGAAATAGTCGCTCAAGGAACACATGTATTATCTAAAGCACGGTATTTTTAGGAAATTATTAAAAATTAAAACCAGCTCATTCAAAGACATATGCAAAACAAATTTTTTCATGTAAAGATTCGATGGATGAACTCTTCCTGTGATATACAAATCTATAATTAAAATTGTTTAGAAATAGTCGCTCAAGAAACACATGTATTATCTAAAGCACGGTATTTTTAGGGAATTATTAAAATATAAAACCAGCTCATTCAAAGACATATGCAAAACAATTTGTTTCATGTAAATATTCGATGGATGAACTCTTCCTGTGATATACAAAACAATAATTAAAATTGTTTAGAAATAGTCGCTCAAGGAACACATGTATTATCTAAAGCACGGTATTTTTAGGAAAATATTAAAAATTAAAACCAGCTCATTCAAAGACATATGCAAAACAAATTTTTTCATGTAAAGATTCGATGGATGAACTTTTCCTGTGAGATACAAAACAATAATTAAAATTGTTTAGAAATAGTCGCTCAAGGAACACATGTATTATCTAAAGCACGGTCTTTTTAGGGAATTATTAAAAATTAAAACCAGCTCATTCAAAGACATATGCAAAACAAATTTTTTCATGTAAAGATTCGATGGATGAACTCTTCCTGTGATATACAAAACAATAATTAAAATTGTTTAGAAATAGTCGTTCAAGGAACACATGTATTATCTAAAGCACGGTATTTTTAGGAAATTATTAAAAATTAAAACCAGCTCATTCAAAGACATATGCAAAACAAATTTTTTCATGTAAAGATTCGATGGATGAACTCTTCCTGTGATATACAAATCAATAATTAAAATTGTTTAGAAATAGTCGTTCAAGGAACACATGTATTATCTAAAGCACGGTATTTTTAGGAAATTATTAAAAATTAAAACCAGCTCATTCAAAGACATATGCAAAACAAATTTTTTCATGTAAAGATTCGATGGATGAACTCTTCCTGTGATATACAAATCAATAATTAAAATTGTTTAGAAATAGTCGCTCAAGGAACACATGTATTATCTAAAGCACGGTCTTTTTAGGGAATTATTAAAAATTAAAACCAGCTCATTCAAAGACATATGCGAAACAATTTTTTTCATGTTAAGATTTGATGGATGAACTCTTCCTGTGATATACAAATCAATAATTAAAATTGTTTAGAAATAGTCGCTCAAGGAACACATGTGTTATCTAAAGCACGGTATTTTTAGGGAATTATTAAAAATTAAAACCAGCTCAATTAAAGACATATGCAAAACCAGTTGTTTCATGTAAATATTCGATGGTTGAACTCTTTCTGTGATATACAAAACAATAATTAAAATTGTTTAGAAATAGTCGCTCAAGAAACACATGTATTATCTAAAGCACGGTATTTTTAGGGAATTATTAAAAATTAAAACCAGCTTATTCAAAGACATATGCAAAACAATTTGTTTCATGTAAATATTCGATGGATGAACTCTTCCTGTGATATACAAAACAATAATTAAAATTGTTTAGAAATAGTCGCTCAAGGAACACATGTATTATCTAAAGCACGGTATTTTTAGGAAATTATTAAAAATTAAAACCAGCTCATTTAAAGACATATGCAAAACAAATTTTTTCATGTAAAGATTCGATGGATGAACTTTTCCTGTGATATACAAAACAATAATTAAAATTGTTTAGAAATAGTCGCTCAAGGAACACATGTATTATCTAAAGCACGGTCGTTTTAAGGAATTATTAAAAATTAAAACCAGCTCATTCAAAGACATATGCAAAACAATTTTTTTCATGTAAAGATTCGATGGATGAACTCTTCCTGTGATATACAAATCAATAATTAAAATTGTTTAGAAATAGTCGTTCAAGGAACACATGTATTATCTAAAGCACGGTATTTTTAGGAAATTATTAAAAATTAAAACCAGCTCATTCAAAGACATATGCAAAACCAATTTTTTCATGTAAAGATTCGATGGATGAACTTTTCCTGTGAGATACAAAACAATAATTAAAATTGTGTAGAAATAGTCGCTCAAGAAACACATGTATTAACTAAAGCACGGTCTTTTTAGGAAATTATTAAAAATTAAAACCAGCTCATTCAAAGACATATGCAAAACAAATTTTTTCATGTAAAGATTCGATGGATGAACTCTTCCTGTGATATACAAATCAATAATTAAAATTGTTTAGAAATAGTCGTTCAAGGAACACATGTATTATCTAAAGCACGGTATTTTTAGGAAATTATTAAAAATTAAAACCAGCTCATTCAAAGACATATGCAAAACAAATTTTTTCATGTAAAGATTCGATGGATGAACTCTTCCTGTGATATACAAATCAATAATTAAAATTGTTTAGAAATAGTCGCTCAAGGAACACATGTATTATCTAAAGCACGGTCTTTTTAGGGAATTATTAAAAATTAAAACCAGCTCATTTAAAGACATATGCAAAACAATTTGTTTTATGTATATATTCGATGGATGAACTTTTCCTGTGATATACAAAACAATAATTAAAATTGTTTAGAAATAGTCGCTCAAGAAACACATGTATTATCTAAAGCACGGTATTTTTAGGGAATTATTAAAATATAAAACCAGCTCATTCAAAGACATATGCAAAACAATTTGTTTCATGTAAATATTCGATGGATGAACTCTTCCTGTGATATACAAAACAATAATTAAAATTGTTTAGAAATAGTCGCTCAAGGAACACATGTATTATCTAAAGCACGGTATTTTTAGGAAATTATTAAAAATTAAAACCAGCTCATTCAAAGACATATGCAAAACAAATTTTTTCATGTAAAGATTCGATGGATGAACTCTTCCTGTGATATACAAATCTATAATTAAAATTGTTTAGAAATAGTCGCTCAAGAAACACATGTATTATCTAAAGCACGGTATTTTTAGGGAATTATTAAAAATTAAAACCAGCTCATTCAAAGACATATGCGAAACAATTTTTTTCATGTTAAGATTCGATGGATGAACTCTTCCTGTGATATACAAATCAATAATTAAAATTGTTTAGAAATAGTCGCTCAAGGAACACATGTGTTATCTAAAACACGGTATTTTTAGGGAATTATTAAAAATTAAAACCAGCTCAATTAAAGACATATGCAAAACCAGTTGTTTCATGTAAATATTCGATGGATGAACTCTTCCTGTGATATACAAAACAATAATTAAAATTGTTTAGAAATAGTCGCTCAAGGAACACATGTATTATCTAAAGCACGGTCTTTTTAGGGAATTATTAAAAATTAAAACCAGCTCATTCAAAGACATATGCAAAACAATTTGTTTTATGTATATATTCGATGGATGAACTTTTCCTGTGATATACAAAACAATAATTAAAATTGTTTAGAAATAGTCGCTCAAGAAACACATGTACTATCTAAAGCACGGTATTTTTAGGGAATTATTAAAATATAAAACCAGCTCATTCAAAGACATATGCAAAACAATTTGTTTCATGTAAATATTCGATGGATGAACTCTTCCTGTGATATACAAAACAATAATTAAAATTGTTTAGAAATAGTCGCTCAAGGAACACATGTATTATCTAAAGCACGGTATTTTTAGGAAATTATTAAAAATTAAAACCAGCTCATTCAAAGACATATGCAAAACAAATTTTTTCATGTAAAGATTCGATGGATGAACTCTTCCTGTGATATACAAAACAATAATTAAAATTGTTTAGAAATAGTCGTTCAAGGAACACATGTATTATCTAAAGCACGGTATTTTTAGGAAATTATTAAAAATTAAAACCAGCTCATTCAAAGACATATGCAAAACAAATTTTTTTATGTAAAGATTCGATGGATGAACTCTTCCTGTGATATACAAATCAATAATTAAAATTGTTTAGAAATAGTCGCTCAAGGAACACATGTATTATCTAAAGCACGGTCTTTTTAGGGAATTATTAAAAATTAAAACCAGCTCATTCAAAGACATATGCGAAACAATTTTTTTCATGTTAAGATTTGATAGATGAACTCTTCCTGTGATATACAAATCAATAATTAAAATTGTTTAGAAATAGTCGCTCAAGGAACACATGTGTTATCTAAAGCACGGTATTTTTAGGGAATTATTAAAAATTAAAACCAGCTCAATTAAAGACATATGCAAAACCAGTTGTTTCATGTAAATATTCGATGGATGAACTCTTTCTGTGATATACAAAACAATAATTAAAATTGTTTAGAAATAGTCGCTCAAGAAACACATGTATTATCTAAAGCACGGTATTTTTAGGGAATTATTAAAAATTAAAACCAGCTTATTCAAAGACATATGCAAAACAATTTGTTTCATGTAAATATTCGATGGATGAACTCTTCCTGTGATATACAAAACAATAATTAAAATTGTTTAGAAATAGTCGCTCAAGGAACACATGTATTATCTAAAGCACGGTATTTTTAGGAAATTATTAAAAATTAAAACCAGCTCATTCAAAGACATTTATGCAAAACAAATTTTTTCATGTAAAGATTCGATGGATGAACTTTTCCTGTGATATACAAAACAATAATTAAAATTGTTTAGAAATAGTCGCTCAAGGAACACATGTATTATCTAAAGCACGGTCGTTTTAAGGAATTATTAAAAATTAAAACCAGCTCATTCAAAGACATATGCAAAACAATTTTTTTCATGTAAAGATTCGATGGATGAACTCTTCCTGTGATATACAAATCAATAATTAAAATTGTTTAGAAATAGTCGTTCAAGGAACACATGTATTATCTAAAGCACGGTATTTTTAGGAAATTATTAAAAATTAAAACCAGCTCATTCAAAGACATATGCAAAACAAATTTTTTCATGTAAAGATTCGATGGATGAACTTTTCCTGTGAGATACAAAACAATAATTAAAATTGTGTAGAAATAGTCGCTCAAGGAACACATGTATTAACTAAAGCACAGTCTTTTTAGGAAATTATTAAAAATTAAAACCAGCTCATTCAAAGACATATGCAAAACAAATTTTTTCATGTAAAGATTCGATGGATGAACTCTTCCTGTGATATACAAATCAATAATTAAAATTGTTTAGAAATAGTCGTTCAAGGAACACATGTATTATCTAAAGCACGGTATTTTTAGGAAATTATTAAAAATTAAAACCAGCTCATTCAAAGACATATGCAAAACAAATTTTTTCATGTAAAGATTCGATGGATGAACTCTTCCTGTGATATACAAATCAATAATTAAAATTGTTTAGAAATAGTCGCTCAAGGAACACATGTATTATCTAAAGCACGGTCTTTTTAGGGAATTATTAAAAATTAAAACCAGCTCATTTAAAGACATATGCAAAACAATTTGTTTTATGTATATATTCGATGGATGAACTTTTCCTGTGATATACAAAACAATAATTAAAATTGTTTAGAAATAGTCGCTCAAGAAACACATGTATTATCTAAAGCACGGTATTTTTAGGGAATTATTAAAATATAAAACCAGCTCATTCAAAGACATATGCAAAACAATTTGTTTCATGTAAATATTCGATGGATGAACTCTTCCTGTGATATACAAAACAATAATTAAAATTGTTTAGAAATAGTCGCTCAAGGAACACATGTATTATCTAAAGCACGGTATTTTTAGGAAATTATTAAAAATTAAAACCAGCTCATTCAAAGACATATGCAAAACAAATTTTTTCATGTAAAGATTCGATGGATGAACTCTTCCTGTGATATACAAATCTATAATTAAAATTGTTTAGAAATAGTCGCTCAAGAAACACATGTATTATCTAAAGCACGGTATTTTTAGGGAATTATTAAAAATTAAAACCAGCTCATTCAAAGACATATGCGAAACAATTTTTTTCATGTTAAGATTCGATGGATGAACTCTTCCTGTGATATACAAATCAATAATTAAAATTGTTTAGAAATAGTCGCTCAAGGAACACATGTGTTATCTAAAACACGGTATTTTTAGGGAATTATTAAAAATTAAAACCAGCTCAATTAAAGACATATGCAAAACCAGTTGTTTCATGTAAATATTCGATGGATGAACTCTTTCTGTGATATACAAAACAATAATTAAAATTGTTTAGAAATAGTCGCTCAAGAAACACATGTATTATCTAAAGCACGGTATTTTTAGGGAATTATTAAAATATAAAACCAGCTCATTCAAAGACATATGCAAAACAATTTGTTTCATGTAAATATTCGATGGATGAACTCTTCCTGTGATATACAAAACAATAATTAAAATTGTTTAGAAATAGTCGCTCAAGGAACACATGTATTATCTAAAGCACGGTATTTTTAGGAAATTATTAAAAATTAAAACCAGCTCATTCAAAGACATATGCAAAACAAATTTTTTCATGTAAAGATTCGATGGATGAACTCTTCCTGTGATATACAAATCTATAATTAAAATTGTTTAGAAATAGTCGCTCAAGAAACACATGTATTATCTAAAGCACGGTATTTTTAGGGAATTATTAAAAATTAAAACCAGCTCATTCAAAGACATATGCGAAACAATTTTTTTCATGTTAAGATTCGATGGATGAACTCTTCCTGTGATATACAAATCAATAATTAAAATTGTTTAGAAATAGTCGCTCAAGGAACACATGTGTTATCTAAAACACGGTATTTTTAGGGAATTATTAAAAATTAAAACCAGCTCAATTAAAGACATATGCAAAACCAGTTGTTTCATGTAAATATTCGATGGATGAACTCTTCCTGTGATATACAAAACAATAATTAAAATTGTTTAGAAATAGTCGCTCAAGGAACACATGTATTATCTAAAGCACGGTCTTTTTAGGGAATTATTAAAAATTAAAACCAGCTCATTCAAAGACATATGCAAAACAATTTGTTTTATGTATATATTTGATGGATGAACTTTTCCTGTGATATACAAAACAATAATTAAAATTGTTTAGAAATAGTCGCTCAAGAAACACATGTACTATCTAAAGCACGGTATTTTTAGGGAATTATTAAAATATAAAACCAGCTCATTCAAAGACATATGCAAAACAATTTGTTTCATGTAAATATTCGATGGATGAACTCTTCCTGTGATATACAAAACAATAATTAAAATTGTTTAGAAATAGTCGCTCAAGGAACACATGTATTATCTAAAGCACGGTATTTTTAGGAAATTATTAAAAATTAAAACCAGCTCATTCAAAGACATATGCAAAACAAATTTTTTCATGTAAAGATTCGATGGATGAACTCTTCCTGTGATATACAAAACAATAATTAAAATTGTTTAGAAATAGTCGTTCAAGGAACACATGTATTATCTAAAGCACGGTATTTTTAGGAAATTATTAAAAATTAAAACCAGCTCATTCAAAGACATATGCAAAACAAATTTTTTTATGTAAAGATTCGATGGATGAACTCTTCCTGTGATATACAAATCAATAATTAAAATTGTTTAGAAATAGTCGCTCAAGGAACACATGTATTATCTAAAGCACGGTCTTTTTAGGGAATTATTAAAAATTAAAACCAGCTCATTCAAAGACATATGCGAAACAATTTTTTTCATGTTAAGATTTGATGGATGAACTCTTCCTGTGATATACAAATCAATAATTAAAATTGTTTAGAAATAGTCGCTCAAGAAACACATGTATTATCTAAAGCACGGTATTTTTAGGGAATTATTAAAAATTAAAACCAGCTTATTCAAAGACATATGCAAAACAATTTGTTTCATGTAAATATTCGATGGATGAACTCTTCCTGTGATATACAAAACAATAATTAAAATTGTTTAGAAATAGTCGCTCAAGGAACACATGTATTATCTAAAGCACGGTATTTTTAGGGAATTATTAAAAATTAAAACCAGCTCAATTAAAGACATATGCAAAACCAGTTGTTTCATGTAAATATTCGATGGATAAACTCTTTCTGTGATATACAAAACAATAATTAAAATTGTTTAGAAATAGTCGCTCAAGAAACACATGTATTATCTAAAGCACGGTATTTTTAGGGAATTATTAAAAATTAAAACCAGCTTATTCAAAGACATATGCAAAACAATTTGTTTCATGTAAATATTCGATGGATGAACTCTTCCTGTGATATACAAAACAATAATTAAAATTGTTTAGAAATAGTCGCTCAAGGAACACATGTATTATCTAAAGCACGGTATTTTTAGGAAATTATTAAAAATTAAAACCAGCTCATTCAAAGACATTTATGCAAAACAAATTTTTTCATGTAAAGATTCGATGGATGAACTTTTCCTGTGATATACAAAACAATAATTAAAATTGTTTAGAAATAGTCGCTCAAGGAACACATGTATTATCTAAAGCACGGTCGTTTTAAGGAATTATTAAAAATTAAAACCAGCTCATTCAAAGACATATGCAAAACAATTTTTTTCATGTAAAGATTCGATGGATGAACTCTTCCTGTGATATACAAATCAATAATTAAAATTGTTTAGAAATAGTCGTTCAAGGAACACATGTATTATCTAAAGCACGGTATTTTTAGGAAATTATTAAAAATTAAAACCAGCTCATTCAAAGACATATGCAAAACAAATTTTTTCATGTAAAGATTCGATGGATGAACTTTTCCTGTGAGATACAAAACAATAATTAAAATTGTGTAGAAATAGTCGCTCAAGGAACACATGTATTAACTAAAGCACAGTCTTTTTAGGAAATTATTAAAAATTAAAACCAGCTCATTCAAAGACATATGCAAAACAAATTTTTTCATGTAAAGATTCGATGGATGAACTCTTCCTGTGATATACAAATCAATAATTAAAATTGTTTAGAAATAGTCGTTCAAGGAACACATGTATTATCTAAAGCACGGTATTTTTAGGAAATTATTAAAAATTAAAACCAGCTCATTCAAAGACATATGCAAAACAAATTTTTTCATGTAAAGATTCGATGGATGAACTCTTCCTGTGATATACAAATCAATAATTAAAATTGTTTAGAAATAGTCGCTCAAGGAACACATGTATTATCTAAAGCACGGTCTTTTTAGGGAATTATTAAAAATTAAAACCAGCTCATTTAAAGACATATGCAAAACAATTTGTTTTATGTATATATTCGATGGATGAACTTTTCCTGTGATATACAAAACAATAATTAAAATTGTTTAGAAATAGTCGCTCAAGAAACACATGTATTATCTAAAGCACGGTATTTTTAGGGAATTATTAAAATATAAAACCAGCTCATTCAAAGACATATGCAAAACAATTTGTTTCATGTAAATATTCGATGGATGAACTCTTCCTGTGATATACAAAACAATAATTAAAATTGTTTAGAAATAGTCGCTCAAGGAACACATGTATTATCTAAAGCACGGTATTTTTAGGAAATTATTAAAAATTAAAACCAGCTCATTCAAAGACATATGCAAAACAAATTTTTTCATGTAAAGATTCGATGGATGAACTCTTCCTGTGATATACAAATCTATAATTAAAATTGTTTAGAAATAGTCGCTCAAGAAACACATGTATTATCTAAAGCACGGTATTTTTAGGGAATTATTAAAAATTAAAACCAGCTCATTCAAAGACATATGCGAAACAATTTTTTTCATGTTAAGATTCGATGGATGAACTCTTCCTGTGATATACAAATCAATAATTAAAATTGTTTAGAAATAGTCGCTCAAGGAACACATGTGTTATCTAAAACACGGTATTTTTAGGGAATTATTAAAAATTAAAACCAGCTCAATTAAAGACATATGCAAAACCAGTTGTTTCATGTAAATATTCGATGGATGAACTCTTTCTGTGATATACAAAACAATAATTAAAATTGTTTAGAAATAGTCGCTCAAGAAACACATGTATTATCTAAAGCACGGTATTTTTAGGGAATTATTAAAATATAAAACCAGCTCATTCAAAGACATATGCAAAACAATTTGTTTCATGTAAATATTCGATGGATGAACTCTTCCTGTGATATACAAAACAATAATTAAAATTGTTTAGAAATAGTCGCTCAAGGAACACATGTATTATCTAAAGCACGGTATTTTTAGGAAATTATTAAAAATTAAAACCAGCTCATTCAAAGACATATGCAAAACAAATTTTTTCATGTGAAGATTCGATGGATGAACTTTTCCTGTGATATACAAAACAATAATTAAAATTGTTTAGAAATAGTCGCTCAAGGAACACATGTATTATCTAAAGCACGGTCGTTTTAAGGAATTATTAAAAATTAAAACCAGCTCATTCAAAGACATATGCAAAACAATTTATTTTATGTAAAGATTCGATGGATGAACTCTTCCTGTGATATACAAATCAATAATTAAAATTGTTTAGAAATAGTCGTTCAAGGAACACATGTATTATCTAAAGCACGGTATTTTTAGGAAAATATTAAAAATTAAAACCAGCTCATTCAAAGACATATGCAAAACAAATTTTTTCATGTAAAGATTCGATGGATGAACTTTTCCTGTGAGATACAAAACAATAATTAAAATTGTTTAGAAATAGTCGCTCAAGGAACACATGTATTAACTAAGGCACGGTCTTTTTAGGAAATTATTAAAAATTAAAACCAGCTCATTCAAAGACATATGCAAAACAAATTTTTTCATGTAAAGATTCGATGGATGAACTCTTCCTGTGATATACAAATCAATAATTAAAATTGTTTAGAAATAGTCGCTCAAGGAACACATGTATTATCTAAAGCACGGTATTTTTAGGAAATTATTAAAAATTAAAACCAGCTCATTCAAAGACATATGCAAAACAAATTTTTTCATGTAAAGATTCGATGGATGAACTCTTCCTGTGATATACAAATCAATAATTAAAATTGTTTAGAAATAGTCGCTCAAGGAACACATGTATTATCTAAAGCACGGTCTTTTTAGGGAATTATTAAAAATTAAAACCAGCTCATTCAAAGACATATGCAAAACAATTTGTTTTATGTATATATTCGATGGATGAACTTTTCCTGTGATATACAAAACAATAATTAAAATGGTTTAGAAATAGTCGCTCAAGAAACACATGTATTATCTAAAGCACGGTATTTTTAGGGAATTATTAAAATATAAAACCAGCTCATTCAAAGACATATGCAAAACAATTTGTTTCATGTAAATATTCGATGGATGAACTCTTCCTGTGATATACAAAACAATAATTAAAATTGTTTAGAAATAGTCGCTCAAGGAACACATGTATTATCTAAAGCACGGTATTTTTAGGAAATTATTAAAAATTAAAACCAGCTCATTCAAAGACATATGCAAAACAAATTTTTTCATGTAAAGATTCGATGGATGAACTCTTCCTGTGATATACAAAACAATAATTAAAATTGTTTAGAAATAGTCGTTCAAGGAACCCATGTATTATCTAAAGCACGGTATTTTTAGAAAATTATTAAAAATTAAAACCAGCTCATTCAAAGACATATGCAAAACAAATTTTTTCATGTAAAGATTCGATGGATGAACTCTTCCTGTGATATACAAATCAATAATTAAAATTGTTTAGAAATAGTCGTTCAAGGAACACATGTATTATCTAAAGCACGGTATTTTTAGGAAATTATTAAAAATTAAAACCAGCTCATTCAAAGACATATGCAAAACAAATTTTTTCATGTAAAGATTCGATGGATGAACTCTTCCTGTGATATACAAATCAATAATTAAAATTGTTTAGAAATAGTCGCTCAAGGAACACATGTATTATCTAAAGCACGGTCTTTTTAGGGAATTATTAAAAATTAAAACCAGCTCATTTAAAGACATATGCGAAACAATTTTTTTCATGTTAAGATTCGATGGATGAACTCTTCCTGTGATATACAAATCAATAATTAAAATTGTTTAGAAATAGTCGCTCAAGGAACACATGTGTTATCTAAAGCACGGTATTTTTAGGGAATTATTAAAAATTAAAACCAGCTCAATTAAAGACATATGCAAAACCAGTTGTTTCATGTAAATATTCGATGGATGAACTATTTCTGTGATATACAAAACAATAATTAAAATTGTTTAGAAATAGTCGCTCAAGAAACACATGTATTATCTAAAGCACGGTATTTTTAGGGAATTATTAAAAATTAAAACCAGCTTATTCAAAGACATATGCAAAACAATTTGTTTCATGTAAATATTCGATGGATGAACTCTTCCTGTGATATACAAAACAATAATTAAAATTGTTTAGAAATAGTCGCTCAAGGAACACATGTATTATCTAAAGCACGGTATTTTTAGGAAATTATTAAAAATTAAAACCAGCTCATTCAAAGACATATGCAAAACAAATTTTTTCATGTAAAGATTCGATGGATGAACTTTTCCTGTGATATACAAAACAATAATTAAAATTGTTTAGAAATAGTCGCTCAAGGAACACATGTATTATCTAAAGCACGGTCGTTTTAAGGAATTATTAAAAATTAAAACCAGCTCATTCAAAGACATATGCAAAACAATTTTTTTCATGTAAAGATTCGATGGATGAACTCTTCCTGTGATATACAAGTCAATAATTAAAATTGTTTAGAAATAGTCGTTCAAGGAACACATGTATTATCTAAAGCACGGTATTTTTAGGAAATTATTAAAAATTAAAACCAGCTCATTCAAAGACATATGCAAAACAAATTTTTTCATGTAAAGATTCGATGGATGAACTTTTCCTGTGAGATACAAAACAATAATTAAAATTGTGTAGAAATAGTCGCTCAAGGAACACATGTATTAACTAAAGCACGGTCTTTTTAGGAAATTATTAAAAATTAAAACCAGCTCATTCAAAGACATATGCAAAACAAATTTTTTCATGTAAAGATTCGATGGATGAACTCTTCCTGTGATATACAAATCAATAATTAAAATTGTTTAGAAATAGTCGTTCAAGGAACACATGTATTATCTAAAGCACGGTATTTTTAGGAAATTATTAAAAATTAAAACCAGCTCATTCAAAGACATATGCAAAACAAATTTTTTCATGTAAAGATTCGATGGATGAACTCTTCCTGTGATATACAAATCAATAATTAAAATTGTTTAGAAATAGTCGCTCAAGGAACACATGTATTATCTAAAGCACGGTCTTTTTAGGGAATTATTAAAAATTAAAACCAGCTCATTTAAAGACATATGCAAAACAATTTGTTTTATGTATATATTCGATGGATGAACTTTTCCTGTGATATACAAAACAATAATTAAAATTGTTTAGAAATAGTCGCTCAAGAAACACATGTATTATCTAAAGCACGGTATTTTTAGGGAATTATTAAAATATAAAACCAGCTCATTCAAAGACATATGCAAAACAATTTGTTTCATGTAAATATTCGATGGATGAACTCTTCCTGTGATATACAAAACAATAATTAAAATTGTTTAGAAATAGTCGCTCAAGGAACACATGTATTATCTAAAGCACGGTATTTTTAGGAAATTATTAAAAATTAAAACCAGCTCATTCAAAGACATATGCAAAACAAATTTTTTCATGTAAAGATTCGATAGATGAACTCTTCCTGTGATATACAAATCTATAATTAAAATTGTTTAGAAATAGTCGCTCAAGAAACACATGTATTATCTAAAGCACGGTATTTTTAGGGAATTATTAAAAATTAAAACCAGCTCATTCAAAGACATATGCGAAACAATTTTTTTCATGTTAAGATTCGATGGATGAACTCTTCCTGTGATATACAAATCAATAATTAAAATTGTTTAGAAATAGTCGCTCAAGGAACACATGTGTTATCTAAAGCACGGTATTTTTAGGGAATTATTAAAAATTAAAACCAGCTCAATTAAAGACATATGCAAAACCAGTTGTTTCATGTAAATATTCGATGGATGAACTCTTTCTGTGATATACAAAACAATAATTAAAATTGTTTAGAAATAGTCGCTCAAGAAACACATGTATTATCTAAAGCACGGTATTTTTAGGGAATTATTAAAAATTAAAACCAGCTTATTGAAAGACATATGCAAAACAATTTGTTTCATGTAAATATTCGATGGATGAACTCTTCCTGTGATATACAAAACAATAATTAAAATTGTTTAGAAATAGTCGCTCAAGGAACACATGTATTATCTAAAGCACGGTATTTTTAGGAAATTATTAAAAATTAAAACCAGCTCATTCAAAGACATATGCAAAACCAGTTGTTTCATGTAAATATTCGATGGATGAACTCTTTCTGTGATATACAAAACAATAATTAAAATTGTTTAGAAATAGTCGCTCAAGAAACACATGTATTATCTAAAGCACGGTATTTTTAGGGAATTATTAAAAATTAAAACCAGCTTATTCAAAGACATATGCAAAACAATTTGTTTCATGTAAATATTCGATGGATGAACTCTTCCTGTGATATACAAATCAATAATTAAAATTGTTTAGAAATAGTCGCTCAAGGAACACATGTGTTATCTAAAGCACGGTATTTTTAGGGAATTATTAAAAATTAAAACCAGCTCAATTAAAGACATATGCAAAACCAGTTGTTTCATGTAAATATTCGATGGATGAACTCTTTCTGTGATATACAAAACAATAATTAAAATTGTTTAGAAATAGTCGCTCAAGAAACACATGTATTATCTAAAGCACGGTATTTTTAGGGAATTATTAAAAATTAAAACCAGCTTATTCAAAGACATATGCAAAACAATTTGTTTCATGTAAAGATTCGATGGATGAACTTTTCCTGTGATATACAAAACAATAATTAAAATTGTTTAGAAATAGTCGCTCAAGGAACACATGTATTATCTAAAGCACGGTCGTTTTAAGGAATTATTAAAAATTAAAACCAGCTCATTCAAAGACATATGCAAAACAATTTTTTTCATGTAAAGATTCGATGGATGAACTCTTCCTGTGATATACAAATCAATAATTAAAATTGTTTAGAAATAGTCGTTCAAGGAACACATGTATTATCTAAAGCACGGTATTTTTAGGAAATTATTAAAAATTAAAACCAGCTCATTCAAAGACATATGCAAAACAAATTTTTTCATGTAAAGATTCGATGGATGAACTCTTCCTGTGATATACAAATCTATAATTAAAATTGTTTAGAAATAGTCGCTCAAGAAACACATGTATTATCTAAAGCACGGTATTTTTAGGGAATTATTAAAAATTAAAACCAGCTCATTCAAAGACATATGCGAAACAATTTTTTTCATGTTAAGATTCGATGGATGAACTCTTCCTGTGATATACAAATCAATAATTTAAATTGTTTAGAAATAGTCGTTCAAGGAACACATGTATTATCTAAAGCACGGTATTTTTAGGAAATTATTAAAAATTAAAACCAGCTCATTCAAAGACATATGCAAAACAAATTTTTTCATGTAAAGATTCGATGGATGAACTTTTCCTGTGAGATACAAAACAATAATTAAAATTGTTTAGAAATAGTCGCTCAAGGAACACATGTATTAACTAAAGCACGGTCTTTTTAGGAAATTATTAAAAATTAAAACCAGCTCATTCAAAGACATATGCAAAACAAATTTTTTCATGTAAAGATTCGATGGATGAACTCTTCCTGTGATATACAAATCAATAATTAAAATTGTTTAGAAATAGTCGCTCAAGGAACACATGTATTATCTAAAGCACGGTCTTTTTAGGGAATTATTAAAAATTAAAACCAGCTCATTTAAAGACATATGCAAAACAATTTGTTTTATGTATATATTCGATGGATGAACTTTTCCTGTGATATACAAAACAATAATTAAAATTGTTTAGAAATAGTCGCTCAAGAAACACATGTATTATCTAAAGCACGGTATTTTTAGGGAATTATTAAAAATTAAAACCAGCTCATTCAAAGACATATGCAAAACAAATTTTTTCATGTAAAGATTCGATGGATGAACTCTTCCTGTGATATACAAAACAATAATTAAAATTGTTTAGAAATAGTCGCTCAAGGAACACATGTATTATCTAAAGCACGGTATTTTTAGGAAATTATTAAAAATTAAAACCAGCTCATTCAAAGACATATGCAAAACAAATTTTTTCATGTAAAGATTCGATGGATGAACTCTTCCTGTGATATACAAATCAATAATTAAAATTGTTTAGAAATAGTCGCTCAAGGAACACATGTGTTATCTAAAGCACGGTATTTTTAGGGAATTATTAAAAATTAAAACCAGCTCAATTAAAGACATATGCAAAACCAGTTGTTTCATGTAAATATTCGATGGATGAACTCTTTCTGTGATATACAAAACATTAATTAAAATTGTTTAGAAATAGTCGTTCAAGAAACACATGTATTATCTAAAGCACGGTATTTTTAGGGAATTATTAAAAATTAAAACCAGCTTATTCAAAGACATATGCAAAACAATTTGTTTCATGTAAATATTCGATGGATGAACTCTTCCTGTGATATACAAAACAATAATTAAAATTGTTTAGAAATAGTCGCTCAAGGAACACATGTATTATCTAAAGCACGGTATTTTTAGGAAATTATTAAAAATTAAAACCAGCTCATTCAAAGACATATGCAAAACAAATTTTTTCATGTAAAGATTCGATGGATGAACTTTTCCTGTGATATACAAATCAATAATTAAAATTGTTTAGAAATAGTCGCTCAAGGAACACATGTATTATCTAAAGCACGGTCGTTTTAAGGAATTATTAAAAATTAAAACCAGCTCATTCAAAGACATATGCAAAACAATTTTTTTCATGTAAAGATTCGATGGATGAACTCTTCCTGTGATATACAAATCAATAATTAAAATTGTTTAGAAATAGTCGTTCAAGGAACACATGTATTATCTAAAGCACGGTATTTTTAGGAAATTATTAAAAATTAAAACCAGCTCATTCAAAGACATATGCAAAACAAATTTTTTCATGTAAAGATTCGATGGATGAACTCTTCCTGTGATATACAAATCTATAATTAAAATTGTTGAGAAATAGTCGCTCAAGAAAGACATGTATTATCTAAAGCACGGTATTTTTAGGGAATTATTAAAAATTAAAACCAGCTCATTCAAAGACATATGCGAAACAATTTTTTTCATGTTAAGATTCGATGGATGAACTCTTCCTGTGATATACAAATCAATAATTAAAATTGTTTAGAAATAGTCGTTCAAGGAACACATGTATTATCTAAAGCACGGTATTTTTAGGAAATTATTAAAATATAAAACCAGCTCATTCAAAGACATATGCAAAACAAATTTTTTCATGTAAAGATTTGATGGATGAACTTTTCCTGTGAGATACAAAACAATAATTAAAATTGTTTAGAAATAGTCGCTCAAGGAACACATGTATTAACTAAAGCACGGTCTTTTTAGGAAATTATTAAAAATTAAAACCAGCTCATTTAAAGACATATGCAAAACAAATTTTTTCATGTAAAGATTCGATGGATGAACTCTTCCTGTGATATACAAATCAATAATTAAAATTGTTTAGAAATAGTCGTTCAAGGAACACCTGTATTATCTAAAGCACGGTATTTTTAGGAAATTATTAAAAATTAAAACCAGCTCATTCAAAGACATATGCAAAACAAATTTTTTCATGTAAAGATTCGATGGATGAACTCTTCCTGTGATATACAAATCAATAATTAAAATTGTTTAGAAATAGTCGCTCAAGGAACACATGTATTATCTAAAGCACGGTCTTTTTAGGGAATTATTAAAAATTAAAACCAGCTCATTTAAAGACATATGCAAAACAATTTGTTTTATGTATATATTCGATGGATGAACTTTTCCTGTGATATACAAAACAATAATTAAAATTGTTTAGAAATAGTCGCTCAAGAAACACATGTATTATCTAAAGCACGGTATTTTTAGGGAATTATTAAAATATAAAACCAGCTCATTCAAAGACATATGCAAAACAATTTGTTTCATGTAAATATTCGATGGATGAACTCTTCCTGTGATATACAAAACAATAATTAAAATTGTTTAGAAATAGTCGCTCAAGGAACACATGTATTATCTAAAGCACGGTATTTTTAGGAAATTATTAAAAATTAAAACCAGCTCATTCAAAGACATATGCAAAACCAATTTTTTCATGTAAAGATTCGATGGATGAACTCTTCCTGTGATATACAAATCTATAATTAAAATTGTTTAGAAATAGTCGCTCAAGAAACACATGTATTATCTAAAGCACGGTATTTTTAGGGAATTATTAAAAATTAAAACCAGCTCATTCAAAGACATATGCGAAACAATTTTTTTCATGTTAAGATTCGATGGATGAACTCTTCCTGTGATATACAAATCAATAATTAAAATTGTTTAGAAATAGTCGCTCAAGGAACACATGTGTTATCTAAAGCACGGTATTTTTAGGGAATTATTAAAAATTAAAACCAGCTCAATTAAAGACATATGCAAAACCAGTTGTTTCATGTAAATATTCGATGGATGAACTCTTTCTGTGATATACAAAACAATAATTAAAATTGTTTAGAAATAGTCGCTCAAGAAACACATGTATTATCTAAAGCACGGTATTTTTAGGGAATTATTAAAAATTAAAACCAGCTTATTCAAAGACATATGCAAAACAATTTGTTTCATGTAAATATTCGATGGATGAACTCTTCCTGTGATATACAAAACAATAATTAAAATTGTTTAGAAATAGTCGCTCAAGGAACACATGTATTATCTAAAGCACGGTATTTTTAGGAAATTATTAAAAATTAAAACCAGCTCATTCAAAGACATATGCAAAACCAGTTGTTTCATGTAAAGATTCGATGGATGAACTCTTCCTGTGATATACAAATCTATAATTAAAATTGTTTAGAAATAGTCGCTCAAGAAACACATGTATTATCTAAAGCACGGTATTTTTAGGGAATTATTAAAAATTAAAACCAGCTCATTCAAAGACATATGCGAAACAATTTTTTTCATGTTAAGATTCGATGGATGAACTCTTCCTGTGATATACAAATCAATAATTAAAATTGTTTAGAAATAGTCGCTCAAGGAACACATGTGTTATCTAAAGCACGGTATTTTTAGGGAATTATTAAAAATTAAAACCAGCTCAATTAAAGACATATGCAAAACCAGTTGTTTCATGTAAATATTCGATGGATGAACTCTTTCTGTGATATACAAAACATTAATTAAAATTGTTTAGAAATAGTCGCTCAAGAAACACATGTATTATCTAAAGCACGGTATTTTTAGGGAATTATTAAAAATTAAAACCAGCTTATTCAAAGACATATGCAAAACAATTTGTTTCATGTAAATATTCGATGGATGAACTCTTCCTGTGATATACAAAACAATAATTAAAATTGTTTAGAAATAGTCGCTCAAGGAACACATGTATTATCTAAAGCACGGTATTTTTAGGAAATTATTAAAAATTAAAACCAGCTCATTCAAAGACATATGCAAAACAAATTTTTTCATGTAAAGATTCGATGGATGAACTTTTCCTGTGATATACAAAACAATAATTAAAATTGTTTAGAAATAGTCGCTCAAGGAACACATGTATTATCTAAAGCACCGTCGTTTTAAGGAATTATTAAAAATTAAAACCAGCTCATTCAAAGACATATGCAAAACAATTTTTTTCATGTAAAGATTTGATGGATGAACTCTTCCTGTGATATACAAATCAGTAATTAAAATTGTTTAGAAATAGTCGTTCAAGGAACACATGTATTATCTAAAGCACGGTATTTTTAGGAAATTATTAAAAATTAAAACCAGCTCATTCAAAGACATATGCAAAACAAATTTTTTCATGTAAAGATTCGATGGATGAACTCTTCCTGTGATATACAAATCTATAATTAAAATTGTTGAGAAATAGTCGCTCAAGAAAGACATGTATTATCTAAAGCACGGTATTTTTAGGGAATTATTAAAAATTAAAACCAGCTCATTCAAAGACATATGCGAAACTATTTTTTTCATGTTAAGATTCGATGGATGAACTCTTCCTGTGATATACAAATCAATAATTAAAATTGTTTAGAAATAGTCGTTCAAGGAACACATGTATTATCTAAAGCACGGTATTTTTAGGAAATTATTAAAAATTAAAACCAGCTCATTCAAAGACATATGCAAAACAAATTTTTTCATGTAAAGATTCGATGGATGAACTTTTCCTGTGAGATACAAAACAATAATTAAAATTGTTTAGAAATAGTCGCTCAAGGAACACATGTATTAACTAAAGCACGGTCTTTTTAGGAAATTATTAAAAATTAAAACCAGCTCATTCAAAGACATATGCAAAACAAATTTTTTCATGTAAAGATTCGATGGATGAACTCTTCCTGTGATATACAAATCAATAATTAAAATTGTTTAGAAATAGTCGTTCAAGGAACACATGTATTATCTAAAGCACGGTATTTTTAGGAAATTATTAAAAATTAAAACCAGCTCATTCAAAGACATATGCAAAACAAATTTTTTCATGTAAAGATTCGATGGATGAACTCTTCCTGTGATATACAAATCAATAATTAAAATTGTTTAGAAATAGTCGCTCAAGGAACACATGTATTATCTAAAGCACGGTCTTTTTAGGGAATTATTAAAAATTAAAACCAGCTCATTTAAAGACATATGCAAAACAATTTGTTTTATGTATATATTCGATGGATGAACTTTTCCTGTGATATACAAAACAATAATTAAAATTGTTTAGAAATAGTCGCTCAAGAAACACATGTATTATCTAAAGCACGGTATTTTTAGGGAATTATTAAAATATAAAACCAGCTCATTCAAAGACATATGCAAAACAATTTGTTTCATGTAAATATTCGATGGATGAACTCTTCCTGTGATATACAAAACAATAATTAAAATTGTTTAGAAATAGTCGCTCAAGGAACACATGTATTATCTAAAGCACGGTATTTTTAGGAAATTATTAAAAATTAAAACCAGCTCATTCAAAGACATATGCAAAACAATTTGTTTCATGTAAATATTCGATGGATGAACTCTTCCTGTGATATACAAAACAATAATTAAAATTGTTTAGAAATAGTCGCTCAAGGAACACATGTATTATCTAAAGCACGGTATTTTTAGGAAATTATTAAAAATTAAAACCAGCTCATTCAAAGACATATGCAAAACTATTTGTTTCATGTAAATATTCGATGGATGAACTCTTCCTGTGATATACAAAACAATAATTAAAATTGTTTAGAAATAGTCGCTCAAGGAACACATGTATTATCTAAAGCACGGTATTTTTAGGAAATTATTAAAAATTAAAACCAGCTCATTCAAAGACATATGCAAAACAATTTGTTTCATGTAAATATTCGATGGATGAACTCTTCCTGTGATATACAAAACAATAATTAAAATTGTTTAGAAATAGTCGCTCAAGGAACACATGTATTATCTAAAGCACGGTATTTTTAGGAAATTATTAAAAATTAAAACCAGCTCATTCAAAGACATATGCAAAACAATTTGTTTCATGTAAATATTCGATGGATGAACTCTTCCTGTGATATACAAAACAATAATTAAAATTGTTTAGAAATAGTCGCTCAAGGAACACATGTATTATCTAAAGCACGGTATTTTTAGGAAATTATTAAAAATTAAAACCAGCTCATTCAAAGACATATGCAAAACAATTTGTTTCATGTAAATATTCGATGGATGAACTCTTCCTGTGATATACAAAACAATAATTAAAATTGTTTAGAAATAGTCGCTCAAGGAACACATGTATTATCTAAAGCACGGTATTTTTAGGAAATTATTAAAAATTAAAACCAGCTCATTCAAAGACATATGCAAAACAATTTGTTTCATGTAAATATTCGATGGATGAACTCTTCCTGTGATATACAAAACAATAATTAAAATTGTTTAGAAATAGTCGCTCAAGGAACACATGTATTATCTAAAGCACGGTATTTTTAGGAAATTATTAAAAATTAAAACCAGCTCATTCAAAGACATATGCAAAACAATTTGTTTCATGTAAATATTCGATGGATGAACTCTTCCTGTGATATACAAAACAATAATTAAAATTGTTTAGAAATAGTCGCTCAAGGAACACATGTATTATCTAAAGCACGGTATTTTTAGGAAATTATTAAAAATTAAAACCAGCTCATTCAAAGACATATGCAAAACAATTTGTTTCATGTAAATATTCGATGGATGAACTCTTCCTGTGATATACAAAACAATAATTAAAATTGTTTAGAAATAGTCGCTCAAGGAACACATGTATTATCTAAAGCACGGTATTTTTAGGAAATTATTAAAAATTAAAACCAGCTCATTCAAAGACATATGCAAAACAATTTGTTTCATGTAAATATTCGATGGATGAACTCTTCCTGTGATATACAAAACAATAATTAAAATTGTTTAGAAATAGTCGCTCAAGGAACACATTTATTATCTAAAGCACGGTATTTTTAGGAAATTATTAAAAATTAAAACCAGCTCATTCAAAGACATATGCAAAACAATTTGTTTCATGTAAATATTCGATGGATGAACTCTTCCTGTGATATACAAAACAATAATTAAAATTGTTTAGAAATAGTCGCTCAAGGAACACATGTATTATCTAAAGCACGGTATTTTTAGGAAATTATTAAAAATTAAAACCAGCTCATTCAAAGACATATGCAAAACAATTTGTTTCATGTAAATATTCGATGGATGAACTCTTCCTGTGATATACAAAACAATAATTAAAATTGTTTAGAAATAGTCGCTCAAGGAACACATGTATTATCTAAAGCACGGTATTTTTAGGAAATTATTAAAAATTAAAACCAGCTCATTCAAAGACATATGCAAAACAATTTGTTTCATGTAAATATTCGATGGATGAACTCTTCCTGTGATATACAAAACAATAATTAAAATTGTTTAGAAATAGTCGCTCAAGGAACACATGTATTATCTAAAGCACGGTATTTTTAGGAAATTATTAAAAATTAAAACCAGCTCATTCAAAGACATATGCAAAACAAATTTTTTCATGTAAAGATTCGATGGATGAACTCTTCCTGTGATATACAAATCTATAATTAAAATTGTTTAGAAATAGTCGCTCAAGAAACACATGTATTATCTAAAGCACGGTATTTTTAGGGAATTATTAAAAATTAAAACCAGCTCATTCAAAGACATATGCGAAACAATTTTTTTCATGTTAAGATTCGATGGATGAACTCTTCCTGTGATATACAAATCAATAATTAAAATTGTTTAGAAATAGTCGCTCAAGGAACACATGTGTTATCTAAAGCACGGTATTTTTAGGAAATTATCAAAAATTAAAACCAGCTCATTCAAAGACATATGCAAAACAATTTGTTTCATGTAAATATTCGATGGATGAACTCTTCCTGTGATATACAAAACAATAATTAAAATTGTTTAGAAATAGTCGCTCAAGGAACACATGTATTATCTAAAGCACGGTATTTTTAGGAAATTATTAAAAATTAAAACCAGCTCATTCAAAGACATATGCAAAACAATTTGTTTCATGTAAATATTCGATGGATGAACTCTTCCTGTGATATACAAAACAATAATTAAAATTGTTTAGAAATAGTCGCTCAAGGAACACATGTATTATCTAAAGCACGGTATTTTTAGGAAATTATTAAAAATTAAAACCAGCTCATTCAAAGACATATGCAAAACAATTTGTTTCATGTAAATATTCGATGGATGAACTCTTCCTGTGATATACAAAACAATAATTAAAATTGTTTAGAAATAGTCGCTCAAGGAACACATGTATTATCTAAAGCACGGTATTTTTAGGAAATTATTAAAAATTAAAACCAGCTCATTCAAAGACATATGCAAAACAATTTGTTTCATGTAAATATTCGATGGATGAACTCTTCCTGTGATATACAAAACAATAATTAAAATTGTTTAGAAATAGTCGCTCAAGGAACACATGTATTATCTAAAGCACGGTATTTTTAGGAAATTATTAAAAATTAAAACCAGCTCATTCAAAGACATATGCAAAACAATTTGTTTCATGTAAATATTCGATGGATGAACTCTTCCTGTGATATACAAAACAATAATTAAAATTGTTTAGAAATAGTCGCTCAAGGAACACATGTATTATCTAAAGCACGGTATTTTTAGGAAATTATTAAAAATTAAAACCAGCTCATTCAAAGACATATGCAAAACAATTTGTTTCATGTAAATATTCGATGGATGAACTCTTCCTGTGATATACAAAACAATAATTAAAATTGTTTAGAAATAGTCGCTCAAGGAACACATGTATTATCTAAAGCACGGTATTTTTAGGAAATTATTAAAAATTAAAACCAGCTCATTCAAAGACATATGCAAAACAATTTGTTTCATGTAAATATTCGATGGATGAACTCTTCCTGTGATATACAAAACAATAATTAAAATTGTTTAGAAATAGTCGCTCAAGGAACACATGTATTATCTAAAGCACGGTATTTTTAGGAAATTATTAAAAATTAAAACCAGCTCATTCAAAGACATATGCAAAACAAATTTTTTCATGTAAAGATTCGATGGATGAACTCTTCCTGTGATATACAAATCTATAATTAAAATTGTTTAGAAATAGTCGCTCAAGAAACACATGTATTATCTAAAGCACGGTATTTTTAGGGAATTATTAAAAATTAAAACCAGCTCATTCAAAGACATATGCGAAACAATTTTTTTCATGTTAAGATTCGATGGATGAACTCTTCCTGTGATATACAAATCAATAATTAAAATTGTTTAGAAATAGTCGCTCAAGGAACACATGTGTTATCTAAAGCACGGTATTTTTAGGAAATTATCAAAAATTAAAACCAGCTCATTCAAAGACATATGCAAAACAATTTGTTTCATGTAAATATTCGATGGATGAACTCTTCCTGTGATATACAAAACAATAATTAAAATTGTTTAGAAATAGTCGCTCAAGGAACACATGTATTATCTAAAGCACGGTATTTTTAGGAAATTATTAAAAATTAAAACCAGCTCATTCAAAGACATATGCAAAACAATTTGTTTCATGTAAATATTCGATGGATGAACTCTTCCTGTGATATACAAAACAATAATTAAAATTGTTTAGAAATAGTCGCTCAAGGAACACATGTATTATCTAAAGCACGGTATTTTTAGGAAATTATTAAAAATTAAAACCAGCTCATTCAAAGACATATGCAAAACAATTTGTTTCATGTAAATATTCGATGGATGAACTCTTCCTGTGATATACAAAACAATAATTAAAATTGTTTAGAAATAGTCGCTCAAGGAACACATGTATTATCTAAAGCACGGTATTTTTAGGAAATTATTAAAAATTAAAACCAGCTCATTCAAAGACATATGCAAAACAATTTGTTTCATGTAAATATTCGATGGATGAACTCTTCCTGTGATATACAAAACAATAATTAAAATTGTTTAGAAATAGTCGCTCAAGGAACACATGTATTATCTAAAGCACGGTATTTTTAGGAAATTATTAAAAATTAAAACCAGCTCATTCAAAGACATATGCAAAACAATTTGTTTCATGTAAATATTCGATGGATGAACTCTTCCTGTGATATACAAAACAATAATTAAAATTGTTTAGAAATAGTCGCTCAAGGAACACATGTATTATCTAAAGCACGGTATTTTTAGGAAATTATTAAAAATTAAAACCAGCTCATTCAAAGACATATGCAAAACAATTTGTTTCATGTAAATATTCGATGGATGAACTCTTCCTGTGATATACAAAACAATAATTAAAATTGTTTAGAAATAGTCGCTCAAGGAACACATGTATTATCTAAAGCACGGTATTTTTAGGAAATTATTAAAAATTAAAACCAGCTCATTCAAAGACATATGCAAAACAATTTGTTTCATGTAAATATTCGATGGATGAACTCTTCCTGTGATATACAAAACAATAATTAAAATTGTTTAGAAATAGTCGCTCAAGGAACACATGTATTATCTAAAGCACGGTATTTTTAGGAAATTATTAAAAATTAAAACCAGCTCATTCAAAGACATATGCAAAACAAATTTTTTCATGTAAAGATTCGATGGATGAACTCTTCCTGTGATATACAAATCTATAATTAAAATTGTTTAGAAATAGTCGCTCAAGAAACACATGTATTATCTAAAGCACGGTATTTTTAGGGAATTATTAAAAATTAAAACCAGCTCATTCAAAGACATATGCGAAACAATTTTTTTCATGTTAAGATTCGATGGAAGAACTCTTCCTGTGATATACAAATCAATAATTAAAATTGTTTAGAAATAGTCGCTCAAGGAACACATGTGTTATCTAAAGCACGGTATTTTTAGGGAATTATTAAAAATTAAAACCAGCTCAATTAAAGACATATGCAAAACCAGTTGTTTCATGTAAATATTCGATGGATGAACTCTTTCTGTGATATACAAAACAATAATTAAAATTGTTTAGAAATAGTCGCTCAAGAAACACATGTACCTATTATCTAAAGCACGGTATTTTTAGGGAATTATTAAAAATTAAAACCAGCTTATTCAAAGACATATGCAAAACAATTTGTTTCATGTAAATATTCGATGGATGAACTCTTCCTGTGATATACAAAACAATAATTAAAATTGTTTAGAAATAGTCGCTCAAGGAACACATGTATTATCTAAAGCACGGTATTTTTAGGAAATTATTAAAAATTAAAACCAGCTCATTCAAAGACATATGCAAAACAAATTTTTTCATGTAAAGATTCGATGGATGAACTTTTCCTGTGATATACAAAACAATAATTAAAATTGTTTAGAAATAGTCGCTCAAGGAACACATGTATTATCTAAAGCACGGTATTTTTAGGAAATTATTAAAAATTAAAACCAGCTCATTCAAAGACATATGCAAAACAAATTTTTTCATGTAAAGATTCGATGGATGAACTCTTCCTGTGATATACAAATCTATAATTAAAATTGTTTAGAAATAGTCGCTCAAGAAACACATGTATTATCTAAAGCACGGTATTTTTAGGGAATTATTAAAAATTAAAACCAGCTCATTCAAAGACATATGCGAAACAATTTTTTTCATGTTAAGATTCGATGGATGAACTCTTCCTGTGATATACAAATCAATAATTAAAATTGTTTAGAAATAGTCGCTCAAGGAACACATGTGTTATCTAAAGCACGGTATTTTTAGGGAATTATTAAAAATTAAAACCAGCTCAATTAAAGACATATGCAAAACCAGTTGTTTCATGTAAATATTCGATGGATGAACTCTTTCTGTGATATACAAAACAATAATTAAAATTGTTTAGAAATAGTCGCTCAAGAAACACATGTACCTATTATCTAAAGCACGGTATTTTTAGGGAATTATTAAAAATTAAAACCAGCTTATTCAAAGACATATGCAAAACAATTTGTTTCATGTAAATATTCGATGGATGAACTCTTCCTGTGATATACAAAACAATAATTAAAATTGTTTAGAAATAGTCGCTCAAGGAACACATGTATTATCTAAAGCACGGTATTTTTAGGAAATTATTAAAAATTAAAACCAGCTCATTCAAAGACATATGCAAAACAAATTTTTTCATGTAAAGATTCGATGGATGAACTTTTCCTGTGATATACAAAACAATAATTAAAATTGTTTAGAAATAGTCGCTCAAGGAACACATGTATTATCTAAAGCACGGTCGTTTTAAGGAATTATTAAAAATTAAAACCAGCTCATTCAAAGACATATGCAAAACAATTTTTTTCATGTAAAGATTCGATGGATGAACTCTTCCTGTGATATACAAATCAATAATTAAAATTGTTTAGAAATAGTCGTTCAAGGAACACATGTATTATCTAAAGCACGGTATTTTTAGGAAATTATTAAAAATTAAAACCAGCTCATTCAAAGACATATGCAAAACAAATTTTTTCATGTAAAGATTCGATGGATGAACTTTTCCTGTGAGATACAAAACAATAATTAAAATTGTTTGGAAATAGTCGCTTAAGGAACACATGTATTAACTAAAGCACGGTCTTTTTAGGAAATTATTAAAAATTAAAACCAGCTCATTGAAACACATATGCAAAACAATTTTTTTAATGTAAATTTCGATAGATAAACTCTTCCTGTGATATACGAATCAATAATTAAAATTGTTTAGAAATAGTCGCTCAGGGAACACATGTATTATCTAAAGCACGGTCTTTTTAGGGAATTATTAAAAATTAAAACCAGCTCATTTAACGACATATGCAAAACAATTTGTTTCATGTAAATAATCGATGGATGAACTCTTCCTGTGATATACAAATCAATAATTAAAATTGTTTAGAAATAGTCGCTCAAGGAACACATGTATTATCTAATGCACGGTATTTTTAGGAAATTATTAAAAATTAAAACCAGCTCATTTAAAGACATATGCAAAACAATTTTTTTCATGTAAATATTCGATGGATGAACTGTTCCTGCGATATACAAAACAATAATTAAAATTGTTTAGAAATAGTCGCTCAAGGAACACATGTATTATCTAAAGCCCCGTATTTTTAGGGAATTATTAAAAATTAAAATCAGCCCATTTAAAGACATATTCCAAACCTTTTTTTTTCATGTAAAGAATCGATGGATGAACTTTTCCTGTGATATACAAATCAATAAATAAAATTGTTTAGAAATAGTCGCTTAAGGAACACATGTATTAACTAAAGCACGGTCTTTTTAGGAAATTATTAAAAATTAAAACCAGCTCATTGAAACACATATGCAAAACAATTTTTTTCATGTAAAGATTTAATGGATGAACTCCTCCTGTGATATACAAATCAATAATTAAAATTGTTTAGAAATAGTCGCTCAAGGAACACATGTATTATCTAAAGCACGGTATTTTTAGGGAATTATTAAAAATTAAAACCAGCTCATTGAAAGACATATGCAAAACTATTTTTTTTTATGTAAATATTCGATGGATGAACTCTTCCTGTGATATACAAAACAATAATTAAAATTGTTTAGAAATAGTCGCTCAAGGAACACATGTATTATCTAAAGCACGGTATTTTTAGGGAATTATTAAAAATTAAAACCAGCTCATTCAAAGACATATGCAAAACCATTTTTTTCATGTAAAGATTCGATGGAAGAACTCTTCCTGTGATATACAAAACAATAATTAAAATTGTTTAGAAATAGTCGCTCAAGGAACACATGTATTATCTAAAGCACGGTCTTTTTAGGGAATTATTAAAAATTAAAACCAGCTCATTCATAGACATATGCAAAACAATTTGTTTCATGTAAATATTCGATGGATGAACTCTTCCTGTGATATACAAAACAATAATTAAAATTGTTTAGAAATAGTCGCTCAAGGAACACATGTATTATCTAAAGCACGGTATTTTTAGGGAATTATTAAAAATTAAAACCAGCTCATTGAAAGACATATGCAAAACTATTTTTTTTTATGTAAATATTCGATGGATGAACTCTTCCTGTGATATACAAAACAATAATTAAAATTGTTTAGAAATAGTCGCTCAAGGAACACATGTATTATCTAAAGCACGGTATTTTTAGGGAATTATTAAAAATTAAAACCAGCTCATTCAAAGACATATGCAAAACAGTTTTTTTCATGTAAAGATTCGATGGATGAACTCTTCCTGTGATATACAAAACAATAATTAAAATTGTTTAGAAATAGTCGCTCAAGGAACACATGTATTATCTAAAGCACGGTCTTTTTAGGGAATTATTAAAAATTAAAACCAGCTCATTCATAGACATATGCAAAACAATTTGTTTCATGTAAATATTCGATGGATGAACTCTTCCTGTGATATACAAAACAATAATTAAAATTGTTTAGAAATAGTCGCTCAAGGAACACATGTATTATCTAAAGCACGGTCTTTTTAGGGAATTATTAAAAATTAAAACCAGCTCATTCAAAGACATATGCGAAACAAATTTTTTCATGTAAAGATTTGATGGATGAACTCTTCCTGTGATATACAAATCTATAATTAAAATTGTTTAGAAATAGTCGCTCAAGAAACACATGTATTATCTAAAGCACGGTATTTTTAGGGAATTATTAGAAATTAAAACCAGCTCATTCAAAGACATATGCGAAACAATTTTTTTCATGTTAAGATTCGATGGATGAACTCTTCCTGTGATATACAAATCAATAATTAAAATTGTTTAGAAATAGTCGCTCAAGGAACACATGTGTTATCTAAAGCACGGTATTTTTAGGGAATTATTAAAAATTAAAACCAGCTCAATTAAAGACATATGCAAAACCAGTTGTTTCATGTAAATATTCGATGGATGAACTCTTTCTGTGATATACAAAACAATAATTAAAATTGTTTAGAAATAGTCGCTCAAGAAACACATGTATTATCTAAAGCACGGTATTTTTAGGGAATTATTAAAAATTAAAACCAGCTTATTCAAAGACATATGCAAAACAATTTGTTTCATGTAAATATTCGATGGATGAACTCTTCCTGTGATATACAAAACAATAATTAAAATTGTTTAGAAATAGTCGCTCAAGGAACACATGTATTATCTAAAGCACGGTATTTTTAGGAAATTATTAAAAATTAAAACCAGCTCATTCAAAGACATATGCAAAACAAATTTTTTCATGTAAAGATTCGATGGATGAACTTTTCCTGTGATATACAAAACAATAATTAAAATTGTTTAGAAATAGTCGCTCAAGGAACACATGTATTATCTAAAGCACGGTCGTTTTAAGGAATTATTAAAAATTAAAACCAGCTCATTCAAAGACATATGCAAAACAATTTTTTTCATGTAAAGATTCGATGGATGAACTCTTCCTGTGATATACAAATCAATAATTAAAATTGTTTAGAAATAGTCGTTCAAGGAACACATGTATTAACTAAAGCACGGTCTTTTTAGGAAATTATTAAAAATTAAAACCAGCTCATTGAAACACATATGCAAAACAATTTTTTTAATGTAAATTTCGATAGATAAACTCTTCCTGTGATATACGAATCAATAATTAAAATTGTTTAGAAATAGTCGCTCAGGGAACACATGTATTATCTAAAGCACGGTCTTTTTAGGGAATTATTAAAAATTAAAACCAGCTCATTTAAAGACATATGCAAAAAAATTTGTTTCATGTAAATAATCGATGGATGAACTCTTCCTGTGATATACAAATCAATAATTAAAATTGTTTAGAAATAGTCGCTCAAGGAACACATGTATTATCTAATGCACGGTATTTTTAGGAAATTATTAAAAATTAAAACCAGCTCATTTAAAGACATATGCAAAACAATTTTTTTCATGTAAATATTCGATGGATGAACTGTTCCTGCGATATACAAAACAATAATTAAAATTGTTTAGAAATAGTCGCTCAAGGAACACATGTATTATCTAAAGCCCCGTATTTTTAGGAAATTATTAAAAATTAAAATCAGCCCATTCAAAGACATATTCCAAACCTTTTTTTTTCATGTAAAGAATCGATGGATGAACTTTTCCTGTGATATACAAATCAATAAATAAAATTGTTTAGAAATAGTCGCTCAAGGAACACATGTATTAACTAAAGCACGGTCTTTTTAGGAAATTATTAAAAATTAAAACCAGCTCATTGAAACACATATGCAAAACAATTTTTTTCATGTAAAGATTTAATGGATGAACTCCTCCTGTGATATACAAATCAATAATTAAAATTGTTTAGAAATAGTCGCTCAAGGAACACATGTATTATCTAAAGCACGGTATTTTTGGGGAATTATTAAAAATTAAAACCAGCTCATTCAAAGACATATGCAAAACCATTTTTTTCATGTAAAGATTCGATGGAAGAACTCTTCCTGTGATATACAAAACAATAATTAAAATTGTTTAGAAATAGTCGCTCAAGGAACACATGTATTATCTAAAGCACGGTCTTTTTAGGGAATTATTAAAAATTAAAACCAGCTCATTCATAGACATATGCAAAACAATTTGTTTCATGTAAATATTCGATGGATGAACTCTTCCTGTGATATACAAAACAATAATTAAAATTGTTTAGAAATAGTCGCTCAAGGAACACATGTATTATCTAAAGCACGGTATTTTTAGGGAATTATTAAAAATTAAAACCAGCTCATTGAAAGACATATGCAAAACTATTTTTTTTTATGTAAATATTCGATGGATGAACTCTTCCTGTGATATACAAAACAATAATTAAAATTGTTTAGAAATAGTCGCTCAAGGAACACATGTATTATCTAAAGCACGGTATTTTTAGGGAATTATTAAAAATTAAAACCAGCTCATTCAAAGACATATGCAAAACAATTTTTTTCATGTAAAGATTCGATGGATGAACTCTTCCTGTGATATACAAAACAATAATTAAAATTGTTTAGAAATAGTCGCTCAAGGAACACATGTATTATCTAAAGCCTGGTCTTTTTAGGGAATTATTAAAAATTAAAACCAGCTCATTCAAAGACATATATGCAAAACAATTTGTTTCATGTAAATATTCGATGGATAAACTCTTCCTGTGATTTTTTTTTTTTTTTTTTTCTCCCAGAACATTTGCCATCTGTCCGAAGACAATAAACAAATCCTTTGACATTGACACAATTAAAATAAAGTAACAGAGAGACATGTAAGTGGCTGCCCAGTGGCACCCACTCCTTCAATAAACATAAGAACTTATTTCTATGTACTTATCTACTACTCATAACGTTCTATTAAGTCTGCTGTTCTCCAGCGCTTTAGTCTTCGCTTGTCTGTCCCTTCATTGATCAGGTTCGCGGCCAGGTGGTTGGGATGCTGACTTAGCTTGTCCATGTATCTTTTGCAGTACTTTTTGATTTCTTCTTTTACTGGCACTATTTGTAAGTCCTGTCTTATTATTTCGTTCGTAACAAACCATGGGGCGGCCACTAGCATTCGCAACACTTTGGCCTGAAACCTTTCTAGGATATCGATGTTAGAGTTAGCGGCTGTACCCCACAACTGCAGGCCGTATGTCCAGACCGGTTTAAGCACGCTCTTGTAGATGAGCAATTTATTTTCTAATGAAAGTTTTGAATTTCTTCCTAGTAACCAGTACATTTTGCTTAGTTTTATTCCTAGCTGCTTCCTTTTCTGCCATATATGTGTCCTCCAGTTCATGCGTCGGTCGAGGTGCATTCCCAGGTACTTAACTGATTCTGCCTGTGGTAGTTCCTTACCATTCATATTGACTGGTTGGCAGCTGTCTCTTTTTAGGGTGAATGTAATTTGTACGGACTTTTGCTCATTCAGTCTGATTCTCCATCGTCTACACCAATGTTGAATCTTATCCAGATGCCGCTGTAGGTGCTTTGTTACTATTTTTGCATCTTTATCTGACGCCATTACGGCCGTATCGTCTGCAAAGGTTGCAGTTTTAGTATTTGGCGACAAAGGCAAGTCCGCGGTGTACAGTTGATACAAGGTTGGCCCCAAGATGCTGCCTTGCGGGACTCCACTATAGATCGGGTGCAGGTCAGTGTAAATATCTTGTTGTCTTACCTGGAAGTGTCTCTCGCTAATATAAGATTTTAGTACTTCGTAGATGTTATAAGGCATTTGTTTTTTGATTTTATAAAGAAGGCCCGTGTGCCAGACCTTATCAAAAGCTTGTGACACGTCCAGGAAGACTGCACAGCTATATTTTTTTTCGTCGAAGTCATTATTTATTTGTCGCACCAACCTGTGGACTTGTTCTATAGTGGAGTGCCTCTCCCTAAAGCCGAATTGGTGCATTGGAATCAGTTGGTTTTTCTCGAGGTATGGTTTGATTCTCTTAAGAAGTAATTTTTCGAGGACCTTTGACATTACCGGTAATAAACTAATTGGTCTGTATGACCTCGCTTCCTCAGGATTTTTTCCTGGCTTGGGTAGTAGAATTATTTGAGCGACCTTCCATTGCGCTGGAAAGCAGGTCAGTCGCAACACGGCATTAAAAATAAACGTTACTTGCCTAATTGCCTCTTCCGGCAATTCTTTCAGTACCTTACCCGTAATGAGATCATAACCTGGTGCCTTTTTATCATTTAGATCCTTTTGTATGGTGTTTTTTACTTCTTTTGGCTCAATTTTTTTAATTGGCAGTTCCATTTGATGAGCAACTTCTAGGTAGCGTCGTATCTCTGGGTCATCTGCTTCGGGTGTTTCACTGGGGAAGGGTTCGAACACAGTTTTTAGGTGTTTGACGAAAATTTCGGCTTTATCCTCATTGCTTCTTGCCCATTTATTTTTGTCAGTTTTAAGCGGTGGGAAGTGTTGCTGTGGCTGTTTAATCTGCTTAGTAGCTTTCCATAGAGAGTAGTCTGTTACTTCAGTTCCTGAAAGTCCCTGCAGGTATTCTGCTATTGCCGTGTTTTTTTCTTCATCTATTAGTTTCTTTAATTGTTTTATGGCCTTATTTAGGTTGGCTTTGTCGTGTGGTGATCTCGAGTCTTGCCATTTCTTTCTAAGTTTTCTTTTTTCTATGATTTTTATTTTTATATTTCTTGAGCAGTCAATGTGTTTTTCTGTACTATTTTTGTTTGGGGTAGCCTCCCATGCTGCCTCCTGTATGTGCCGGTTTAGTTCATCGATTGCGTTTTCAAGATCAATTTTGTTAGATAGTGGAATTTTGCTATTCATTCGTTCTGTTAATATTGTTCTAAAAAGTTCCCAATTGGTTTTTTTGTTGTATAATATAGGGGGTTTTACTTTGCGTAACAGTTGAGCACTTATGGTAATAATTAAGGGAGAGTGGTCCGATGATAGGTCTAGACATCCTTCGATTTTTGTGCAGTTCACGGCAATACCTTTCAATATGCAGAAGTCGATAACATCGGGTGTTTTCCTGCGGTCTGACGGCCAGTAAGTGGGTTCTCCCGTTGATAGTGGGACTAAGTGATTTTTCAACATTGATTGGTACAACTGTCGACCTTTCGGGGTAGGTACGTGTGACCGTGAACCCCACCACGGATGCTTAGCGTTGTAGTCCCCGCCCGCCAAGAATCTGTTGCCTAGGGTTTTAAAAAAGTTGGTGTATTGCTCTTCTTTAATTGAATGTTTAGGTGGGCTATAAATGGCATTGATAGTAAGCGGGCCATGCCAGTCTTCTACTGTGATACCAGTTGCCTGCAAATAATCCTTATCAAATTTTTCGTTTTCGTGATGTTTTATGGCTGTTTTAATAATCACGGCTGTCCCCCCGTGCGCTGTTCCGTCGGGGTGTTGAGTGGTATATATTGTGTATCTTGGTATCCGCAAGTAGTTTTTCTTGGTGTAGTGTGTCTCGGAGACCAGCATTATATCTATATTGTGTGTGATTAAAAATAATTTGAGTTCATGGCTCGTTTGAGCCAAGCCGCTGGCATTCCATACACCTATTTTAAGTTCACAAGTCATTATTTAAGTTTAGTTAGCAGGGCTGTGAGAATGTTTAGCATTGTGTCCATTCTGCTCATGAGTTGGGCCATCATGTCTTCTAGTTTGTTTGGTTCTTGTACTGACGTTGGAATTTTTTGTTGTTGCACTTGCTCATTGGTAGATGTTTGCTGCTGTTGGCCGTTTCTTTCTACAACTTGACTATAAGTTACTGTTGGCTTTGTATAGTTATCTATTATTTTTTGCTGGTTTGTTGCTCCGTGTATTTCCAAAACTATTTTTTTTTATGTAAATATTCGATGGATGAACTCTTCCTGTGATATACAAAACAATAATTAAAATTGTTTAGATATAGTCGCTCAAGGAACCATTGTATTATATAAAGCACGGTCTTTTTAGGGAATTATTAAAAATTAAAACCAGCTTATTCAAAGACATATGCAAAACAATTTGTTTCATGTAAAGATTCGATGGATAAACTCCTCCTGTGATATATCAATCAATAATTAAAATTATTTAAAAATAGTCGCTCAAGAAACACATGTTTTATCTAAAGCACGGTATTTTTAGGGAATTATTAAAAATTAAAACCGGCTCATTTAAAGATATATGCAGAACAATTTGTTTCATGTAAATATTCGATGGATGAACTCTTCCTGTGATATACAAAACAATAATTAAAATTATTTAGAAATAGTCGCTCAAGAAACACATGTATTATTTAAAGCACGTTATTTTTAGGGAATTATTAAAAATTAAAACCAGCACATTCAAAGACATATGCAAAACAATTTGTTTCATGTAAATATTCGATGGATGAACTCTTCCTGTGATATACAAAACAATAATTAAAATTGTTTAGAAATAGTCGCTCAAGAAACACATGTATTATCTAATGCACGGTATTTTTAGGGAATTATTAAAAATTAAAACTAGATCATTCAAAGACATATGCAAAACAATTTTTTTCATGTAAATATTCGATGGATGAACTTTTCCTGTGATATACAAATCAATAATTAAAATTGTTTAGAAATAGTCGGTCAAGGAACACATGTATTAACTAAAGCACGGTCTTTTTAGGAAATTATTAAAAATTAAAACTAGCTCATTAAAACACATATGCAAAACAATTTTTTTAATGTAAAGATTCGATGGATAAACTCTTCCTGTGATATACGAATCAATAATTAAAATTGTTTAGAAATAGTCGCTCAGGGAACACATGTATTATCTAAAGCACTGTCTTTTTAGGCAATTATTAAAAATTAAAACCAGCTCATTCAAAGACATATGCAATACAATTTGTTTCATGTAAATATTCGATAGATAAACTCTTCCTGTGATATACAAATCAATAATTAAAATTGTTTAGAAATAGTCGCTTAAGGAACACATGTATTAACTAAAGCACGGTCTTTTTAGGAAATTATTAAAAATTAAAACCAGCTTATTGAAACACATATGCAAAACAATTTGTTTCATGTAAATATTCGATGGATGAACTCTTCCTGTGATATACAAAACAATAATTAAAATTGTTAAGAAATAGTCGCTCAAGGAACACATGTATTATCTAAAGCACGGTATTTTTAGGGAATTATTAAAAATTAAAACCAGCTCATTCAAAGACATATGCAAAACATTTTTTTTTCATGTAAAGATTCGATGGATGAACTTTCCCTGTGATTTACAAATCAATAATTAAAATTGTTTAGAAATAGTCGCTCAAGGAACACATGTATTAACTAAAGCACGGTCTTTTTAGGAAATTAATAAAAATTAAAACTAGCTCATTAAAACACATATGCAAAACAATTTTTTTAATGTAAAGATTCGATGGATAAACTCTTCCTGTGATATACGAATCAATAATTAAAATTGTTTAGAAATAGTCGCTCAAGGAACACATGTATTATCTAATGCACGGTATTTTTAGGGAATTATTAAAAATTAAAACCAGCTCATTCAAAGACATATGCAAAACAATTGTTTTCATGTAAAGATTCGATGGATGAACTTTTCCTGTGATATACAAATCAATAATTAAAATTGTTTAGAAATAGTCGGTCAAGGAACACATGTATTAACTAAAGCACGGTCTTTTTAGGAGATTATTAAAAATTAAAACCAGCTCATTGAAACACATATGCAAAACAATTTTTTTAATGTAAAGATTCGATGGATAAACTCTTCCTGTGATATACGAATCAATAATTAAAATTGTTTAGAAATAGTCGCTCAGGGAACACATGTATTATCTAAAGCACGGTCTTTTTAGGGAATTATTAAAAATTAAAACCAGCTCATTTAAAGACATATGCAAAACAATTTGTTTCATGTAAATAATCGATGGATGAACTTTTCCTGTGATATACAAATCAATAATTAAAATTGTTTAGAAATAGTCGCTCAAGGAACACATGTATTATCTAAAGCACGGTCTTTTTAGGAAATTATTAAAAATTAAAACCAGCTCATTTAAAGACATATGCAAAACAATTTGTTTCATGTAAATATTCGATGGATAAACTCTTCCTGTGATATACAAATCAATAATTAAAATTGTTTAGAAATAGTCGCTCAAGGAACACATGTATTATCTAAAGCACTGTCTTTTTAGGCAATTATTAAAAATTAAAACCAGCTCATTTAAAGACATATGCAAAACAATTTGTTTCATGTAAATATTCGATGGATGAACTCTTCCTGTGATATACAAATCAATAATTAAAATTGTTTAGAAATAGTCGCTCAAGGAACACATGTATTATCTAATGCACGGTATTTTTAGGAAATTATTAAAAATTAAAACCAGCTCATTTAAAGACATATGCAAAACAATTTTTTTCATGTAATTATTCGATGGATGAACTCTTCCTGCGATATACAAAACAATAATTAAAATTGTTTAGAAATAGTCGCTCAAGGAACACATGTATTATATAAAGCCCCGTATTTTTAGGGAATAATTAAAAATTAAAATCAGCCCATTCAAAGACATATGCAAAACCTTTTTTTTCATGTAAAGAATCGATGGATGAACTCTTCCTGTGATATACAAATCAATAAATAAAATTGTTTAGAAATAGTCGCTCAAGGAACACATGTATTAACTAAAGCACGGTCTTTTTAGGAAATTATTAAAAATTAAAACCAGCTCATTGAAACACATATGCAAAACAATTTTTTTTATGTAAAGATTCAATGGATGAGCTCTTCCTGTGATATACAAATCAATAATTAAAATTGTTTAGAAATAGTCGCTCAAGGAACACATGTATTATCTAAAGCACGGTATTTTTGGGGAATTATTAAAAATTAAAACCAGCTCATTCAAAGACATATGCAAAACCAATTTTTTCATGTAAAGATTCGATGGAAGAACTCTTCCTGTGATATACAAAACAATAATTAAAATTTGTTTAGAAATAGTCGCTCAAGGAACACATGTATTATCTAAAGCACGGTCTTTTTAGGGAATTATTAAAAATTAAAACCAGCTCATTCATAGACATATGCAAAACAATTTGTTTCATGTAAATATTCGATGGATGAACTCTTCCTGTGATATACAAAACAATAATTAAAATTGTTTAGAAATAGTCGCTCAAGGAACACATGTATTATCTAAAGCACGGTCGTTTTAAGGAATTATTAAAAATTAAAACCAGCTCATTCAAAGACATATGCAAAACCATTTTTTTCATGTAAAGATTCGATGAATGAACTCTTCCTGTGATATAAAAATCAATAATTAAAATTGTTTAGAAATAGTCGCTCAAGGAACACATGTATTATCTAATGCACGGTATTTTTAGGGAATTATTAAAAATTAAAACCAGATCATTCAAAGACATATGCAAAACAATTTTTTTCATTTAAAGATTCGATGGATGAACTTTTCCTGTGATATACAAATCAATAATTAAAATTGTTTAGAAATAGTCGCTCAAGGAACACATGTATTAACTAAAGCACGGTGTTTTTAGGGAATTATTAAAAATTAAAACCAGCTCATTGAAACACATATGCAAAACAATTTTTTTAATGTAAAGATTCGATGAATGAACTCTTCCTGTGATATACGAATCAATAATTAAAATTGTTTAGAAATAGTCGCTCAGGGAACACATGTATTATCTAAAGCACGGTCTTTTTAGGGAATTATTAAAAATTAAAACCAGCTCATTTAAAGACATATGCAAAACAATTTGTTTCATGTAAATATTCGATGGATGAACTCTTCCTGTGATATACAAAACAATAATTAAAATTGTTTAGAAATAGTCGCTCAAGGAACACATGTATTATCTAAAGCACGGTATTTTTAGGGAATTATTAAAAATTAAAACCAGCTCATTTAAAGACATATGCAAAACAATTTGTTTCATGTAAATATTCGATGGATGAACTCTTTCTGTGATATACAAAACAATAATTAAAATTGTTTAGAAATAGTCGCTCAAGGAACACATGTATTATCTAAAGCACGGTCTTTTTAGGGAATTATTAAAAATTAAAACCAGCTCATTTAAAGACATGTGCAAAACAATTTGTTTCATGTAAATATTCGATGGATAAACTCTTCCTGTAATATACAAAACAATAATTAAAATTGTTTAGATATAGTCGCTCAAGGAACACATGTATTATCTAAAGCACGGTCTTTTTAAGGAATTATTAAAAATTAAAACCAGCTCATTCAAAGACATATGCAAAACAATTTGTTTCATGTAAAGATTCGATGGATAAACTCCTCCTGTGATATACAAATCAATAATTAAAATTATTTAGGAATAGTCGCTCAAGAAACACATGTATTATTTAAAGCACGTCATTTTTAGGGAATTATTAAAAATTAAAACCAGCTCATTCAAAGACATATGCAAAACAATTTTTTTCATGTAAAGATTCGATGGATGAACTCTTCCTGTGATATACAAAACAATAATTAAAATTGTTTAGAAATAGTCGCTCAAGGAACACATGTTGTATTATCTAATGCACGGTCTTTTTAGGGAATTATTAAAAATTAAAACCAGCTCATTCAAAGACATATGCAAAACAATTTGTTTTATGTAAATATTCGATGAATGAACTCTTCCTGTGATATACAAAACAATAATTAAAATTGTTTAGAAATAGTCGCTCAAGAAACACATGTTTTATCTAAAGCACGGTATTTTTAGGAAATTATTAAAAATTAAAACCAGCTCATTTAAAGACATATGCAAAACAATTTCTTTCATGTAAATATTCGATGGATGAACTCTTCCTGTGATATACAAAACAATAATTAAAATTGTCTAGAAATAGTCGCTCAAGGAACACATGTATTATCTAAAGCACGGTCTTTTTAGGGAATTATTAAAAATTAAAACCAGCTCATTCAAAGACATATGCAAAACAATTTTTTTCATGTAACGATTCGATGGATGAACTTTTCCTGTGATATACAAATCAATAATTAAAATTGTTTAGAAATAGTCGGTCAAGGAACACATGTATTAACTAAAGCACGGTCTTTTTAGGAAATTATTAAAAATTAAAACTAGCTCATTAAAATACATATGCAAAACAATTTTTTTAATGTAAAGATTCGATGGATAAACTCTTCCTGTGATATACGAATCAATAATTAAAATTGTTTAGAAATAGTCGCTCAGGGAACACATGTATTATCTAAAGCACTGTCTTTTTAGGCAATTATTAAAAATTAAAACCAGCTCATTCAAAGACATATGCAGAACCATTTGTTTCATGTAAATAATCGATAGATGAACTCTTCCTGTGATATACAAAACAATAATTAAAATTGTTTAGAAATAGTCGCTCAAGGAACACATGTATTATCTAAAGTACGGTCTTTTTAGGGAATTATTAAAAATTAAAACCAGCTCATTTAAAGACATATGCAAAACAATTTGTTTCATGTAAATATTCGATGGATGAACTCTTCCTGTGATATACAAAACAATAATTAAAATTGTTTAGAAATAGTCGCTCAAGGAACACATGTATTATCTAAAGCACGGTATTTTTAGGGAATTATTAAAAATTAAAACCAGCTCATTCAAAGACATATGCAAAACATTTTTTTTTCATGTAAAGATTCGATGGATGAACTTTTCCTGTGATATACAAATCAATAATTAAAATTGTTTAGAAATAGTCGGTCAAGGAACACATGTATTAACTAAAGCACGGTCTTTTTAGGAAATTATTAAAAATTAAAACTAGCTCATTAAAACACATATTATGCAAAACAATTTTTTTAATGTAAAGATTCGATGGATAAACTCTTCCTGTGATATACGAATCAATAATTAAAATTGTTTAGAAATAGTCGCTTAGGGAACACATGTATTATCTAAAGCACTGTCTTTTTAGGCAATTATTAAAAATTAAAACCAGCTCATTCAAAGACATATGCAAAACAATTTGTTTCATGTAAATATTCGATAGATGAACTCTTCCTGTGATATACAAAACAATAATTAAAATTGTTTTGAAATAGTCGCTCAAGGAACACATGTATTATCTACAGCACGGTCTTTTTAGGGAATTATTAAAAATTAAAACCAGCTCATTCAAAGACATATGCAAAACAATTTGTTTCATGTAAATATTCGATGGATGAACTCTTCCTGTGATATACAAAACAATAATTAAAATTGTTTAGAAATAGTCGCTCAAGGAACACATGTATTATCTAAAGCACGGTCGTTTTAAGGAATTATTAAAAATTAAAACCAGCTCATTCAAAGACATATGCAAAACCATTTTTTTCATGTAAAGATTCGATGAATGAACTCTTCCTGTGATATAAAAATCAATAATTAAAATTGTTTAGAAATAGTCGCTCAAGGAACACATGTATTATCTAATGCACGGTATTTTTAGGGAATTATTAAAAATTAAAACCAGATCATTCAAAGACATATGCAAAACAATTTTTTTCATTTAAAGATTCGATGGATGAACTTTTCCTGTGATATACAAATCAATAATTAAAATTGTTTAGAAATAGTCGCTCAAGGAACACATGTATTAACTAAAGCACGGTGTTTTTAGGGAATTATTAAAAATTAAAACCAGCTCATTGAAACACATATGCAAAACAATTTTTTTAATGTAAAGATTCGATGAATGAACTCTTCCTGTGATATACGAATCAATAATTAAAATTGTTTAGAAATAGTCGCTCAGGGAACACATGTATTATCTAAAGCACGGTCTTTTTAGGGAATTATTAAAAATTAAAACCAGCTCATTTAAAGACATATGCAAAACAATTTTTTTCATGTAAAGATTCGATGGATGAACTCTTCCTGTGATATACAAATCAATAATTAAAATTGTTTAGAAATAGTCGCTCAAGGAACACATGTATTATCTACAGCACGGTCTTTTTAGGGAATTATTAAAAATTAAAACCAGCTCATTCAAAGACATATGCAAAACAATTTGTTTCATGTAAATATTCGATGGATGAACTCTTCCTGTGATATACAAAACAATAATTAAAATTGTTTAGAAATAGTCGCTCAAGGAACACATGTATTATCTAAAGCACGGTCGTTTTAAGGAATTATTAAAAATTAAAACCAGCTCATTCAAAGACATATGCAAAACCATTTTTTTCATGTAAAGATTCGATGAATGAACTCTTCCTGTGATATACAAATCAATAATTAAAATTGTTTAGAAATAGTCGCTCAAGGAACACATGTATTATCTAATGCACGGTATTTTTAGGGAATTATTAAAAATTAAAACCAGATCATTCAAAGACATATGCAAAACAATTTTTTTCATTTAAAGATTCGATGAATGAACTTTTCCTGTGATATACAAATCAATAATTAAAATTGTTTAGAAATAGTCGCTCAAGGAACACATGTATTAACTAAAGCACGGTGTTTTTAGGGAATTATTAAAAATTAAAACCAGCTCATTGAAACACATATGCAAAACAATTTTTTTAATGTAAAGATTCGATGAATGAACTCTTCCTGTGATATACGAATCAATAATTAAAATTGTTTAGAAATAGTCGCTCAGGGAACACATGTATTATCTAAAGCACGGTCTTTTTAAGGAATTATTAAAAATTAAAACCAGCTCATTTAAAGACATATGCAAAACAATTTTTTTCATGTAAAGATTCGATGGATGAACTCTTCCTGTGATATACAAATCAATAATTAAAATTGTTTAGAAATAGTCGCTCAAGGAACACATGTATTATCTAAAGCACGGTATTTTTAGGGAATTATTAAAAATTAAAACCAGCTCATTCAAAGACATATGCAAAACATTTTTTTTCATGTAAAGATTCGATGGATGAACTTTTCCTGTGATATACAAATCAATAATTAAAATTGTTTAGAAATAGTCGCTCAAGGAACACATGTATTAACTAAAGCACGGTCTTTTTAGGAAATTATTAAAAATTAAAACCAGCTTATTGAAACACATATGCAAAACAATTTTTTTAATGTAAAGATTCGATGGATAAACTCTTCCTGTGATATACGAATCAATAATTAAAATTGTTTAGAAATAGTCGCTCAAGGAACACATGTATTATCTAAAGCACGGTCTTTTTAGGCAATTATTAAAAATTAAAACTTATTCAATTGTTGGAGACTTTTCGAATGAAGCTGGGATCGATCTTTTGACCATAAAATTAAAACTTATTTTAAAATTTGACTAAGGAAATCTACCAGAATGCGTCTCTAACAAGAAAATTCCTGTAATGACTTTATTTCTCCCCGATCTATAAGAAGCCAATAGGCACTATTTCCGGTTGAGGTGAAAATTGCTTGAAAACAGTTGCTCGAAAGAAAAACTGTTTGAAATAACTAAAAACTATTCAATTATAACGGGTGGGCCTCTAAAGTTTGGAATTTGAATCGGCTATAAAAAAAAACTAATGAATATTTTTTCAAAATTACGAGTTTATTAGAAAGATTGGACATTTTCATTTAAGAATGAAACACAACATCATTCAAATGACTGCCACGGCTAGCTTGACAGTACCCCATCCGATCAACCCAATTTTTCAGTACATTTTCGATTGTTTGGGCTCCAATCGCTGTTTAATGCAGAATATTCTTAGCAAGGAAATTGCCGATCTTGTTTTAGAGACCATTAGAGATAATAAAACCAAACTTGATTTCGGCATGAACGTTATTGGCGAGTTGCTAATGATGCTGATGCGGAACTAAGACAATATCTAAATAAAACGTTTTCCAATCAACAACCGGTCCCTTGCCTTGCTGACTCGGCACTCAATTTTGTCGTTAGACCCAAACAGCTTAGTTATATCATGTAACACTGTAGGGAACGACAAATTAGCAATTACATTTTCAATTATTATTAAATTATTTACTGCCAACACATTAAGTGATAAACAAGTTGGAGTTGTAAAATGGTCGAAAGTAAAGGATTAAACAGGACGAATTCCAATGTAGCACGAAAATAAAACGAATAATAATTTGAAGGTGAAAATGTAACAAATAACAATTACCACAGCCTAGTAAATTATTTGATGAAATATACATATACAGGGTGGTCCAAATTCGATTGGATTTCATTGGTATCTCGCTTAATATTCAAGAGAGAAAAGGTTAACAAACCAAAAAAATTTAGTTTTTTGAGACAAGCTCAGGACCGTTTTTAAAATTATTCTATCATTTCCGGTTTTGAGAAATCGGAAAAAAGTTGTTTTTTGTCATAATAATAATGTATCATATTTCCCTTATTGTAATAAATATCGAAAAAAAATTAAAGATTATTTTTATGTAAAATTCGATGATACTAAAAAAAAAATTTTTACGTTTGCCGTTAAAATGTTATGATACAAACTAACCTTTCTTTAAATAGACGCTTTAGTTGGCTACGACTTATTAAAATTTCTTATTTTTTACTCATTTCTAATTAATAAGGGTGATGTAGTTATTTTCAATAATACGGAAGTAACGAAGCTTTTGTTTTTAACCCTTGTGTGAACAAACAGCACGTCTGCACTTCATACATATATGGTACATACAGGGTACACCACTGGCCTGGCTGGACCAGTAATATTATATGGGCTAAATAGTGCGATTCAGGTAAGTAGATAATTGCTGGTAAAAAACATTGTCTTTCGTTTTTTACTGTATGTTGATGCACATAAAACATTTATGTTGTTGATGAAAAGTCCAAAATGGTGTGAAGTTGCCCAGGAGGTTAGTTTTTTTTTATTGATAACGGAAGAACGGTTAATTGAAATTCAAAATTTTTTGAAGCACACAGAGGCTCTAACGAAACACTAAGAATTACCATCAAAATAATAGAATTTGGTGAAAAATCCGGGATAGCGTGAAGTTTTCCCAGAGTTCAGATTTTTATATACAGGGTGTGTAAAAATTAGCGGAAGCGCTACACGTGGCGATGTTCTTCGTAAAATTCTAAGTCGAAAATCTTATTACGAAAATGTTGTACCATGCTTCCTATGGCATCAGGAACCATTTAAAGAAAAAAAAAATTGGCAACATTGCATTCACTGATTTGCGTTTGGACATTTTTTTATCAGCAATTTTTATTTACAATTTTTGTTCGAACTAAAAGCCTTCAGTACGTAAACATAGCTGCAAACTTTTTGGTATCGTCCAACACAAACTAGAAATAATTACGAGAAAAACAGAGATGACAGCTAATGACAATGTTGCCATATGTGTTATTTTTATTCAAATCAGTGATTTACATATTTTCAACACTAATTTTTGAAAGGAAGAACACAATATCTAGGAAAAAATACCATTCGAAATTTATTTTTATTCCAAATTGCAGCTTTTTTATTAGCAAGTATTAAATAATAACGCTTATTAAAGGACTAAATGTCAAAACTTTGAGGACCTCTTGCAGACACAGCAAGCATGGTACAACGTTTTCGTATTAAGATTTTCGACTTTTTTACGAAGAACATCGCCACGTGTAGCGCTTCCGCCAATTTTTACACACCCTGTATAACGGAAAAACCATTAATCGAAATAAAAAAATTCTTGAAGCACACAGAAGCACCAACGAAGCAAAATATAGCAACATTTAGACTAACTCGAGGGACCTAGGAATGCTTTACAGAACACCTCTTTAAAAAATATTACAGGTTTCAAAGTTTTTGAAACAATTTGAAGTACATACTTTTGCAATTTGATTTGGAAAAAGTTCGAAACGTTTGCGATTGGCTTGATAGTTAATAAAAATATTGTACACACTGCAGGCAATACATATCAATCTTCAGTTCGTTCAAAAACCTAATTTTTTTTTTTGGTAGATGTGTCCAGGGTGGCTATAAGGGCCACTATTAGAATCTCGTAAACGATAAGAGCTACAAAGAAGTATACATTAGATAAATTGTTCTTTTTGTAAGACCTATTTAGTGATGCTTTAATGCAGTGGCTTCCAACCTTTTTGTACCTCTAGCCCCCTTTTTCATAATTTTTTTTGCGCCCCCCTCATTTTTTGTAACAATCTAATTTCATAAATACTGTCCTCATATAATACAACAAGCTGCATGGAATGCAACACCCAAAAGGAAAACGAATACTAAGCAAAGTGTTTACCCAGTAAACATTGTAGAAAAACTTAAAGAAAAACGAAGATTAAGAAAACGGTGGCAGATCACGCATGCACCGGGCGACAAAGCAGAATTAAATAAAATCACTAACCAATTAAAAAGGCTACTAGACCAATATAAAAGTCAAGGCATTAAGAGGTACCTAGAGTCCCTATCACCCACGAAAGAGACCAACTACTCACTATGGAAGGCCACGAAAAAGCTAACCAAGAACCCGCAATCCACTCAACCACCTCTTAGAACACAAGATGGAAACTGGGCCAGAACGGATGACGATAAAGCAAAGAGATTTGCAAAACATCTTGGCACCGTATTTCAACCTCATTCAATGGAAGTTTATCCTGCAGAGGAAGAGCCTATCCATCTCGTCCTAAATGCCCCGTATCAAATGGATCAGCCCATCAAACACTTTAAGATAAAAGAAGTCGGATCAACGATCGCCAACAACCCCAGCCCAAACAAGGCGTCAGGGTATGACTTAATAACAGGACGTGTCCTAAAAGAACTTCCAACAGAAGGCATGAGATTAATCACGCAAATTTTCAACTCGATACTGAGACTGGGGTACTTTCCATTATCGTGGAAGGTAGCGCAAATAATTGTTATTCCTAAACCTGGAAAGGACCCAACGGAAACATCTTCTTATCGACCGATCAGCCTCCTGCCTATCTTGTCAAAGGTTTTTGAAAAACTCCTTTTGAAAAGGCTCAAACCGCTCTTAGCAACTAAGTCGATAATCCCAAACCACCAATTCGGCTTTCGTCAGCAACATTCAACCATCGAGCAAGTGCACAGAGTCGTAAGTAAAATTAAAGAAGATCTAGAAAACAAGAGGTACTGTTCAGCAGCTTTTCTCGACATATCACAGGCTTTTGATAGGGTGTGGCATGCAGGCCTAATCTATAAAATTAAAATCAATTTACCGCACCCATATTGTCAAGTCCTAACATCCTACCTACTAGATAGACATTTCCTAGTCAAGTATGGTGAAGCCTATACCCCTCTTGTGCCCATAAAATCTGGAGTACCGCAGGGCAGCGTACTCGGCCCATTGCTATACACTATCTACACTGCCGACCTGCCAACCACCAACAACACTGACATAGCCACCTTCGCCGATAATACGGCAATAATGGCCTCAAGCAGGGATTCGAAAGTTGCCTCCGAGTACCTGCAGCGGCACCTCAATGAAGTGGCAACTTGGTTGAAAATATGGCGTATTAAGGCCAACAGTACCAAATCCACCCACATCACCTTTAGCCTGAGAAAGGATACGTGTCCACAAGTTACACTAAACAATGTTCCTCTTTTTCAGAAAGAGGATGTTAAATACCTAGGGATACATCTAGACAGGCGCTTGACGTGGGGAAAGCACATCTGGCAAAAACGCCTACAACTCGGACTCATCTTTCGGAAAATGAACTGGCTGTTGAACAGAAGCTCGCAACGAAAGACAGAAAACAAGCTACTTCTAGCTGTTATTGTTAGTTGTAATTGTTATTGTTAAAAACGTATTTTTTTCAAATTTGACAATGATAGAGAAGTAAAATACAATGTGTGATACATCAATGGATTCAGAAAAATACATGCTATTTGATTATGTAAATAGCAAAAATTGCATCTAAAAGAAAAAACAAAGTTGGTTGTTGTAAAACAAAAACGAATCGATCTAGGAAAAATTTGTGATCACCATCTGATTCGGCTTAAAAAGTTGCGTAGGCAATGTTTTAACACATTTAAAATATTTTATACTCCAAAGGAGTTATAGACTATTTTCAAAAATCGTATTTTTCAGTTTTTCCTAATTTTCTCGGATACCGTTTGAGATATTTCCAATTTTTATTTGGATTATCAATGAGCATCGAATTTAGCAACTTTGCCAAATTTGAACCTACACTCTAGCTATTATAATAAGCGAGATCCCCATGCTTAAACTCGAATTTTAATCACCCTGTATACATTGGACATCGGCTGCGGAAGCCTGCAACATATATTAATGTTGTGTTATTTATTCAAATAGACTGCAACGAAAATAAGAACAAATTATAAAATAGTAATTGCATTTTAGTTTTCTGGCTTTAAATGAGTGAAATAAAAGCAAAAATATTTTGTATTCGCGGCGCCCCCCCGAGACTGGCGTCCGGGGTATCGATACCCCTCTTGCCCCCCCGCGCTGCGCCACTGCAGACCATGGTGATCACATAAGGGTTAAACTCGAATTTCCGTAGTCATAATTACAAACTTTTATTGATTAATTCGATTTTGGAAGTGGAATATACGTATTTTTACATTCGCATATTTAAATTTAAATTAAAACTAAAATACCAAAATGACTTTAAAGAAAAAAGCGTCTTTTATTTATTTATACACAACTATGTCGTTTTTATATTACAGAATTGCTCGTCTCATTTCATTTTCCTTTGGATTATCATTTGATTACTCGATAAATACGTAATAAATAATCCTGCTGACTCATATCATGCTGTGTTAGCAGGATTACGACGAAAGACGGTATTAAGTTGCGAAGTCGCCTTAAAATTTTGCATTCCTGCCGGTTATTGTGCAATAAAACGTGTTGGCGAGTTACGCCGTTCTATTAAAATCGGCAAAGGATATGAGCACTTGGTTTTAGATTATGCATTAATAAAGTTGCACGGTGCTGTAGGCTAGCATGGCCCTCGCAACGTAAAGGAACCAAGTATCTGGGGGCAGACGCAATTCGCTCCGCTATCGTGTTCGACTGTCCGCCTGGGGTGCCACAAACTGAGTAATAGGACGTTGATGGACCAGGAAAGAGACAGTTATATTACGTAATACAATATAAATGTAAATAGTATCCATACACGAAGCTCGTATTTGTGTATGTATGCAAGAAGAGGCAAATTGTAATCAACTTGATATTAAATGTTTCCTGTAATATAGGGATCTAAGCGCGTTCGGGCCGGAACATGATATGGAGATGAGGGAAGTCGACCACAGTAGTATTGAAACTCGCTTTATTAATACACAAAGCCTCTTTGTCCTTTTGTAAGTATAATAATCTACTCGTGTATTTGCAGTTTTTGCGTAAGCCACACACAAAGGAGTTAATGGTAGCTAACAACAAAGTTAGTTTCGATCATATTATTTTGTTGTTTAAAGTGATAAGAGGATTGTTCCGTCAGCATATTTTGTACATACATGAACTGGTTTATGCACGTGCTAGTTCGAGTGTTAGGGGCGCAAGTTAGTAGGCTGAAACATGGGAACGTGGCATGAAAAGTCTGCGCACATCTGAGATAGAGTTTAGGTTTTAGTTCAGAAAAAGTGCTAAATTTGCTGCTTAATTATAATTTGAAAATGAATTGGAAATATCTCAATCGTTATCCGGGAAAATTTTTAAAAACCGGCAAATACGAATTTTGAAAATCGCCTATAATTCTTTTAGATTGTTGTTTTATGATAACCATCTTTCTTACGGTTGTAAACTTTGCTATTCACATATTTTATTTGCCTATATATTTTGTTTAATCCTTATAAAGTATAACAAAAATTAATTGGCAAAAAAAATTCGGCAAAAAGAGTCGAGCTATAGTTAAACCTTTTTGATGTTTAATATAATAATAATAATAATGTAGTTTATTTTAGCGATTTGCTAATTATGTTACATTTTATAACATGTACATATATAAATATATAAAATTTAAAACTTTTCCTTAATATGACTACTGAGCTTACGTCTAAACTTCACTTTTAAGTTCACTTGATAATTCATTGTAAAATTTCAGTCCTTTATAAAAAAGAGAATTTTGAGTGTAATTTCGTGTCCTGAATGGCAATTTAAAGTCTTTACAGTTTCTAGTCGAATAGTTATGAACATAAGCGTTTTGGGTTATATGTTTTAACAAAGAATTTAGAAGCAGGTTATTTATAATCTTAAAAATGAAAATAATCGTATTAAAAATTATCCGTTGTTTAATACTAAGCCACTGTAAAGTATCCAGCATCAGAGTAATTTTGGTGTATCTGGAACAGTGTAAAATAATTCTCATAGCCCTATTTTGCAATTTTTGAAGCCGGTCTAAATCATTAGTGTTTGCCAGAAATAAAATACTAGAGCAGTATTCGAAATGGGGTGCTATGATACTTTTGTATATTAAAATTCTAGTAAGGACTGGAAGTTTACTACTTAATCTACCAAGAAAACCTATTTTTTTAAAAACCTTTTAAACTATATAATTAGTATTACTTTTAAAATCAAGCTTATCGTCTATTATTACACCTAGGTATTTCATTTCATTAACTCTATTTAATAATACACCATCCAATTCTTTAAGTTGCTGATTACGCATATTCTTATTGTTTATCACCAAGTAGTTTGTTTTATCGACATTTATTTTTAGTTTGTTCACCTTTAACCACGCTGCGACTCTACGTAGGTCAGTATTTAATTTGCTTACCATACTGTCAACGTTATTGCTACTAATAAATATTAGAGTATCATCTGCAAACAAATTTATGACGCTGTTTCCGACATTTGCGACAATGTCATTCATGTACAGCAGGGGTGGCCAAACTTTTAGTCGTTAGGGGCGACTTTTGAGAGAAAGTTTACCCGCGGGCGACTACGTTTTTTGTAAGGTACTTACTAGGGTTTTTTTCCCGGGATCCCGGGATCCCGGGATCCCGGGATCCCGGTCCATTTTAAGCTATTTTATATTTCCCGGGAAATGCTTTTTGTCCCGGGAATTCCCGGGATTTTAAAAAAGTGTTATTTTCGTTTATTTTGTGCTAAGATCTTTGTAATACTATCATAACTTATCAGAATTTTATACTTAAAATATCTTCACTAACAGTAAATTATGGAAAAACTTTATTTTTATTTCAAAATAATTTTTCTCTTTTAGTATGGCGCAAAGAAGCCCGGTCTACATGACAAAGTTAATATCTTCAAAATACTTTTACAGTTTTATTTTTGTGTACCCTGATAATTCAAAGCAAAATAGCTTATAAATGAAATTTTATTGATTGTAACGATGTTTCTTTGGTGCTAGATGCTCTTAAGACAATTTCACCTACGTCAATAGAGACTGAGAGAGCATTTTATGCAGCAGGACTTTTTCTTATAAATTAAGAAAAATACTAATTGACTGAAGCACAGATCACCTTTGTTTTCTTAAATCACATTACAAAAATTCATTGTAAAAATTATATTATTGTATTTATAAATATGAAATTGCCATAGAAAGGGTATAATTCCCAAATGTATGTTTTTCTCACCAATATTATTGAATTATTTATAATAATCATGGAGCAAAATGTATTACATATATGACTTGGAGTTGTTTTTAAGTAATAAACCGTTCCCTTAATTTTTTGGGTTATTTATTTAAAAATATATTGACATAATTTATTACATCCCGGGATCCCGGGAAATCCCGGGACAAAGGCCGATTTTTTCCCGGAATCCCGGGACAAGCAAAATGGTCAAATATGAGAAACCCTAGTACTTACGAATCATTGGTGTTTTTAAAGGCCTTTTTAAGTATTTACAGATCGACGACTTTTTTAGAAGATACTTACGAAGTGTGTCTTTTTTTTTTAATGACATTTTCAATACTTACGAAATGACGACTTTTTTTTAAAGACACAAACTGGTGAAGACATTCTACTATGACTACTATAAAATGACCTATAAATAACTATTTTCTAGCACTGGTTCTGAATTTTAAAAAGTTCAAGAAAACAGAAAAAAAAGAAAATTATTGTTTTACAATTGTATTAAAATAAATTAAAAGCAAATTTCACAAAAAAAACAAAAACAATAGAATTGTTTTATTTTGATGACACAATGCATACATAGTTTTGACCAGTTTGTCAAAATTTGGCTCGTATGAACTTAAACTAATTCTTAAACACAATTCCAAATGTAGATCAGATAATAATTGTGACCTAGGTATGTTTAGTTTTTATCCCATTTATGCAGGAAAATGCTAATCTTACAAATATGTCGTACCAAAAAAGGCATTGAAATATGCAACAACTCTCCAAATATTTGGATATTTATCCCTGCTTATTAATTTCCAGGAGCTTTTATTTGAAGTTATTGATTTTAAATGTGTATTTTGTGTATCTATTATTTCAGAAAATAATTTTGAATTATTTTTTAAATTCAAATATGTTCTGAATTTATCACTATAATTTGTCACATTTTAAGTCAGCTTCACGGGCGACTTCCAGAGGCATTGCGGTCGACGTCTTGGCCACCCCTGATGTACAGTATAAATAACAAAGGCCCAAGGACACTTCCTTGAGGAACACCTAAATTATTCATTATCCTATTGGAGGTTTCATTTTTAAATTTTGTAATTTGATACCGAGATTTCAAATAATCTGCAAACCATTTGTTTTCTGTGCCTCTGACTCCGTACTTTTCAAGTTTTATTAATAACCGCTGTCTGTCAATAGTTTTAAACCTAATTGTGTACCGCGCGTATATACATTTCTCATTCTTGTTTGACAAAGAAAATCTCTCTGAATTCAATTTTGAAATATATGGACGGGTGCGTTATATTTCTACGATTTTTCATATTATAAGGAGTCAAAGGTCTGATTTGTGCTACATATGTGACGTCACAGGTGTGACCCACCAGGGCCTCATTTAGGAATTCACCGCTTACTCGTCGGTCGCCAGCGGCAGGATTTATTACGGGACTTGATGAAGGGCTTGGCCGGGATATAACTGAGTGCCGACATAACGAACTCCCGCCGAACAATGCTGCGGCCATGTCGAAAACGTCCCTCTCTAAATTTGAAAGATTTAAAACTTCGCAACGCGAGAAAGAGATAATTTCTTTCAATTTCGAACTGAGTCGCAGATCAAGGCGGCTCCTGATAGAATTCCAGCAAAGAATGAAGCGAGGCTGCGTAAAATATTGGATTGGTCTTCGGAGACTGTACAATAGATCGTCAACGCGAATGGCCATGGCAATCGACTTACGGTTGATATTGAAAAACACAGACAAAGGTACGTTTTCAATCTCATAGCTCCACTTGTGTTCTGCTTTTGATTTGATTTGTTGGCAATCGAGTCCGCTCCGATTCTTTGGCATTTTATTGCCATACGTCGCTTCAAAACGGACGCGCACAGACGTCCCTACGTACGCATTCAAATCGATAAAACGCTAATTTCGAATAAGAGTGTCGCAAGTTGGCAGTTATATGCAAAACAACGTGTATTGTGAGCATCTAGTCGTCCGTAAGACTGATAATAGCGCGGAACAATGGAACATCGGCATTATGCACGCGCTATTATGTTCTCAGTAGTCGCTGCAAACAGAGAAAAGGAAACGGTGCACCGAGAAATCAGAGATTATAACAATATACCGTGAAATTGTTAATTTTAACGTCGCGATGAAATATATCTAAGACGCTTACATAATAGGAATTTGCTCGATACCCTAAGCCGTTACACACAAAACTAATTATCCTTATCGCCCTCTAAGTACATAATAACGCGAAGGGTAGTGCTTGTTATAATACGATGGCCCGATGCGCCTTTGTGTTGTATAATAATACACCCCATTCCAGTGTATGTCAGCGACTTGTTGTACGTCTTCGGTGTCTTATTCGATTCGCGACGGACTATTTGTTGCTAATACTTTAACACAACAACCCAGTGAGTTACGGCAGCTTTCAAAGCGGTTATATCGGGTGTCGGTATCGTAATACGGCGTGAAGCGAGTCCTCCACTCCCCTTTTAGTTTGGAGTGTTGACTAACTGAAGAGCTGCGACGCTCCGGGGTAAGCGAAGTGCGAATATATGCCAACAGTCGGGGGGGATACTTTTGTTTTACGACAGAGGCTACTCACCGCCCTCTCCTATTGCACTCTTGTCGAGTCATAACCGCTCGGAGAATGATTACCGAGATTTTACGGCATTACTTCCAGCCGGCCACATATGGATCGACTGCAGACGGCCCTCTTTACTTGTCGTTTGCGTTTTATAGAAGATTTTAGCGTAAAAGTAAAAGCTTTGTGCAGGAGCCCGTTTATGTCGCAATATGGACGTCGCTGGCATTAATTAGAAGGACATAAAAGTACCTGGATGAAGGTAACGGTTATGTGAGCTCTATTCCACACTCTCAGTGCCTCCTCGTCTCGCCCACCAGCATTGCTTCCGGGAAACAATGTGCGCCATTGTGGCTGCGGACTGATTATCTGTCATTCTAGAATTAATATCTGCTACAACTCGCTTCAACTACGGGGATAACAGCCATCCTGTAAATCCGGACGACCGACATAACGAATGTTCGAAATATGTTCCTGATTGCGCTATAAAACTACCTTGTGCCTGTGTCATCGCAATATCATATCACCGTTTAACAGCTACTCGCCATTTACAGATCTACACTGTCGACTTTGTCTTTTATCACTCCTAAAATACATCACATACATTTTTTATGACCATAAAATTATTATACTAATTTTGTTCGTCAAAAACGAAATTTAAGATTTTAGAGCTTGCCATTGCAGCTTATATTTTACAACTTAAATAAGTTTCAGTGCAAAAAAAATATTTGAATCTGGTGTAAAGTCCTTGAATGCAAAAACTACAAAGGAATAAGTGTGACGAATTCTCTAAGTAGACTATACGAGAGAATAATTAAAAATTAAATTCAAAGAAATTTGGATGAAGACGAAGAACAATGTGAATTGCGACAAGCACACTCCTGCATAGACAATATTTTTTGTGTAGTGCAAGTTATTAAAAAAAAATAGCTTATAATTTAGAAATACATGTGGTTTTTGTGGATTTGCAGAGAGCCTATGATACGGTGCCCCTAGTTGGGCTATGGGAACTTATGAAAAATAAAGGCATTAGTTATACACTGATACAGGCAGTAAAGATGTTGTGCAGATACAAATGGTCTGAACAGCTACGAGAAGGTGAGAAATATAAGATCGGATAAAATTGCAGTAACGAGGGGCTTCCATCAAAGTTGCTGCATAGTACCCACTTCGTTTAAGATATCTGTATAATCAGAGCCTTAGAAAACTTGAATAAAAAAAGGAGTGGAAGAGTCCATGGAGGATAGAGAACTCCAAGAACAAGATTGGCTCGACAGAAAGAGATGGAGATTAGGGTGCAACAAACGGTTATCGACTGCAAAAAAATCGCCTATTTATATATATTGTGCAGATTTGTATTATATTCATCAAACTACTCCCTTCCTACGATCTTAGATAAAATCAAAACGGCGCGTACAAAATTTTTTGAAATTGAGAGGGCATGTTAAGCTAATGTATCTCAAGAAGTGGAAAAAATTTCAGAAAAATAAAATTACAAGTTTGAGCAGGGGTGGGCAATGTTTTCTTCAAATAAGTTAGGATTACGCGCACCGGAATACATTTAAATGAGAGGGGTGTCAAGAACCTTTTATCGAGCCCCAAACTTTTACAGAACCTAAATAATCCGAAAATAACTTCTGGTTCGTCAAATTCATAAAAAATATCTATCTTGTATTTTTGTTTCAACTGATTTTATCTTTAATTGTGTCTATATGCTTCATTTTTGATTCTTTTTTGTTGTTGTTGTTTTTCCTTGGATTTTTTTAGAAAACACCACTTCGTCACACGGCAACTATTTTTATTAGTGTTCACGTTTCACTTCCGTATAAAAGTGCCGGAGTTACTATCTTTTTTACAACTTCCATTCTTATTCGCTTTGGGACTTCTCTATTTCCAAAAAATTTTATTCAAACTGTTAAATATTCTTTCTACATTTCCTGTCCTTTCGCTTATTTCCTTGTCCATTTAAAATGATGTTATGCCCTTTGTTTTCGGTTGTTACGATCATAGTTTTAATTTATTCTGCATTTATTTTCATATTATCGATTTTTTTCTAATTCCTGGTTTACAGAGTTTCTAGATTCCATTGCAGATTTTTTTCTGTTTCCGCGACTAAGACTATGTCGTCTGCAAACATTAGTTAGTTATGTTAAGTTTTTAATTTTCCAGCTACCTTGGTGAAACGGTCGCATTTTTTGTTTTACTTTTTTAATTACGCCATCTTGAAATTTAATGATATGTTTAGGATGTTTACGACTGCTGGAATAGCCTGTATATAAGTATTTTTTTGTGATCCGGTAAGTGTTTATTATGTTATCGAGTGATCATTATATTTTTAGTTGCAAAACGTGTAAAAAGGACATTTTGAAGTGAAGTACTTTGTTTAACAATCAAAGTTTACGAAATTTACATTAATAGGTATACAGTAAGCTCGCGTTATAAGCAACCCACGATATAAGCAACTCGCGTTATAAGCAACACTCGATATAAGCAACTATCGTATCAAAGTACACCATATAAGCAACTGTCAGTGTGACAGTTAAAAATACAAATATCTAAAATACTATTGCAGATATAACAATGAAATTTCGTATCTGAGCGTTATGGTATTTTTCGGATTCGATGGAAATATTAAGGTTGCAATGCGACTTCCGGTTCAACCGGAAACGGACTCAAACTTTGAAATTTTGAATAGAACATCTGTATATTTTTACATTTTTGAATTTGTCTTAAAATTTACTTTAATAAATGTAAAAGGTTATATGGGTCTAAAGTCAACAGTTTTCAAAATATTTACATTTTTACGAAAATTTTGAGTGATATAGCACTTTCAGTTTTTTTTTTAACATTCAGTTTATTTAAAAGGGCAGTAAAATATCGTGTGAAATCTAGAATAACAATAGATTTTTTAACAATCATTTTATTTTTAGGAGATTATTAATATACAGCGTCATTCAAAAAGTTTTTTATTAAGAGATACAAAAAAAAATATGGACAGAGTTTTGAAAAATCCCAAAATAAGGCTAGATTTAAATTTTGACGGTCAAATTTCAATTTTTATTTTTTAAGAAATTTTAACATTCAAAAAGTCTGCAACAAATGGAAAATTTTATTTTTATCGAAAAAAAAAACCGAACTAGGTTTAAATTCTGAGGGTTAAATTCTAATTTTTATTTTTTAAGAAGTTTCAACATTTAAAGTCTGCAACAAATGGAAAATATCCTGACTTTTTATTCAACTTTTTTCATCTTAAAATTAGTTGTAGACCATGTATGTACCAACTTTAACAAAAATAAAATTTTCTGACAAACTGATAATAAAAAATGATTCTATTTGTTGCACTTTTTTAATGTTTAAGTTTCTTAAAAAATAAAAATTAGAATGTGACGATCTAAATTTAAATTTAAGCTTATTTTAAGATTCTAAATATTTTTTTTAAATAGTTTTTTTGTTTCTCTTAAAATAAGAGCACTTTATTCTTGCGAATATTTCAAAAAGTCGCTAAAATCTAGCGTCCTATGATTTTTTATTGAACTTTTTTCATCTTAAAATTAGTTTTAGACCATGCACCAACTTTTATCAAAAATACAATTTTCTGAAAAATTAATAATAAAAAATTTTTCAATTTGTTGCAGACTTTTTGAATGACGCTGTATAATAATAAATAATAAACTCGTCGGTTCAATTACTAAAATTTTTTGGCTTTATATAATTTACCAAAGACCATGTTCAATTTATGATTGTCGGTGGAATTAGCACACGGTATAATAGTACCTAACTTGTTGCTTAGATATTTTTCTACCGGGAATATTTTTTTTACGTGTATGAACAAGAGTTTTGTCAGGTAAACACTTGTAAAATAAGGCCGTTTCATCCGCTCTGTATACTTGCTATGAAATCACATCATATTTTTTTATTTAAGAGATGTATAAGTACATAGATCACGACTAAAGGTACGTGGCACGCGCGTATTTCGTTTGACATAGATACGTACAGATCACCATAGCAACGCGACAACGATCGCGTTGTTATGGTGTAAACTTTTATTTTTAGTTTTACTACTAAAAACAAGATTTATTTATGTTAAAAATCGAATCGTTTCTATTTCTATCATATAAGCAACTTTCACGTTATAAGCAACTTTTAGATCGGGATTGGCCGCCGTTAGTTGCTTATAACGCGAGCTCACTGTATTATAGTTTTCAAAGCTTCGTTAAATTTAAACAAGTCATTTTGGTTAGCCCTGCAAAGCCGTATAGTTTTCTTACAGTGCGCCAATGTTATAAATTTAAACTTTTAATGAAAAGCAAGTACTTTTATCCAAAGTGCACTGCGGGTAATATTTTCATTTGAACGTTACCGGTAGCCAATATAAATGTCGCTAATAAAGTTCACTGTATTTTTCAGTAGCGATTTAAACGTCTTTAAAAATTTTATGACTGGTGATTAATAAAAATCGTAGTTGGCTTGAATGTCCGGTAATGCACTTGCCGTGTTTCTGTTTACGGCGGTAGCTCGGCGTTGTATTGGTGAGCATCTTTAAATCTCTAGTGATATATGGCGTTATAAAACCTACCCCATATCAGGCAATATGATATCAACGTTTAACTGCAAGTTATAATTTACAGTTAGTCAATATTTACGGGTATTTTGAGGGCATAAATTCTGGCTGTTATTAACGTTGTTGTTCCAGGAAAAATTATATTGTCTGGGAGCTGGGAGTAGTTTCCTAAAAATATTGAGCGTACTTGTAGTTTTGTGGTGCAGTAGTTTGATGAATAATATAGAGTCGGCCAAGTTGTGATTTATGCTGCAGAGAATTGAACTTTTATGGGTCGATAACGAAAACAAATTTAAACACACGGAGCTTGGATGTTGCTATCAAACAACAGGAAAGCCCACATATTGGCCCACAGATCTAGAAAAAAACCCTGATTTGTTGGACTTTTTCATCACCAGGAAAATCTCTTCAAACTACATATTAGTGGAACAGAATTTTGATCTTGACTCGGACCACTCTCTAGTACAGGGGTGGCCAAGACGTCGACCGCGGTCGACTGGTCGACCGCAATGCTTCTGGAAGTCGCCCGTGAAGTTGACTTAAAAATTGACAAATTATAGTGATAAATTCAGAGCGTATTTGAATTTAAAAAATAGTTCAAAATATTTTCTGCAAATAATAGATCCACAAAATACACATTTAAAATCAATGGCTTCAAATGAAAGCTTTTGGAAATTAATAAGCAGGGATAAATGTCCAAATATTTGGAGAGCTGTTGCATATTTCAATGCCTTTTTTGGTTCGACATATTTGCAAGATTAGGATTTTCCTCCATAAATGGGATAAAAACTAAACATAGGTCACAATTATCTGATCTACATTTGGAATTGTGTTTAAGAATTAGTTTAAGTTCATACGAGCCAAATTTTGACAAACTGGTCAAAACTATGCATTACCAAGTGTCATCAAAATAAAACAATCTATTGTATTTGTTTTTGTTTGTGAAATTTGCTTTTCATTTATTCTAATACAATTGTAGAACAATAATTTTCTTTTTTTCCTGTATTTTTTGAACTTTTTAAAATTCAGAACCAGTGCTAGAAAAAAGTTATTTATAGATAATTTTATAGTAGTCATAGTAAAATATCTTCACCAGTTTGGGTCTCTTAGAAAAAAACGTCATCATTTCGTAAGTAGTATCTAAAATTTCATAAAAAAGACAGTTCGTAAGTATCTTCTAAAAAAAGTAATCGATTTGCAAATACTTGAAAAGGCCTTAAAAAACACCAATCGTAAGTACCTTAGAAAAAACGTAGTCGCCCGCGGGTACACTTTCTCTCTAAAGTCGCCCCTAACGTCTAAAAGTTTGGCCACCCCTGCCTAGTACCTAATCCTAAAACTAAGTAAAAATATAATTAAGAAAAAACATAACCCAACATTAGTGAACAAAGTGATCGACTGGGAAGGATTTCAAGAAGAATTGTTTAACAATATACAGTTGAATGTTCAAAGAGCAATTAAATGTAGGAGCAAAAAAGCTTGTAACAGTCATAACACAGGCTGCCTGGAAAAATGCACCTGAAACCAAGAGATTAATGGTTAGTTACAACTACCCATTGAAAATTAGACAATTAGTGTCCGAAAATAGAAAACTAGTGAAAACGTGGCAACGAACAAGACCAGATTAAACAGTGCTACCCAAAAACTAAGAAGAGAAATTATAGAATTAAAAAATGGTTCTATAAACAAAATACCTATCAGGGCTAACAGATGGCAAGGAAACAGATTATTCCCTCTGGAAGGTTACCAAAAAACTGAAAACATGAGAAATATAAATGCAGGAGTACCCCAAGGCAGTGTTTTGGGACCTATTTTATACTTGCTGTACACCTGCGACATTCTACAAACCCAAAACGTCACAATTGCAACTTTTGTTGACGATAGAGCCATCTTGCCAATTGAGGCGTTGTTTGCATAAACAACACTTGTCAATTTTAGAAATTTTTCATTTTCGCTACTTTGGCTGCTGTTGTTGTCTGCATCAATATCAGGAGCTGGAGGATCATTAGTTTACGCACTTATATTATGAATTACTGGGGTTATTACGGAATTATTTTGCATAAGAGATGTCGGAAATCGCGCCAATTCTCCATTGAAAGTGTAGTCTCAGATTTGAAAAAAAAATTGACAAGTGTTGTTTATGCAAACAACGCCTCAATTGATAAGGACAATGTAGAAACAGCTGCTAAACTTCAAGAAGCATGCAACATAGTAACTGACTGGACTAAGAGGTAAAGGGTAAGGATCAACGAGAATAAATCAGCGCATAATTGACTGTAACTACAAGCAAAATGAACAATTCGCGAAATCAATAAACAAAGCCAAAATTCCACATTGTGGTACAGCAAACTTCTTGGGAATTAATCTTGATATTCGTTTTCGATGGAAAGAACCAGGGTGGATAAAAATCATGATTTTTTTAAAAAAATCAAAAAAATCGATTTTTTTGATTTAAATCAGATTTTTTTGATTTAAATCAAATCATATTATCGAATTTAGTGACATATTCACATGCTATTTCTGTTTTGTCCTAATATATTTAATAATCAATATATTTAATTCATTGGTGAATTTTTGTCAAAATGAAAAATTAAATATAATGATTAAGAATTTTGAAAAAATCAGTGCTAAATGGTGATGTTTAATTAATTATATACAGGGTGAGTCATTAGTGCGGGATCGGTCGTTTGTGGCTAAACGGCTTGAGATATGAAGTTGAATCAAATGCTATTTTATACAATTTTTTCTAAACAACAAAATAAAAATATTTTCAAATATACAGGGTGAGTCACCTTTCTGGAACTAATAGCAACTTTTATATTTTAAATACAACACCCAATTTTTTATTTAATATTCTTGACCGCCTTAATTTTAGCTTTGCATCAATATAAAATACTACAGGTTTTTATACGGCGTTATGAAAAAAAAAATTATTTTCAAAATTTTTTAAGGTTTTAAGTCTTTATTTAAAAAATTATCCTGAAGTTATTTTGAAATACAGAGTTGTAATTTGGTATAGACATGCAGAAAAAATTGCTCTGTTCGCTCGATATGAAAAAATTTGAATCACACATACAGTGGTGTTTATAAATAGGTGGCAACTTCTATGATTTTCAGAAGCTCGTAACTCGATTTTTTCAAATGCAAACCCCTTTTTTTTATGTCGAATTCGTCTTTAAAAGAGCTTCATATTTTGTTAAGTATGTCCTATACCCAAACTCATACTTTTCGAGATATTCGACATTTTTTTTCAAATCGTTATTGAAGCAATAGAGTGCCGTGGAAATTGAAAAAACTGACTGTTCACTACGCTAACGTCAAAAACTTGTCATTTATATTTTGAATTATTGCATTTCCACAATGAATATTACTTTACAAGAGCAAATTGATATGGTTTATTCACCATTTCGTGTATTTAATTACTAATAGTAATACAATTTTGTTTTATTATAAATTAATATTATATTGTACTCATATAATCTGTGATTTAAATTGATAATTTAAAAAAAAAAATCACTTGATTTAAATCAATGATTTTTTTTAAAAAAATCACTTGATTTAAATCATGATTTAAATCGTGATTTAAATTAATTGATTTAAATCTGCTCAACCCTGGAAAGAACACATAAAGAAAAAAAGAAAACAACTTGACCCCAAAATACAATAAAGTGTTTCTGATTGGAAGGATATCACAACTGTCTGTGCATTATAATAAATTACTGCTGTACAAACAAATCCTAAAGCCAGTGTGGACCTATTGGATTCAGTTCTAGTGATGTGCAGCCAAAAGCAACATGGATAAGATCCATGTCTTTCAATATAGATTGCTTCGAGGTATTGTTGATGCTCCATGGTACTATCGGAATGACCAACTACATAGAGATCTGAAGATCCCAACCGTTAGAGAAGAAAACAGAAAGTTCGCAGAAAAGCACAAGGGAAGACCACTCACATGGCAACACCGAGGTGCTGCAGCTCCTAGATAGTGCTGGTTTGAAAAGAAGGCTCAAGAGGATCAAACCTTTTGAACTGGTGTGGTGTATATCGCGATACAGTGCTAAAGCAGCGCATAGTGAACCTGTGCGTAAGATAGGTACCCTAATGATAAGGTGACCAACTTTCTTACAATGAAAAGGACACAAATTAAAGAGCAAAAAAAAAGTAAATAAATAAAAGACACATTTTATGCATTGCAAACATTATAATATGATAAATGCTTAATAAAAACATTTGTAACTAACACTAACATGAAATTTTATGCTTACATGCCTATTATAACTATTTAAAGGAGAACTTCTCCATTGAATGAATATTTTTTAGCAGTGTATTATCTTCTAACAATATATTGGAAATATCTGAACAAGAAATGTCTTTCATATTGAATTTTACGGCAAGTGCTGCAGCTAGAGTATCAACATTCAATCTCGATTTCTCACTTGTCCAAAAATCATTAGCAATTGAAGAAACTCTTTCAACTGCTGCATTAGTTCCAGGGCAGCACAACACAAATTGAACAAGAATAAATAAATTTTCACATGGAATATGTCCATTTTTGAAATGGCTGAATATTTCCACCCATCTTTTATCAATTTCAACGTGTTGATTTTCCCATTGTATTAATTTTTCAGAATTTAAATATACATTCAGTCTTCTAATTGCTTCAAAGAGACAATTGTCGTCTATTTTAATATCTGGCAATTCTTTAGATAAAAACTCAACACAAGATTCAATATCTGTCCAACATACTGGCGATGAAGCCAAAAAACACCATTGAAAACTGTTATTTGAGGTTTGTTTTAGACCATTCTTCGATATATTGAAAACATGTTTAGTAAAAATTCTGCACTTCTTTGATAAACTTTTTCGTTATGCCCGGATTTGATTCCTTTAAGTCTGATAATTTTCTTTTTATAATTACAGGAAGAAATTTTTCTTCAAATCGAGATTTATATTGAAGGATAAAGTCATTCAAAATAAGGCTAACTTCTGTAGCTGAAATGTGTTCACCTTCAATCTTTTGAATCGTTTTGTGAAAAATAGATGCTTGATTATGTACAAAATACATTAATATCTCAGATATTTCATTATTGAAAAACGACTCCAGGATTTTAGGACATTTGTCTAAATTCATAAAATGTAAGCGAAGAGGCTCGAATAATTGTAGAACACGCTCTATAGCAGGTGTTTTTTGTATTCAACATTCGCTTCTTTACAAAATTGTTTTAAAGTAGCCACGCGAACGGTAAAACGACTAAAATACAAATAAATTGTAATTATTATTAATTCTACATCAATTGGCATGGCACATGACGCCGCGTGTTGATTGCATTTGACAAAATATGAACATTACAGCCTATTCCTAGTATTTTCTTTTGGAGATTTACAGATTTTAGTCTTCAAATATCGAAAAGGACAGAAAGGAGGGCAAAAAGGAGGGCAAAAAGGAGGACACTTTTCAAGGGAGGACAGAAGTGAAAAAAGGAGGACTGTCCTCCCTAAAGGAGGACGGTTGGTCACCTTACTAATGAGGACATCTTGGGAAAATACCTGGTCTTTAAGAATTTTAGAATAAAATTGTAGGTTAGTCTCTCTAGACTAGTAACAATATTAAATATAAAGAAAGAAAAAAAATATTGTAGTTGTGTGGTGCAGCCAAGTTGTGATTTATGCTGCAGAGAATTGAACTTTTATGGGTCGATAACGAAAACAAATTTAAAAACACGGATCCTATTAGATTTTATCGCGAGGCAAACTCCCACAAACAAGCTGCAAATGTTCCAGAACAGCCAACTGGATTGCGGAATATCCCACAATGTATTTAAAGATCTGATAAATAAAACTCATCAAATAGATTCAAATCAACATTAAAACTCGTTCTCCGACGAGCTCGCCAAATCTGAAATGAAAATCTACGAGATATGAGATGGGCGAACATCCAAACAATATGTCCTTTATCAGTTGTTAACAAGTTTTCTGGACTGTAATCGGCGAACTTGCTATCGGCCAATCCAATCCCGGGATGACGGCTGTACTTGTCAAGCTTTTTGTTTTATCAGTAAACGTCTGCGAATGTCTTTAGCGGCCCCACAGGAGCCCGTTTAAGCGATACGGCCCTTATCTCCGCCGTCCACATCGCTTGTTTATACTTCGTTCAGATTAAAGTCTCTGCTTGGCTACCAAATTGAAGGCGGCCTTTTATTTATTTATAAGAAGTCCCTTTGTATTTGTTTTTAATTTACATAAATTAGCTTCCCTCCGAAATGTATACTGTATAAAGCTTTTCATCCATAATTTCCTTTGATAAACCTCCCGGGAATCCAAAATAAATATTATTTTTTATACTAATAATATCAAAAAACCTCTCATAAAACGCCGATCCTATGTTGTATTAATCTTCTAATAAAATTTCAGAGTAAGTACATTACGTTCCTAATTAATTCAGTTCCTTATTTATTCGGGACAATATTTGAAATTTCAATGCAGCTCAAAATAAATAGAGAAAGTAATTTCATTTTAACTTTATATTACTTAACTAACCCTTCGTTTGATTTTAATAAAACGACGCATTCAGTGATCACTTATTTCATGATATAATTTAGAAAAATTTTTGGTAAGGCATGCCAACTGTCTAGGCTATTTCCTTTTTTGTGTACACAAAAAGATATTGCTTAGGAGAACATTATTATCTACAAAGTGCAGATCTCAAATTTGTATTGCACATGGCGAGTGGGCTACACTTTGAACATAATATGTTATAATTTAAATTCAATAGTAATGGTAAGTAAAAAATCATGAAATATTATGAAATGGATAAAATATCTTAAATTATTAAAGTGTCTTTGTGTTTAATTTAGTACAGCTAGTTTATTTATGTGATGTTTTGTTTTGTTTTTCAATTTATTAAACTTATCAAATACAATAATATTGTAATAACTTACTTATTTTTAAAAATAAACCTATAACAACCCATATATCAATGAAATAACAAAAAAATAATTTTTAATTGTGTCATAGCCAACTACGACCCGTAGGGTAAAACCCCCAACCATTGGCACTTTAAGGCTATAGAGACAAATAAAACCGTTTATTTAACAATTTATCATGTAAAAGCCCAAAAATGAATTTTTATTACATTCCGCAAAGTTAGTTCTTACTTTTACAGTTGCATTTTTTTCTTTTTAAGATCAATTATGTTCCTTTTTCCTCAAATTTATAAAATTGGTCCGATTTTCTAGTCATTGGCACATTAATACCAATGATTGGCACTTGAATTATTCCAGTAATTGGCACCCCTTACTGTTCGTTAGAACCATTGGGATGTAGGGTGGTATGGTTGGTTGGGAGGGTAGTTTTAGTTAAAATATAGTTTTTATAGTTACCTTAGATACATAGTATAATAGAATAAAATATAACTTTCAAAATAATGTTTATTGTTGAAAAATCTAGATTATAAAAATATATAAAAATTTAAAAAATTCTTCATAAAATAATACTTATTAACCGAGGAACAAAAATATATAATACTGCAGTGTCAAAGGCCCAATAATGAGCCACGTGATGCGCATGTTTGACATATAAAGTTTTCCTTGAAGTTTTGGCGTTACTTTAGGCATTGAACATGATAGGTTCTACGACATTTTTGACATCCGATCCCCACATTTGTCAAGTAGATATTCTGGGTACAAATGAAACAAAGGCCTCTACGTATGACAATATTGTTTTTTGGTGGTGAATAATGCACGCTACTTGTCAAGGGAATATCTGAGTCCTCATCTGAATCACTTTCCTCAAATAGATTTCTTATGTGACGCTCTTTTTCTTTCTTCTCAGATTCAGATTCGCGTCTACATGAAACTCCTGGATTTACTTCGCAATTTATCTTGTTGAAAATTTTATTAGAACTTTTAACCCTTTCCATACTGCTGGTATATATATGTACCACCGAAAGTTTGTAAAATACTAGAACTGTAATTTATCATTGTGAATGGTTCTGATATGTACCAGTCAGTTTTATAGGTCTACCTAGTGTCAAATTGTACAGTTTACGCTGCAAGTGCGACCCCTGAAGTATTTTACACAACACAACAAGAGAATTTGGTTTTGTTAGACACTTGTGGTACTTATATATACCACACTATAACCACATATAACCCTAGTGGTACATATATGTACCACCTTCTCCAAGAGAATCTGTTTGAAAAAAAAATGTTTTTCCAATAAAGCTTCTTTTTATACTTTATTAAGCCAAAATATTACCGAAAATATTTGAAAACCTTATTCTTCAAATACCGTATTGAAAGGGTTAAGTGCAATCTTCAGAGATTGACTTTCAGGACTCTCTTTAGCATCAGTTCCAATTTTAACATTTTTATCTGCAAAAGTGTTTCTGTTCTTCTGGTTTTTCATGACTAGAGTTGAGTTTTTCTTCGTTGTAGTTGAGTTTTTTTTTCGCTGAAATTATGTTTTTTTTTTAGCGTCTTCTTTGATCAATTTCTTTTGTCTGTTCTCTTCTTTTCTTCTTTCTTTGGCCTTTTCTTTTACTTCCATTTCTTTTTTATATTGTTTAGAGGTGACGACATAAGAAGATCTTCTAGACTGGTATGTTCCTTTTCTTTCGGGTGTTTTAGGGTGCAAGAGATATTCTGCTATATCCGTTTTTAGTTATGTTATACCAATGATTTCCTAGTATGTTGTTGTTAAATGGGTTTGGCCTTTGGTTTGCATCTAAGAAAGTCTTGACTGAACACTGAATGTCGATTTTTCTTCGTGGAAAGCCTTTCTTATGACTTTCCAGGATATACTCAACAAGTGTATTTTTCTCTTCTTTCGTGAGATAAGTATGCCTTCCGAATTCGGGTTTTGTGAACTTTAGCCCCAACCTAAACTGGAGAGTTGACCTTGGTATTCCGTATTTTTTTGAAACTGTTTTCTTAGGTATGCCAGACTTGACTTCATTCAGAGCACTTTGAAGAATCTGTTCAGAATATTTCTTCACATATTTTTTATCTTTCTTAATCTTGGGCATTTGAAAAAAAACACATCACCCTGGAGCCTATTCCTAATTTTGATAGATGTGCCAATGTTTGGCGAAATTCAAAAATTATCTTACCCAAATGTTGGCACCGGGTGCCAATATTTAGCGGGAGCCTATATTGCTATACCAAATGTTGGCACCGCTGTTTTTTTATTAAAAAGTTAACCAATCTTATGTTTTCTACAAGAATTATCAACAGAAAATCATAAAATACTATTACTAAAAACTTGCAAATAATACTACTACAAAACTAGCCAGTAACCCAACTTGTTTCTATAGCCTACTACTATGAAAATTGATAAAAACTTACTTTTATGAAGAAGACGTCACACATTTAACCGCATAATTCAGCCATCTTTGAAACAACGGCATGCGTAAAGGTTCGAGGATGCACTTCGATGTTCAGATTTTATAAAAAATATTCCTAACAGCTGAATTAACTTACTTTTTTATATATAGAGGAAAATATAAGGGAAGTGCCAATCATTGGTGAAGTGCCAACGTTTGGGGTTTTACCCTATTTAAAATAATAAAATTGTTTGTTAAAATAACATAAACAAATGAAGATAGGTAAAATTTATTAACAAATTTCAATTCGACACGTGTCCTAATAATGTCGAAAAATATTTTGGGTATGATTTTAAATGAGCAGGTTACAAGCAAAAATCGAAAACGTCAGTTTTCGGTTTTTAATGAATAGCGCAAAAACAATGAATTTTTTTGCAGATTTTTTTTTAATGGAATAATTGCGCTCAAATCAGATCATTTTGACTCATTTAACCAGCTCTGTATCTTTTACCGTTCACGAGATCCCCATGCTGTTCACGTTAACTGGGACACGCTGTATACAATTTTATTTCGCTTTTTCTAATTGTAAGAGTGCGCTACAGCTTTTATTTTTTTTTTAACTATCGCAATAGTGGCATAAGTTCTCCGCGCGCCAAAGTTGAGTTACTTTTTTGGCCAAATCACAAAGCTACTCCACTTCATATTAATAAAGACGCAATTACCCAGTTTAATCAGTGACAAGTTTTGGTAATTTAATAATCTTTCTCACTATAACTGTAATTGAATCTTAACGAGTTGAAGTGGCTCTGAACTGATGCGAACCCTCACATTTCTATTGTAAATTTGTTACAAGTCTTATTATTAGATCTCAAGCAGTTTGTTAATAATATGCAAACAACGCGCAGATTAATATTTGCATTACGACAATAAGCAACTTTCTCATCTTTACGGTATAATACAAAAGTCGATTCTAAGGCGGCATTCTAAGTAATAATCTAAATTCGTTCGTAATGCAAATATCTCGAAAAGAAAAGAGCAGTTCAGATAAGCCCCCAAAGCGAGTTTCAAACTTATTTAATCATTACCTACAACTATAAATTCTTTAAGCTATGCAAGTTAATCGCCTGTTTAGGTAATTTTCGTCCGGGTATTTTATCCTTTTATCAATGTTGCTATTAAATATAGGCTACAAACGAAATAAAATCGACTGTTTTTGACAATGACGAATTACTAGTACACCGCAGATTGCAATTTGGCATGATACGAGATTTTGATTGTTTTAATTGTCGAACACACTTTACCATTATAGTAAAATTGCTATTATTAAATGTTTTTATCAACGGGGGGAGAAATTCAAAGTCTATGACACACTAATTAAATATATTACCAGGGTTCTCGTATAGATTTTGTTTGATCCTTTTAGTTATTTTAGTTGGGATTTTATATTTTTAATATTTTTAGGAAGACAATTACGTCTTCAAGATACAAAAAAAATTGCACTAAAAAATAACTTTAAGATGTGTAAAATTACTTAAAAATGTGTAGATTAGCTAATTTAGGATGAAGTTTTTAAGTATAGTGTCTATTAATCTTGTTTTTTGTTACTGGCAGTAAACGATCCTAAATTCACTATTGCGATGTAGATCCAAAAACAATTTTAAACGAACACAGTGTTTTTGTAAATTTTATGTCTAAATCGTTAAGTTTGTTTAAAAGCACGGTAAGTTGCCTAAATCCAAAGTTTTATATACCCAGAGCTGGGTATTACTCGAATACTTAGTATATTGAATAGTATTCAAAATACTTTTTTAGTATTCAGTATTTAGTAATCGAATACTTTTTTTTTGAGTATTCTTTATTCAAAATCTTGAATACTTTGTTAGTATTCACTATTCAATACTTTTTTAAGGTATTCATGAATACTTTTAGTATTTATAAATCCAAAATTGATTTTGTTTGAGTAAAATATTGTTTACTTTTTTAGGTTTGGAGAACTCATTAAAAATGTTATATAGGTATATTACATATTGTAAGCTCTTTGCAAAGAATTATAGATTAATTTATATAGTGTATGTATAAGCAATTATGTATTTTTGATTTATTTATTTAAATTTATTTACTTTTACTTTATTTTGCTTTGTTACAATAAATCTTGGTTAACCTATTAGTTGCAGAATGTCTCCAGCTAGTTTTAAATTTTTGCCATAGCTTTTTCTTCATGTATTCATTTTTAATTTCCTAATAATTGTATAAGCCAGATAGTGTAATCAAATTTTTGTTTTATTTACCTACTAGTAAAGATGTTTGGTTTGTTGTTTAAAATATATAACCAATTTAGAAATGTTTTGTTTTACTTTGGTATTTAGTATTCAGTATTTAGAAAATAGTATTGAATACTTTAACGAATACTTTTTTGTCGGTATTCAGTATTCAATATTTAAATACTTTTTCGGTATTCATACCCAGCTCTGTATATACCTACTCTCCAAATGAAATTCCTTAAGTAAGTTCTCTTTCACAAAATTTGTTTACATGTCTTATTAAACTGTGTTTAATTAGACTACAGGAAATTGACTTAAACATTTTCATTATAAAAATAATAGCGCAATATCATTTACTAATGAATTTTCTATTCGCCAAAGCATGTGGATATTTTAAAATATAAACTGTTAATTATTGCCTACAAATGAAAAACTTACACTTAATCGTTTGCAAATTATTTGTCTTCTAATTTTTTTTAATGGAGTTACACCTTTCTTGTGAGTTAAATTAGCAGAATACGGCACTTAAGAGCTCTTTTTTTTTTAATTTATGGGAGTATTTTCGAGTATCCCTCGTACAAATAGACTAGTTATTATTTTCTGTAGATTTTTGTGTAAATTTTTATTTCAGCTATAATAAATTTGTACAAGAAAATGTTGAGTCCTTCCCTGGCTTTGTCGATTTTGTTACTTGTACCGTAATAATTTAATTTGTATATTGTTCGCTGAAATGTACGTTTGATTTGCGTAGTAATAAATTTCGTTCGTGAACCGGTTGCGTCATCTTTCTTTAATATTTTTCAACGGCAAAGGTTTAATTGGTGTATCATTTCTCGTTGGAAAGTCAAAGTGAGCCTGATATATAACCAGCATATTTTCTTGCAACGAGAAAATAAGCGATAATAGTCCAAAAGGGATATAAATGTAGGAGATTTAAAAGAAAAGAGGAGCAGGGGTCAACCATAAAGAAATGGCCGAATGTGGAGGATAACGAGCCTTAGAAGGGATATCGGGTCTTGAAGGAAAAACGGGCGTATGTCAGAAGACCAAGGATGTGAATATATGTAAAACTAGGGTCATCTAAAAACAAGAAGACGGGCGGCGGTCATTTAGAACGAACGAAAACTCGGATAATATGAAATTCCAAATTCCGGACGGCCAACGATAATATCACAAAAATGAACTATATTTTAGTCCGGGGTAAATATGTTTTGTTTCATATATTTGGGTAAACAGCTAACACAAATAGCATTAAATGTTATATCGCATTCCGGAGCTGTCAGCTATTTTATGTCGTCCACTAACGTTCCCGGAATGTTCCGCATCACTGGCCGGATTATTTCCCGTCAAACTAACATTCACACAACGCCCATAAAAAAAGGATTATGCTTAAAATAGTTAAACTGTTGGGCTTAAATTATAAGAGGACAAGAAACGTGCGGATTTAGCCATTAGCTGTTTTTACGATGGTATAGTAATTATTCGAATGAAGAGTCGGGAGACCCCGACAAAAACAGACCGCAGCGCAATCGCATTATTGTCTGTAAATGCTAATGTAACTGTTGTCGGGATTTTGTAGGGAGTTTATAATTTCTTATCAAAGATGGAGGATGATTTACTTAATGAAATTAAAACCGCAATAACTCCGAGGAGTGCTCGTGACGGATAACTTGATAATTACGACGCCGGCATAAAAGTACAGCCGCTCTCTACCACATACCGCTTGAAATATTGTTAATTAAAAAATTTTGACGGTAGACCGCTTTTCTTATCTGAATAAAACCTTAACTAAAACTTATCATCTTAAGCGATTCTGGTTGTTCTAGACACAAACATTCGTGAAAATACTGATACAAATATTGGCACGTATTTTGAAAACAATGCAAACTACACCACACAAATAGAGACTCGACTCGTTAGTTGAAACTTAACAAATATTTAACTCTTCATAACTAAGCTACATCATAGTTATTACTACAAAAACCATGTTTGACGACTCTCTCTGTTAGATTTATGCTTACTTTGTGCAACTGAGCTTTAACCGCATTAACAACACAAGTACTCGCGCGGCGTCTGAGAGACTCAAAGATAGGGTTTCAAGATGTCCCGATTTTTCGAGATTTGGTTTAATGTCTCGACATCTCCAAAATGTATTTTCGGGACTATTGTGTCCCGATTGTCAAATACTAAAATTTTTAGTTATTGTATAGGGTAAGTCCGGGATAGATGCCCCACCTTTTAAGATGCTAATATTTTCTGGACAAAGGAGTGAAAACTATGGTTGTAACTACGTTGTATGACAACTCTATATATATTATTTTATTTAAACATGACAATTTACACTGTTATAAACTTATATGATTCGAAAAATTAAAATCTTAAAATATGAGCATTTGCCATCTTCACCAAACTGTCGGGCAAAGATGCCCCACTAGTATGGGTATAGATGCCCCTGCGAAAATATTATGTAATTACAAATAAATAAACAGAAACTAAATGTTTTTAACAATTAAGTACTTATTTCTTTTTTAATGTCAGTATTTTTCCCCACAAATTACAAAGATTTTCATATTTAGAACAGCCTTCATGGGACCATTTCTTGCAATGCATGCACTGAACCCACTCATCATTCCATTTTGTGTTTGTGTACATTTCCCCACACCCAACACATGTAGGGCATCTTCCCCTATCGTCCAGTATAGATTAAGGTGACAATTTTTTCCCCTGAATTTTCGGGGACACTAAGCTGGGGTTACCAAAAAAAAAGGTCCTCAACTAACTTTCGTAAAATCTATTTTCCAGTTTCCCGTACATCACAAACCACAACTTTCATTTTAATAAACGGAATTCAAATTAAAAAGCGGGATTTAAAACCCACGCATTTTTGCACATTACAAAAAGAGAGGATATTTCCAGGAAAAGGACGTATGGTAACCCTAAGTAACCTAACCTAACATAACGTTTTCGGATTTGACACTTTATTTAAGGTGCACAAACTCCTCCCCACTCCAGTTTTCGTGACCAATAAGCGGTTACACTGTTACAATGTTGCCAGACTAACAGATTTGCATAATTTGGCAACAGTGAAAATACAATATAATATTCGTTATTTTAAATGTGTATAGAAAAATCGGGGACAGGAACAATCCGGGACTTAAGTCTTGTTTCGGGGACTGTCCCCGAAAATCGGGGACGAATGGTCACCCTAGTATAGATGCCCCAGCCAAATATCAAATTTAAATTTTGCGCCAGAATATGTACTTTGGCACGAACACTAACCTAATTTTTTTTTTTTTACTGATCTATTTTACTTCGGCATGTTTTTGCTGCTATGGCTAATCACCGAAGTGGAAGAGAAGGGAACTAGGATTAGGTGAGTAAGGGGAGAGGGTAGGTGGAAGTACTGTCACAACATTTGCCTATAGTAGGTAGGGGAAACCACCTGAAACCCCTACGATGACAGACGGCCGCGGGATTCGAACCCACGCCTCCCGACTTTACTCGCTAGGTTGCATACCAACCGGCCACCGAGCTCGGTCCACTAACCTATTGTATGCCTAAATGTATCGCACTACAAAAACAATTATAAAAGTACTTTATCATGATATGCGTGTACAAGCAAACCATAGTGATAAATTTTGTGAAGCTCTAAAAATGAATTTTTGCAAATAACTAGCCCGAATAAGGTTTTAAAAAAAAAATTAGTACTGCACACAATTACATACGCAATACAAACCAACCCTTAAAAAGCCAGCGCAACCTGTCCGTTAATAACGAAATTATTTTGATGGGGCATCTTCGCCGGTGGGGGGCATCTATCCCGTACTTACCCTATAGACAATTCACAATAAAATGCTCCTTTGGAAAATTTATTTTCTTGCCTATGTAAGTCTGCTTAGAAAAAACTTACCGTATTTTAAGTATTATGAAGAAATAATATGAGAAAAATCTTCCTCATAAATAATAAACATAAGATATATTTTTGATGACATTGTGATGGGGTGTTCCAAAAGTGATTATCTATTTTGGTGGGTTTAATTGTCGTTAAATTCTGGTCCAATGGTTTGTTCATTATTATACAATTGTAGGCATATAAAAAAAATATATTTTTTACACGATTTCTTAAATACATAAATTTGTATAATAATGAACATATCACTGTACTAAAATGAATAAAATTAACGGAAGTAGATAGTCACTTTTGGGACAGAGTGTATTTTGAAAACTTTTGAAAATTGATGTAACCGAAATTTTTTTAAATTTTTTTTTAGTCGTCATATTCCAATTTTTAGTTGTACCGATCTAGTCAACTTACTCACTATTAAACGAATTAAATTGTATATTGTTAAATTTACTTAAAATTAAGTCTCATCCCCACTCATCCAATATATAGAAAGGGAGTACACCAAAGTAAAAGCTGAAAGATGACAACACAGACAGACTTCTAAAACTGCATTGAAACAAAAGCGGTTAAATTCGTTTTAGACAAAAGGATTCGTTGACTTAAATATAATTTTGCAAAATAGCGAACAAAAAAATAAATGTGAAGTTTCATGTCCAAACTTTAGCTTCTCTACTTTTATTCAGGTATCGTATTCGCTACTTGGTAACTTGATTGAAAATTATGATGTGACAAATATATATTGATTAACTTCCTATACGCAGTTTATATATCTATATGTATATAAACTGCGTTCAGTATTTAATTGGTGAAATGGTGCAAAATGGTGAATAAACTATATCATTTTAATCTTGTAAAGTGAAATTCATTTTGGAAATACAATAATTCAAACAAATGACGTAAGTAAAGTAAACAGTCAGTTTTTTCGAATTCCACGGCACTATATTTGCTTCAATAACGATTTAAAAAAAATCGAAAAGTATGAGTTCTGGGTATAGGACATACTTAACAAAAAATGAAGCTCTCTTAAAGACGAATTCGATGACAAAAAAATACAGGGGTTTGCTTCTGAAAAAAATGTAGTTACTTACGCGCTTTTGATTAAAACTTTTTCACATTGAACGAATAGAGCTATGTTTTCAGCATGTTCTCACCAAATGACAACTCTGTACTTCCAAAAATAACTTTAGGAGAATTTTTTAAATAAAAACTTAAAACCTTGAAATATAAAGAATTTTTTTTTTTTTAGTGACAACGCCGTATAAAAACCTGTGGTATTTTATATTGATGCAAAGCTAAAATACAGGCGGTGAAAAATATTAAATAAAAAAACAAAAATTGATCAATAGGCACTGTTTTTGAACTCCTATTAAAAAAATTCTTTAGAAAGAACCTCAGGAATACTAAGAGACTAGAAGGACCTTTATAAAAATGGTTCAAAATTCGTTACTCTAAAATTATATTGTAGAAACTAAAGCTTAATCACATTCCCAGTGCATACATCATTTCATGCATTCCAAGTTTCAAGTATTTTCTTTAACTATTTTTTTAATTTTGCTCATCACTATTCTAACTAAAATATAAAATAGAGTTACAAAAAAAACATAACGTTATGAGCATAAATCCTACCAGTGTAACCTAATAAATCAAATGTGAAAGTCAATAATCAGCCGATACATTGAAAATCGATCGATAAGCTAAGGTCGATTACTCCGAAAATGGTAATCGGCCAATTTGCTTATCTTCAATAAAAATAATTAGTTTTATTAACAAAATCTAAATGCATGCGACCTTAATAATATATTTTTATATTGTCTGACACATATAAATGAATTATCGTTAAACATCATAATTATATTGATATTATCTATTACAAATAACAAAGAGACAAAATGACTGATAGCCGATTATATCAGTATTGATTCATTAAATGTATTACATTTTGTGAAACAACCTACAAAATTTGTTTATTTTTTTACTAAATAACAAAGTCCGAATTTAGTAATTAATTTTCCTTTGTGCAATTTACTGCGAATATGTTAACAGTAAAAAAAAAGAGCTCAATGGACCAGTACGTAAAATATTTGATGTTGTATAAAATGACTAACACAGCGGTGCTACACAAAGAGGTTCATTATCTCCATAATTTGTTTTTCTAAGCAATGGTCTCTGAATTGTAATCTAATTACATGGTTACGTTGCCTTTGATCAATTAGTCGTGACTTTTTTGGTGCATCAAATAGCGCGCTTCATGTTTTAACGCTTTCGATCCAAATGGGGAACTAATTTAGGGCGTGTTACATAAATTATTTTGAAATGCACATTCATTATCGTTTATGGAACTATAGCTGAAAGAAATATTAGATCGATGATTCAAACTGTTTGTTTATGGATCAGCTAATATACAATTTTTTTTTGTGTTTGCGTACGTTTTAACAATATTAATTTTTTTCACTTATCGAAACCATAAGTGGAGTGTGTCTATAAAACAGTAAATTTTAAATATTAATGATACACCCACCACTTAACGAAATAAGTTTATTTTATCCAGATTATATCTTTTCTAATGCTTTTTTTAAGTGCTATAAAAATTGTACTTTGCTCTTTGTAGTACAAGGTGTTACAAAAGACAGGTATTAAAAGTCGTATTTGGGTTTATTTGTACGCTATGGTTTGAGAAATTGTGGTGTATCTGTGCAAACTAAATTTTTGCCACTTGGGTAGGCGTTTAACATCGGGAAATGTTTCCAGTTTTTCTCCGAAACCGTTTAAGATTACCTGAAAAACTTAGCACTATTTTATTTGCAAAACGATGCGCGCTTTGATAAATAGAAGATTTTTGATTTAAACTGGGCGGGTACATATAGGTTTTAAAACAGTAAATTAACATCTTAATAAAGTAATATGTAAGGAAAATAAATTTAAATGTCTAACGTTTATTTATATTGTCACAGCTGTACTTTTTGGAATTCTTGTCAAACGCGGCAAGATGAGTGCTTGTCGGAAGGAGCGTATTGGAGCGTAATTGGACCTACAATAAACCCCCAAGAGCGCAGGGCGTGCTCAGGATGTAGTTGAAGATTACTTTATTGATGTCATTTGGACTTTCCAACGCTTTGGGCGAAATGTATGCCGCCCAAGTTTGTAACGGTCGCGCGGGAAAGCGTCTTCAACGTGGGGGTGGTTTTTGCGAAAACCTGGACAGTCGGTCAAGATTCGTTGGTCGGACGCCGTGGTCCGAGGGTCAGTTGGACTCCTCTTCCAACGATTCCCGCCTTTCGGGACTTGGAGGATATTCGTGGCGCGGGTCTCGAGACTTACGGTCGAGCTTCTAGCGGTTTTCCGGTTGCCAAGTAAGTTCTCTAGTTGCGTTCGGTTTAAATATTTAGAGTTGCGCCCCGCGTTTGATTTAATTATTTAGAGTAATTGTGTCAGTTTATGTAAAGTGTTTAGTGTTTTTATGTTTTTATATAATAAATATATTTTATGCCAAGCGAGTGTCTCATTTCATTGAGAGAGTGAGTGTGATAGAGCTTAGCCCCCATAATTCAGCGCCGCCCCTGGCCATTTTGGCCCGATCACAAAAAGAGCCGCGACAATATCTACTTTGATTCCTTTTAAGTTTTTGCTTGTTCTTATTTGACGTCCCTATACTACAAGAGTTTTTACACTCTTCATAATTTTTTCTCGTTCATAGCTTACTCTGCATGGCAGTTATGTATGCTGTGCTATGTCTATTGCAATTCTTATACAAAGCAGAAAAACTTCTATCTCTGATATTATACATTCTTTATGTATGATGGAAACTGTGGAGCTGAATTCCCAGTCCATCGCAATATTTCTGTGCACCTGCCCTAGATGTTCACAGAAATCTTAGGATCAGTTTTATAATATGAACGTGTGGGTACATTAAAACACAGTCTCGACAAAGTTCTATTTAAAACGTTCGCATGCCTCATTATAAGGAACGACTGATGTTTCAACAAAAAAATCACTTCCTTATTGAGCGCTACATTATACGACGTTGCAATAGAAACTGTTGTACTATACCATTGCAACACCAATTATCGTATTTTACTTCATAGTAGGCGTTGGCATTCGACTATAATTTTGCTGTAAAGACGTTTATGATCCCTCGGAGATATACTCTGTGCTTTATGTAATATTCCTCTGATCTTTTAAATTCTTTACTGTTCCTTAGAAAAATATTGCGCTAAATATAACTCCTTGAAATGTGATTTTTATAAGTTCTGCTAGAAAGATGCGTTTTTAAAGGATATTATTTTAGGTGTTATTAAAAAGAATAATTTTGTAGCGTTTAAAAATGCAGTGTTATCTCTATTACAAGTGTGAAATAGGGATGCACCGATTAATCGGTAGATATTCGGTAATCGGTCGAATCGGCTCTTTTGCTGGTTAATTCGTAATCGTTTTATGATATCTGTGCAACTTGCGTAGTATATTTAGTATGTAGCTCTCTTATAATAATATTCGAGAACGACGGTAGTGCAGGATTTCAAAGAAAATGTGTGCCTTGTAAAACAACTCCTTCCCGCATGATGTGGAATTCTCTTGACGAACCCATCGCGAATTCCAAACTAGACACCACCTCGTCCCTTCATAATTTCAATATCGGCGCTTGGTGGATTTTAAGTTTGTACCACTGATGAAGGGTTAAATACCCTTTGAAATAGCATTCATATTTCCGTTGTTATGAATTTCATATATTTCTCTTTTAAAAAGCATTAGCGATTTAATAATTTGTCGATATTGTATTACAAAATTTAAACTAACATCTGATCAGATATACCAGATTTAAAATAATATAAAAACTTGGGAATCGAACAAAATTTAGAATTTCGATGTATAATTATTGTGTTGAATGTTGTATTAATTAAACAATCACTGCAATAATGAAAATTGGCAAGCTTGTTAAGACATTATAATTCGCTATTTATAATATAACCCCCAGTAACCCAGCATTTACTTTTTAATACATGTACGTAGTTAAATATTCATGTTGTTCAAATTGGCAGGGCCTTAATTTATAAATCTGGTAACTCATATTTAAAAAAAAAAGCTTAATCACACCCATACATGACTATAAACTTTATTTGTTATTTTATGTTGTTATAATAATTATCTCTAATAAATGATAATTAATATATTAATATATATTTTTATTGATAATGATAATTTTTTAAAGCTTAATTTATTTAGATTTTTTTTATAATTTAGTTGTTCTGAAATCTACCGTTTTTGAGTACAAAAGAAAAAAAATAGACATGCACCATTAAATAATATTCTAACATAAAACGATTAATTTTCGTGGTCACCATGGATTGTTTATGTTCATATTGGATAGAATTGACAGATGTTATTCATTTTGACGTTTACGCGGCGACAACGCAAAAACCCACCAAAAAGTTGTGATAAAAAAACCAACAGGGGTCGCACATTTCAGCCCCCTGTGAACGTGGGAGATAATTGAAAATATTACTGTGGTAAACCTTTTAATAAATATAAAAGATCTACCAAATATCATTCTCCTACAATTATCCAAATTTGTGAAATAAAATAATTACCTAATTTTACTGCTCCCCTTTAGGGGGGTGTAACTCCGAAAGGAGACATCTAAGGAATTTTGTTTATAAGACCCCCTTAATTTTCGATGTGGAAACCTGCCAAATATTTTCGCAATATTTAAAAAAACACCCTGTATATTATTCAGAACATGAGTGGCTTCATCCATCTCTCGTTTCCGTTTTAAGTTTTGACGGTATAACCGGTCACGAGAATACTATTAACAGTAATAAAACGGTAAAAATTTAGCTTAATAACCGGTTTTATTGGTAACGGTAAAACCGCATTGCAACTCCTAGTTCCAGCACAGTCCATCCGTGGTTCCAGCTGTTGTCGGATGAATTGATGAACTGGATTGTGGATCGTTAAAAACAGTAGGTACCTGAACGAGGCTGGAACTAGCGCTGGAATTTTTTCACACATATGCTGTATGACCTGACATGTGTTTAGAAGAAGACTAATTATTTATTAGTTAACGAAAACTCATTTATACAACTAATTGTTCATAATACAGTCAAATGCTGTTAATTTCAACAAAATGATACTATCGGCGCACTCGAACTGCAGCCATTTTAATGACTTGTACTTAAGTACCACTCGAACTGCAGAAGGTAATTAAGGATGAGAGTTAACTGCAGACATTCTTTATACCTTTTCTGGAATTTCGTATTCAGGTAAGCGGTCAGAAATGCTTATACTATTCCTAAACGTGCACTACTTAAATTGAATGAAATTTAAAAAAATAAATAAAATATTTTATTTGTCAATAATATGTACATAATATTTACTTAATAGGAGTATACAATTTTTACAATCGGAAAATATAACTGCAACATTTAACAAAATGTACTCGAGAAATCAAATTGTCTTTATATTGTTCAACTTTTTTTCTAAATGCACTAGTACCAAGGTTCCGCTTTTTATAATATTTACAATTTTCGTAAACAAGCAATTCTTTTCCACGCTCCCTGAACATTATCTCCATTTCATTCATATTAATAACTAAACACTTATCATACTTGCCACATTGTATTTATACCTATACAATTACTTGTTCATTGGGCTAATTTTTGGATTAATTCTTGGAACATTAAATTAGGATCTACCTATATAATCAAAGGTTAGAACATAATTGTATGCAGTTCAAGTGTAGAGTTAAGGCATGGTCATAAAAGTTGGTAATGATGGGATTAGAATTTCTGCAGTTCGTGTGCACCAGATGTTGTTTGTCAAGTAAAACCTAATTTTCATAACTTCTCTTTTAGTTTTTTCCATGCTTTAAAACAATGTTACCAACCAAATTAAACTACGGTGACTTCTAACTGAAGAAGAAAAAAGACAACTCCAGCTGTAGGTAACTACGTTATTGAAAACGGAACACAAGGACTAAACAAATTCTGAAACTTCTCAAACAATATTAGATAGGACGAGTTTAAACATGTTGCCGACGATCCGTTAAAACTATAAAAAGCGGACATGGAAAAACTTTAAGTGCATTATTGAAACGTAAAACGTGTTACCACGGTCCGTTTTTAAATGTATTACGTGAACGAGATGTTCGAACAACATTGTCTAATAAAAAACGATTACAACGTGCTTAGCTTCTGAACGTAAGTGCATTATGTAAGTTCACGAACACGCACGCAATACGTCTATAAATGTTGACTGAAAAAAATAACCATAAAAACTCACTGGAACGTTTCTAGAAATAGTTTTCACGCTAACAAACGTAACACAACAATAAAAATAATCAGCTTTATCGGTAAATTAACACACTGGTAAGCTTTGAAACTTGTTACACGCATTTAAAAAACACATTTACACATCGCAAGTTTATAATTTATCGATTCTTTTGCTACGTTTGTGGAATATGAAAAGTACTTAGTCAGGTTTGCAATCGTAAACAGCAGTTGTTGAAACATAACTTTAGCAAACGAATTCGGGCTCCTCTAGTCAAGTTCGTACAAAAGTGTAGGAGAGTTCTAACATAGTGTTGTTTTTTAAATTGCTGCACAAATTTTCGATTACCCTCCAGTAACTGTATTAGAGTTTCTGCTTGAGATACGACGACCAATAAAATTTTGCCATATATCACAAAATGACGTCTCGAATTGAAGGTTGGAAAAGAATTTTTAAGATTGAAAGAAATCAGGAAATAAGGCGAAACTTCGATAAAGTACAATCTAACAACAGAAGCTGAAGTAAAAAAACTTAAAATGTGAAAATTTATCATGACGATCTCATTTTTACTGAACAAAAATATTATGCAGAAGCTTGCCTGTAAAGTTCATTGATGATGATTCATATATTTGGCGCACGGAAGAGAGAGTTCTTAAAAGCTCTATAATGCTTCGTTAAATATTTTTTAAATCTATTATAAACATGTTTATGCAAAGGCTACGCTATTAATGATTGAATGTAGGCAAAAGCCATATTTCCGCGAAGGTGTTCCCCTTTCGGATTCCTGTACCCTCTGGTGACAGCGCTCCTTAAAGGAGTCCTGTATTTAAAAAAAAACTCCAGGATTTTTTAAGGGTGTCTTTCTTAACACATCCTCTGCATTTATCGGTCTCTAGGAGCTCTATTATAATGTAGAAGTGTTTGTTTAGCAGTGTTCTGTAAAGAGTCATGTGTTTGCTCTGATGTCTACTCTGCTCATCCTGTCAAGGACGGTCACGATTTGTTGTCGCTAGAATCTGATCAAGGCTGTGTTTATTGTATCAAGAACATCAAAACCAAATGTTTTGCAGAGTTAAACGTGCCGCTGGCCATTTCCTTCGGAAAATAGGGCACAAAATGAAAATTTGAATGATAAAGGTAATTTTTGCAATCGCGTTGGCCACGAAACGGTCAGAGATAAAATCGAAATTTGTTTATTCACCGATGCGCTCATCCTTTGCGAGTGAGATGGTGAAAAGTTTTTGACAAAATCTCAAACGGTTCCGGACAAAAACGTGAAAAACGAGAACCTCGTAAAAACGGTTTTCCCTATGTTTAACGCCCATGCAAGTCTCATAGATTTAGTTATACAACTCAAATCATAGCGCTTTTGTAGGGGTTTCGTTTTTGACGTTTTTCCTCGGAACCGTTTAAGATATTTTCAAAAACTTTTCACCATTTTACTTGTTGCTCCGTACTACAAAAGGTTAATATCAAAACAAAATTAAGCACAAATGTAGGCTTTTAAAAACTACATGAATCTAAGGAATAGCTTACTGAAATGAAGAATTCTAATTTGAAAAAAGAGTTCATGGTTACAGTACGTATGAGCGAAACGTCGGAAAGCGAATTGTCGCAGCGGTATAGATTTTTACTGTAAAATGTACAAAACTTTCTTATAGTACCAAGTGTTTTTTTTGTGATTTGTATTAGTTTTTTTGTTGTTGTTATAGTCGCCAGCGTGTTAAGACTTTAAAATGAGTTCGCATTCGGTCTAAAACAGTATTGAGAAGCTTTCGCGAAAACCTTTTCTTGTATGAGGAAGTGTGGGGTTTCATTTTGTCTTCTTTTTCTTCTTCTTCTTCTTCACTCCATGGCTTAGACAAATTGCCTGTTCTACCTTCACAATATGTTATTTTAGTTGTCCCCATCTTTTTATGGGTCTTCCTAATTCTCTTCTTCCTCGTGGCCTATACTTTCTTGTTATCTTTGGCAATTTTATTAGTTTTTGACAAGTTTTGTTATATTAGTTTAAGAAATAACAAATTAACTTCGATATTTAAAAGATGAAATTGAGATTTAAAACATTTCCTTATGTAAAAATTAATACAATGCGCTTAAAGCATTTTTGCATATTACAACGTAAAACTATTTTAATGTTTGAAATTTTACGAGTCTGGCTAAATAATCGAAAGACTTTTATGGCAGATGACAAACTACTTATATTAAAATTGATGTTCCAATATAATGCGACATTGTAACAAGACGTAAATGTAACTACAAGCAATTGACGAAATGCTGAACATTATGTAAGTTTCAAGGAAAAATTAAAATTTCTTGTCGGAAAGTTAGTGTGCAAAAAGGGCAATCCTGCAAAGTTGCAAGTTGTAAATTCAGGGTAACCCTTCCTCGGGGCGCAGTAATATAGCAGCGCGATAGGCGGCGGTGAAACGTCGAGTAATGAGTATGAATACGTCACGTCAGAACTTGAACCCCGAGCAGTAAATAGCGGCCCAACTTGCCGACCGAGTTGCTCAGGTTGAGCGTAGAACGTGAGAATATATTACTACAGATTGCTGACTAAATTAGATCGCACCTTGCTTATGGTTGTCTCCCGTCACGTCTTAAGGAGACAGCAATGAGATTAAGAGTGGAGAAGTCTGATTGGGTAGCAGGAGATTCTCGTTAACACCGGACCTGGCCCCGTTTAGTCCAGTTTTATTGAGCCACTTAACACCTACCGACTGATGGTCGATCAATCGCGGCCACGGAGGAACTTCCGCCAGTTCCGGCACCGATTTATGGCGCCACATTTCCTCAAACATGGCTCCAATCTACGGAATTCCAATCTAAAATCAACCGAGCTTACATGTGAAATCGACACAAAAACTATCCAAGGTTTTTACTCTATACATACGTCTTCGAGTGGGTGTAGTCCGGATACTTCTGGAGTCGCTCATCTGACTACCAATATGCAAAATGTCCCGCGACAGCTACTTTTTAACTTTAACCCTGATTCAACCAAATGTAGGCCTGTCATTTACAAACACCAAACTCTCAAGCATCTTGTGTTTTTCCAACTTTGTAACAAAAAAAGTCGTTAACTTAGCTACAAATTTTCCGTATAACCGTACAGAATAAATTAGTGACACAAAAAACGTTTCAAAAAGTATTACACGGAGTTTCTTATTTTGTCTTATGATTATATTGTTTTACAGAAGAAAATTAATTAATTCAAAGGTATTCAAGACTTTGATGTCAGTTACTTATTCTGTAGGATCGAATAGCAAAAAATGAACCTTGAAAACAACTTAATTTAATTAATTAATTTTCATATTTTAAAATACTTTATGTAATGAGTCTATTTTTGTAAGTCATAAGAATACAGGACTCACAAAAAAATATCGCAAAGTCGGCAACAACAAAATAATAACACAAAAGTTTACAAGCAGATTATTATTAATAAACCAAGCTGCTAAAACTTTAAAAAACCTGTATTTAAATATTTACAAACATATTTTGGTTTCTTTAATGACTTGTTCGTAATTTGTAATATAATATAGAATAAAGCTGGAATTACACATAATATATTCCACTTCATTTAGTAATCACAATATTTAGTTTATTACAGTTTGGATAAGAAAGAATTTTTAAGCTTTTTATAAGCATTTTTAAATAAATGCTTCTTAATTTAAAAAAAAAAACCGTTTATGGACATTTAAAACTAATAAACAGAAAAAAACATATAATAGAGCTTTTATTAAAAATTATATAGTATAAGTACTTTTTACTATGGATATTGATAGAGAGTTCAATTTTGAATCCCATAATGCTTTAATAATTTAACGTATAAGATTAATTTTTAAGAAAAGTGAGTTTAAAAATTATTTATAAATTTTTGCAAAATTGTTGTATTCAACTAAACAAAATACAATCGCTGTAGTAATTGACAGTTTATAACTTGTCTTCTAATATTTATTGTCAAAATATAATTTAAAAAAATTAAAAGTTATATACCTACTGTCAATTACTACAGCAATTATTGTGTTTTGTTTAGTCAAATACAGGAATTTTGTGAAAAATTATAAATAATTTTGAAACTAACTATTCTCGTGTATGTTATTTTTTTATTGCTTTATTGAATAAACAATTTAAATCTTTTTCAATCGGACATGTAGAAGTTGGTCAAAAATAACAATATTTGACCCAAACAAATAAGTGAAGTTAAATAAATGTTTGAAAAAACAAATTATTGATCTTCAAACGTTATAAAAACCAGAAGAAAAAAGTAGTTTCTTTTTTTAAATTGTACATAATAAGCTGGAGCAGTGAAACAATCAAAATTATTTGCTTGGGACTCCACTCCTGCTCCGGGCAAAAACCCATTGCTCCATTGCTCCGTGCTCCAGTTCCGTGCTCCGCTCCAAACCTCTGGGTATAATAATGCTTATTTGACAGCGCAAATCAACAAAACAACTCATTTTCATGCCAACCAGCTACTTTCCGGCCTAGGCTGGTAAAGAGCTGTTATTACCATAGCAACCAGTTACATTCTGGCCTAGGCCAGAAAGTCCTATTTTCAAGCCTAAAAATTAATCGGCAACAAGTGATTTTCTGGCCTGACCCAAAAAAACGCATTTAGATGTCATTTCATAGAAAATTTCCTGCGCTTCACAAAAATAAAAGGTTTATAAGGGGTTTCCTTTCAAATATTAAAGTTATAAAAGTGCGACAGTCAAGCTGGATCACTCGGTATACAGGGTGTAATAGTAAGAACTTCTCAGCCCTCTAAAGCCTTCATTTTAAAAGAAAGAGTTTTGTTACCTACTAAGAATGAACAATATTGTGGTATGTCTTTTCAAATATGTATGGATTTAGATTCCGCACATTGAATTGTTTAATTTTTTTTAATAGAACCATATATTTTCAAATCAATTGTTTGTTAGCTTCTGTAATTGTGTATCACATATTAAACAATTTAACAATTCTTTGCCAAAACCGTTTTGATGGTAAATAAATGTTTACAGTTAAACTAAATTAAAATAATTAAGTTACAAAACTTTTTTTGATTTCATAATTTTTTATAGGCTGATCTGATTCGTTTTGTGTGGACTTAGTTACTCCAAAAGCTTCTTTTTTTTTAACAAGACCGAAGGAGACATTTTGAAAATGACTTCGTTTGTGTTCGTTTAAATTTTTCCAGTTTTAATGAGCGTACAACTTTTGGTGAAACTGTACAGCGATAAACTGTTGCCGTGGTGATCCGAAGCATACAAATGCACAAGAATTGGTTAATTCCACGGCAGTTTTATTGCTTTACGACGTTTCTTAGTGACGACGACTGGTTCGTTTTGAATTTACGACAGTGGCGGATCTTGATTTTGTGGGGTCCCAGGCGCAACCTGATCTGGAGGCCCCCTATTAAGATGGTTCACTAAAATGAACAATGCAGAAAAATCATAACGTTTTTTATTTTTAGAACCAACAAAAACATAAACACAAAAATCAAATACGGAAACAAAAAAATATTCTCAGGTATCAGAAAAAAAAAATGACATTCCCATTTAAAAGAAAAAATCCCATCTCAGGTAAAAAATCACAGTAAAATTCTGCATCATACAATACAGGTGGTCCAAATTCGATGGGACTACAATGGGTATCTCGCTTAATAGTCAAGATAGAGAAACGGTTAAATTACTAAAAATGTGCAGTTTTTTTAGAACAAACTCAGAACAGTTTTCAAAAATATTCTATCATTTCCGGTTTTTGAATTATTAATGAAAAACTGTTTTTTTGTTATATTGTGTTATATTGTGTCATACCTCCCTTATTGTTTTAAATATCGAAAAAGTGTATAAAGATTATTTTTAGATATTTTTATGTAGATTTTGCAAGTAGGTAATAAAAAAAATTTTACGCTCGCCGTTAAAAAGGTATTGCACAAACTCACCTTTTTTTAAATGGAAGCTATAGTTGGCTATGACCTATTTAAATTCCTTATTTTTTCCCTTTCAAAATATATTAGGGTTGATGTACCTATTTATTTTCAATAATACGCAAGTTACAAAGGCTTTTAAAATTTTTTAAAGATGAGAAACAAAAAGCAGGTTGTGAAAACAAAGGAAAATCGGAAAAGATAGACTATATTTGACAACAATTTTGAGTTTGTCCCAAAAAACTACACATTTTTGGTACATTAACCGTTTCTCTATATTGACTATTAAGCGAGATGCCCATGTAATCCCATCAAATTTGGACCACCCTGTACAGTACATCGGCTTGCAGTGCACTGTAATCAGATGCAAGCAGGGTTGCTAGTTTTGACGATTTGGAACCAAATTGGCTATCATTTTTGTTTAATTTAACATGTTTTTTTTTAAATTGGCATCAATGGCTATTACACAATACCCACTATGAAAATAGGTTTAAGAAGATGTTACAATTTGCCTAAAATTATTATTTTATAATTTTTATATTAACAGACAATAAAAATTTAATTTTGGTTTTTGAGAATGACGAACCCAACGATTCTGAGGCCCCTTTTTGCCGAGGCCCGAGGCGCGCGCCTCATGCGCCTGTGCGGTAATCCGCCACTGATTTACGAGATTATTTCCTTAATCGATTGTACATAAAATCTCCACACAGACCTTCGTCTATCATTCATCAGACAATTTCAAAACAATTTTCTCTATATCAAGCATTTTCGAGTCTGCTAAACGTATATCCGACACGATACTTTTTCTTTCTGTTTCTCCTCCTGATCTGTTGGTAGCAGTGAATAAGCGGCTTATCTAAGGCGGCGCAGTGAAGTGCAGCGAACAAATCGGGTGCCGGACTTAAATCCTTCTCCGAATAGGGATTCAGTCTTCCACTTTATACTACGTAATCTGATATCAATCAAGAAGTTCTCCGTAGCCTAGCTCATTAGTTTCTACTAATGAGATACCAGATACGCACATTAGTTCATGTAAATGATAGCACGTAATCCTGGTGGGATAGTTGGAGCACACCACCCATAAATTGGCAATTCGTAAACCAACGCTTTGTTGTTTATTAAATAACAAATAATTTCTTAAAGAAGTTTAGTGCTTATTTTCGCCTTCACACATTGTTTTTTTTTCTCGTGGTAGCACGCTTAAGTTTACCAATGCAGACACTCGATTTACAAACGAGTTCCGTTCCTAGACCCCTTTCTCTGTACGCTTCGTTCATTATACTAGGCATCCATTACGGAGCATACAGATTTAAATTTAAGTCGTCCATATGTTCATCAAAGTTTAAATTACCACATAATTCCACAATTTTAAATGAATTTCGACGTTCGTTACAGTAAATGTTCGTAAATCGAACATTCTTATACTGAAAATTGAATATATTTTAAGATTATACACTTTAAATCAGTGACATAAGACAACCAATCTATTCTTCAAACAAATTTTTTATACGTTTTTTTAAACTTTACAACATAAACTTTTTTTTATTGTTGTGTCTCTTTTATTCCTCGGCACCCTGTAAGTAATAAGCAGAAAGTAAGGTATTTTTATTACAGTCTTTGTACTTAATGATAACATTCATCAGTGGGGTGCGCCCCCTAGGGGGCACCAAATATTTGTGAGGGGGGTTTGAAGAAATGAAATGGAAAACTATTTATTGGAACAGTGAGTAACCAGTGTAAGACGGGATGAATTTTTTAAAACAATTGGAGGATATTTTTCTTAGTTACCAGGATTGAAAAGAAAGCACAATAAAAATATATTTGAAAAAGGGGGACGCAAGTCCAAAAAAATTAAGAAACACTGACAGTTCACAACCGATTCTTAGACAAAATTAAAGAAAATTTTAATTTAAACAAACTAGTACTGAAGCTAATTATAATAAGTACAAAAAGGATTAACAGAAAAATGGTTAATAGAATATTTCACGGTAATCCAATGTACCCTTTCGAGATTAACGGGAAAATAGGTATATCCCCTAATTATAATAAGCAGGATAAGGATTTACAGGATACTGGGAATTGGTAATAGGGCAAAAGGCCATGAGAAAATAACAAATTTGAATTGTTAACACAATCACACTGTGAACTGCTTCCACTAAATGAAGAAAATACAAAGATATTGCACATCTTTCAAAATATTGTTATTCTAAATCCAATAAGAATTTCTACCTCATTAAAACAATCTTATTAATAAATAATATAATTATTTATTAGTGTGCGTAGATAATTCCTAATCACATCTTAACTTAATGTTTGTTTCAAATAAGTTACAATAAATGGTTGACCCATGGTATTTTTTCAATGGCATTCCTTATTTTGAACCATTTTGACAGGTCATTTAGAATAACTAATTATTATAGTTTAAATAAAAATTATTTTTCACATTAATTAATTAATTAATACTCATATATAATAATATGATCCATAGTAAAATTAAGTTTGGTTGATGAAGTTCTACGAACAAAAAAATAGTAGACTTTAAAATCTTCAAAATCAAATAATAAAGATCTAATAAAAATTGATATTCCTTCATTTCACCTAAAACCCTTCAGTTGTGCTCGGATCCCTATGAAAATCTTATTACATTATAAATTAAACGTGTAGGTAACCTAAATTACTTTTTGATAATAAGTTTCATGAAATATATTTTTTTAAACGTATGTTTATTTAAATAATAATAGGCTTTATTTAGTTATAAAAGAAACTTATTATACATCAATCTTTACAACTAGTACTTCAAATTAAAATTGCAGTTTTACATGGGTCTTACAACAATGCAGATTTACAGAATATTTTAATTCGTTTGGTAATTGATTAAATAATTTTAGCCTTTTGCAAAAATTACAAATGTACGGAATCCAAGGGAATGAACTAAAATGGTTTGAAAGTTATTTATCAAACAGATTTCAAAAAACCAGGGTGGGAAAAGTAGAATCAAAGACAATTATTAACGAGTTAGGTGTACCACAAGGATCAGTTTTAGGTCCAGTTTTATTCAATATTTACATAAATGACATTACGCAGACAGTTAAATCGTATGACATGCATTTATTTGCAGATGATACGTTAATTTCGGTATCAGGTGAAGATTTACAAACAACAGTTAATGTCATAAACGAAGATTTAATTGAAGTAACAGATTGGCTTAAAGCTAATAAAATGGAGTTGAATGTATCTAAAACAAAATGCATGGTAATAGGTAGTACACAATTCAGCAATATGTCAAATGTTAACGTATTTATAGATAATAATAAAGTAGAGATAGTTGAAGAGTTTAAATACCTAGGGGTAATTATAGATAATCATCTAAAATTTAAAAAGAACATAGATTATATTGTAAAAAAAGTTGGTGCAAAAATTAGTTATTTTGGGAGAATATCGAATAAATTAAACTTTGAAGCTAGGATATTGGTCTATCATACAATAATAGAACCATACTTTAATTATTGCAGTAGCATAATATTTCTAAGTAATGAGGGGGATCTGAAAAAATTACAAAAGCAGCAAAACAGAGCTTTGCGTATCATATTACAGTGTTCTAAATTAACTAAAATTGAATATATGCATAATAAGTTGGGGTTCCTTAATATATGGCAAAATACAGTGTATAACGTTTTGGTTCTAATATATAAATGTATAAACAATATGATGCCAGGATATATGAGTAAATATCTGATATACAACAAAGAACAGCATGATTATGAAACAAGACAAAGAGAACATTTTAGACTGCCCAAATGTAAAAAAAGTAGTACACAGAACTCGCTCTATGTTTATTTAAATAATTAAAAATAACTAATGTATTTGTTTATTTAATTCTTTTTTAAGGTTTCAGCTTAACCTGAGCCTAACACGATAAGTGTAGAACAATAAAAAAACAGAGTAGGAGAATTAATTTAAAAGTGATTTATTAAGCAACTTTTAATGGTCACTTGCGTGTTTAAATTAATTTAAAAGTCACATTTCCTTGTGTTATCTCTTTAAATTTCTTAAAAACCGTTTTGGATAGATTTTGTTTTTCATTGTACTTAATGTTGACCGATGAAAAATCATATTTTTGATTTATTTGTTACTTATGCAACCTGTATAAGGTTTGGAGGAATTATAAACAGAAGCGAACAACCTTACGAGATAAATTGATAATTTTATATCAACTCAGAAGCGACCGCGCTTTTACCTTAGTCAACTTCATGGCCAGTCCGCCCCTGTGCAATAATACGAATCCTACCCCTTTTTAGAGGGATGGGGAATAGCGCTCCCTTTGCAAAACTGCGTAGCAATTTACAATAATAAATAATTGCTATAAATTGTTGATACAAATTGTCCATCATTTTCATTTTCGATTGTTAGCTTTGCATTTCCGGTGGTAATCCCGGCGATTGTGGATTCCGTCAGTTATTTATTGTGGATTTCGTTTTTCAACGGGCCTCGCTACATTTATATAAATAAACTGCACACAATTTCCTGGCGTTAATTTGCGCAAATCAAAGAATTATTATTTAATTTGATTAAATATTTGCACGCGAATTTGGGCGAGTGAGAAACAGTTTAGCAACTGCGAGTATAATTTTGTAAATTCATGAAATTTGGGCAACGCAAAATTTTAATCTTAATTTTTGTACGATTCATCAGGTGCATTTGATACACTCTGGACAAAAATTAACTTTAAAAAAATGCACTGATTTAAAATTCTTACCGATACCCACACAAACACAAATTAGGTATGCTACGATGAATTGACCAACTACTGAGATGGTTGGGTCACATTTATAGAATGAAAAAAGGAAGGAAGGAAGGCTCTATAAAGCAAGATCAGAGGGAAAAAACAAAAGAGGTAGACCGAAAAAAAACCTGGTTAGACGAAGTTAAAAAAGTTGCAACGGATAGACACATCAAATAGAAAGACATAGAGCTAGCACGAGACAGAAAAGCATGGAAAAAAGTCAGCACAACACAACTTAACAGTCCTAAAATGATATTTAAAATATCCTTAGTTGGGTGTTAATTTTTTGAAGTAGTATACAAAGAAAAGAAATAAGAAATAAGATGATATAAAGACAAGTTAGTGACAAAATGATCAAGGTAGTGCAATATCTGTACCATAAAACAGAAAATGTGGTGAAAACAAGAGACAACACAACAGAGCGATATTTTTACGACAAAGAGAATTAGACAAGACAGCATTCTGAGCCCAATATTAGTCTTAATAATAATGAATGACATCTCAAAAAAAGTTAACCAGACAACAAAGAGAGTACGCCTAGATTATAGGAAATTAGTGCCAATTAGAATGTATGAAACTCATGTATGCAGACGATCTTATTCTCTTTGAAAAGAAAAAAAAAAGAATTACAAAACATAACTGAGAAATTGACAGGTACCTAGCTAATTCAAAAACATATGGCTTGAAAATAAATTTAAAAAACAGAAATTATGGTAGTGGAAAATTATACAGAAAATGTAGTGCAGGATCAAAAACTGCAAATAAAAAAACAGGGCTTTAACTGTTGTTATTTGTTTATAATTTAATTTTTCGTTTTATTTACAGTATTATACAGATATCCAATCCAACAACATAATTCGATTTAGCATTGGGAGATGTGAAATTTATTTTTAAGTTTTATAAACATGAATCACTGGGAGCGCACATATAAAGTCCTTTAAAATTTATTAAATATTTACTCAATTTACGCTTTCAAAAGTAGGTTTGCGCTTATTCAAAGAAGATTTAAACCGATGTGGAATGATCCTAATTAAGCTGTCTGCAAATATGGGAAGTAAATAATTCATTAGAGAAAGAAACGGTTTAAGCAAAGAACTAATAACAAACAAAAATGTCCACCGTCAAGAGAAAAGTATACTGGACCTGGAGCTTTTAGCTGTAGATTAATTTATGTATATATGTCGTAGGCATAATGTTGAATCCGGCATTTTATAAAACGCCTAGGCATTTTATAAAACGCCGACAAAACGAGCAAATTATGACTTTTTCTTAGACCCATACATTTGTATTCATACAAAAAAAAAACTTTAACCAACCTTTAAACCTGACCCTCATTCATTTGGTCAGTAGTAGAGGGTCAGGTTAAAGGTTGTTTAACCCTTTCACCACTGAATATGTTTTTTTTGTAAATTTTATTGCAAAGCAAATGTATCAACAATTACAGTCATAAATATAATAAAAATGCAATTTTTTTTTTTTACATATATTAGGACCTTTGAAATGTCCTGGGATAATATGTCCCAGTAGTAATTTATCGTGGGATTATGTGTCTCATAGTAGTTTGTCGTGGGATTATTTGTCCCGATAGTATGAAATAATTGCAGTCTTTTTACAAAAATCCTTTATTGAAAACGAAAGTAGCAGTAAAAGTAGCAAAAAACAAAGCTCCTACTGAAAATGAATAAAAATATTTTTACAGATATAACACGGTTGGGATATATAGTCCTGTTTATAAATACTATTGGGACATATATTCCCATAAATATTTTATATAAATTATATTTAGTTACTTCAGTATAATTACGATATTTTTACTTAGGTACCTTATATTCCTCGTACGTCCAATTAATCAAAAACTAACTATATCACCTTTATTTTTACTTGTCTACACAAAAAAATCCAAAAAATAACGGATAAATACGCAAACTTACCACACACAGTTCAAATTTTTGATGTCCGTTAATTTCTATGTATTACGTGTTGCCTATATAAGCAAAATAGTACGCATAAACCATGCATAAACCTTAAAAACACTGCAACATGCATTTGTTATGTAATTTTGGGACGTATTATAACTCTAAGTAATTTATAAAATCTCCTGGGACATATTGTCCCAACAGTGGCGAAAGGGTTAAAGTTTCTTTTTTAAATAAATAATAAAAATGAAGCTTATAGTTTAGTGCCTAGGCGTTTTATAAAATGCCGGATTTCACATTATGCCTACGACATATACACGGCATTCTATGTAAAACAACAACGTTACAACCATTTCCGGCGAAATAAGGAACTTTTTTGTTTAAAATAATACAAAAACTTTTAATTTTTTACGATGTCTCCTGTTAAAATCACATTTTTTTAAATTGATACTATCATAAAAATAGTAATATCTCATTTGTTTTTTGGTCTGTAAATAAAAGCAATTTTTGTGGTAATTACAAATATTTTTACTCGAATAAGAAGTATCTCTCCAACGTAACTAACATTAACAACTCCAAACAAAGCCGCCTTTAATTATAAGAGCTGGGGTCTTTAAAGGGAATGTAACAAGTGTAGATACTTAAAGACATCGGCAGAATTGACTGATTGCCCTTAGCAGATAGCGGCTGTACATTTCAGATAATAGCAAATTAAGGTCCAACAACGCAGACAAATTAATCCGAAATTTGGAAAACAAGGATTCCATTCTTCTGCGAAAATGAGAAAACTTTTCACCAAAGTTTCTTTCTTAACTGTGATTGGATATACATCAAAGTTTTTAGGTTCATATAAATATTTATATTACACGTTCAGCACATGTTATACTGAGGTCCCCAATTTGTTACTAAGACCCGGATATTAAAAATTTTATGCTGATTAGCTTTGTTTGAATAAAGCCCTTTTGACGTCAGAGCTCTCAGTTTGGATAAGCACAAAAAACTAATCAACATGTAAATACTAGGATTAATGCACTTTTAGAATGATTTTGGATTAAATTTATCTTTATATTATACTCATATGCTGCCTTGTTAAACTGGAAAATTAATCTTTAAAGATCATCTTTATTTCTTGCCATTAGAAGTAGTCCATCTGCGTAACAGATCATGTTAATTAACTCTGTACCCATCCTATATCCTTAGTTGCTCTGTATTAATGTTTGAATTAATTCGTCCGTCACTAAGTTGAATGGCAAGGCGCATAGCGGAATCTCTTTGTTGTACTGCTTTGTCTACAGGTAATGGATTGATACGTTATCCATTAATTTTTATTTGTACGCAGTTGTCAGTGTACATGTCCCTTATTAGTTCAATGATAGATACTTATGTTTTATACAATATTTTTATAACAGGTGATTAGGTAATATCTAGGTTTTTCAATTATAAGCATAACAAGAACTAAAATTTTTTGGTAGCCCCGCAATTTTTAAAATATTTACACCCTTAAGAAGTTGCACATTTTTACGCATAAACTGAAATTTTCAACTAATATGTTTTTTAAAAACCCTCTTGCTGTTTTGCTTACGTTGCTGTAGTTTCACAGCTTCGTAGGACCCAATGATAAAAAAAATCTTGAATGTACTCTGCTTATGGTACCTGTCTGTATAGTCGTGAAAAAAAATCTGATTCCGCTCCTGGTTGTACTGCCTAGTTGATAATATTTTACAACAGGGGCCGGCAGCCTCAACATTTCAAAACATAATTTTTGCAGACGTGAAAATTATAAAACACCACTCTGTTTCATTAAAAATTTTATACTCATTCCAAGTAAGTGCTGAGTTTACGGTTTCTTTTCTTGCATTCTTTCCCGTTCGTACTGGCAATTTGTTTTCGTGGAGAATTTCTGCATTAAAAATTACAATCGTTTAAACCAGAGCATTATTAATGGTTCAGTGCACATTTATGCATTTTTTGTACCAACTAAAAATGATTCATAGCTTCAAACACATAACTAGATTTTAAAATAAGCTGAATATAATCATTGTCATTTGAATTACTGCCGAGAATTTGCAACAATGAACAAAACAACGTCTGTGTTTGTTTTGACGCTTGTTCTTGTAGTTAACTCTGCAAATTATTTAATTAAAAGTTTTTGCACCAGTAATTTCTACTAGAGCGACAGTTCGTAAGGCAATAACGAAAGGAAAAAAATCATGATTCCCTTCCAACGTTTTTATGTTTATGGACAAAGAATGTAATATATTTATAAAAACTCTACATGGTTGCCTACTCGCCTGCAAGTACCATTAATTAACAAAAAATATAAAAAAGCAGCCTCTTTAAAACAAATATGAAAAATTACATTGTCAAGTGTAACTGTTTATATGCGATGCAAGAACTTCTCATATAAAAGTTCCCTATGTTAATGGAATTATTTGTAGAAAACGACTTTAATAACTTGTAAATTAATAAAAACCTGAATTTGTTGAGAATCATAAAAACAGCAATGCGCTAATGATGAAGAAAAAAAAAATAAGTTAAAGAAAGAACAACTAAAGGCTCAAGTGTTGGAGCATTGAGACGAGTGCTGGTCTCAATGAACATATACCAACATGAAAAAGTAAGAACTTATAAATCAGTAGTCAGACCAGCAGTACTGTACCATAGCGAACTTTGGAAGATGAACAAGTACGAGATACACGCTCTAGAGGAAGAAAGGGATTAAGAAAGATAAACGAAGGAAGAAAGGTCGGAGACATGTGGGACAGAAGAATAAACCAAGAACTGTTGATGATGTATGGACACCAATTATCACAAATGTGATAAAGGTACAAAGAATAAGATGGCTGGGACCCGTCCATAGATTATTCATAGAGAGCAGCCAGGAAAGTGGTAGCAGGTGGTGTGGAGAGAAGACGCAGAAGAGAGAGACCCAAGACTAAATGAATTGAACCGTTAGAGAGAAATCCGGAAAGACTGGAAATAATATATTGCAGACGGGAAGCAAATGATAGCGATTTGTGGAAAAGCCATGGGTCAACTGGGTCTGGAGAAAATCTGCACCTTCATCTTGTTTAGTTTTTTACCTGTAATTTGAGGTTTAATTGAAATTTCTCGACTAATTTCGATTTTTAAACTTTTTCAAAAAAATAAAGGTTTAACACAAATTATTTTTTTGTATCGTTATTTGAGTAGATACGAAAAAACTTTAAATACAAAAGTTGTTTGGCATCACAAACTGCATAACCCTGCATAATTTTTAAATATACAGAGTGTTCCGTTTTTGAGAACCAACATGCAAGTTCGTTAATTAAAATACAACAACCTATATATTGTTACGTTTTCTTGTAGAAAATTTAATTGCCTACAAAAAAGCATGTTCTATACCTAAAATTGATATATCTCGAGTAATTTCGATTTTTAAACTTTTTCGAAAAAATAAAGGTTTAACACAATTTATTTTTTTGCATCGTTATTTGACTAGATACAAAAAAACTTTAAATACAAAAGTTGTTTGCCATCCCAAACTGCATAACCCTGTATAATGTTTAAATATACAGAGTGTTCCGTTTTCGAGAACCAATATGCAAGTTTGTTATTTTAAATACAACACCCTGTATATTTTTACGTTTTCTTGTAAAAAATTAAATTGCTTACAAAAAATATTAAGCATATTCTATACCTAAATTTAATATTTCTCGAGTTATTTCAATTTTATTAATTTATTTTTTTAAATGGTGGAGGTGCCGGGTATTTTAATATGGTAATGCAAATCAATTAATATCTCTGTTCTAAGACAAGCTACGAAAAAACTTTAAATACAAAAGTTATTTGGCATCATGAACTGCATAACCCTGCATAGTTTTAAAATATACAGAGTGTTCCGTTTTCGAGAACCAACATGCAAGTTTGTTAATTTAAACACAACACCCTGTATATTGTTACGTTTTCTTGTAGAAAATTTAATTGCCTACAAAAAACACTAAGCATGTCCTATACCTAAAATTAATATTTATCGACTAATTTCGATTTTTAAAGTCGAGGAGTTTAGAACCCAGTTTATTAATTTTTAAAAGCAGTGGAAGTAGTAAAAATATGGAGTTAAAACTAAGCAAATACTTGAAATATGATTTACTAAATATTAAAAAAGGTTTAAGCACATGAGTGCCAGAGGAGTTTATATTTAGCTTTTAATGAAAAATCGCTTTCTTTAGCTACAATTTTCCGCTGGTTTAAGGAAATTGAACGCGAAAGAAGTTTCTTTTAACAATAATAAGATGTAGGACGTCCTCCTGCTGCTGTTTAAAAAATAATTAAAGATGACAATAGGGTTACATAATTATTGCTTAAAAGTTATCCAGCTCTGTGAAAAGTCATCAATACTCAAAACGTTGGCTCTTTTTAGCTTTTCACTTTACTTTGGAACGTTAAAAACCAGGGGGACCTGCCATTTTTCGCATGGGGGCCCAAGAGTTCTAGTAACGCCACTGGAAAGGCCCCAAAAAAGCGCCAAAGGGTGCCTCGTGTTGGACATAGCTCGTATACAAGTTTTGAAAAATCCAAAACTTTTATAGGGTTGCCGCGGATATAAGTTACGTCAATGATTTAAGGTGTGCCGTACAACTATTCTTGTGAACAGAAATGTTTGAAACACTGTCTAGAAATTTCGTTCAATAAAAAAAGTATTTTCGTAAAGGATGTCACATGCAAAGTATAAATATTAAAAGTCCGTAGTTGTATTAAGTGATAAAATCGTATTTTATTTATGGATCAGATATCTACATCCACCACATACATACATGTATTGTTTGCTTCTCTAATGGCGACCAGCACGAACGATCGAGGCTTTAATTAAAAATTGATGTGACTGTTATCAGCAGTTAGGGATCTGATACAAGTTATTACTTTATGGCCGGAAATAAAACTACACTAACGGGGTGCTACTTTATTGCTCTATATTTCGTTCACTGTGGGTGGGAATATTGTAAAACCAATATACATAAACATACATTTACAACAGAGATAGCGGCGCCTTTACAGCGCCTATAGTCAGGTTTATACACATAAATTCGGATAGTGACCACCTGACCACCGCTTATTCGAAACTAGCCCATCCCACGGTTACCAACCTTCACGCATTTCTTTCCAATCCGTAAAACGTATTTTTTTAATACTCTCCGTCTTACTTTATACACAAAACTGTTAACCTAAAAAATACTTTGTCGTCCGTAAAGCACTTTTAAATATTTTCAGTTAGAGAATTAGTCGGATATCAATTTTTGTACTTTGTATCTTTGGTGAGTCGCTGATACCGATTAGAGGAGATTTGGTAAATCCCCCGAGTTCCTGTGCATCCAACAAATCACATTAAAAGCTAAGTCGCGAGGATTAGTATTTCTTCGTTAAAACTTTCTTCATCACTTTAATACCTCAACATTTACCAAATCATTTTGTACTTTTCTAAAGTTCCAGCCTTCTCGCCCCAATATAACATCCAAATATTTAAAGGATCACCTTTTGTTATAGTAAGTACTATAAGTGGTGTACAGTAGGCAGATACTTAAAATAGAGTGTTATGAAATAATGTACAATGTATGTATTTGCTCAAAGGTATTGGGTCTAAGCATATTAGAAATATGGAAAATGGTGAAATAACACTCGCTGTATTTTTGGATTTTCGTAGAGCCTTTGAGACGATTGATAGAGAATTATTAATTAAAAAATTAGAAAAAATAGGGATGAGTGAGGTAGCATTGTCTTGGTTTAAATCATACTTACAAAATAGATATCAAAAAGTTAAATATAATAGAACTATATCATCTTGTTTAAAAACCACACATGGTGTACCACAAGGAACCGTTCTGGGTCCTCTGCTTTTTGTTGTTTATATAAACGATATGGTTAAATACGCCAAACATTGTGAAATAAAAATGTTTGCGGACGATACAATGTTGTTTGTTAGTGGATTTAAAACAATTGAGTTAGTAGATAAGATGAATTTAGATCCAAGTAATATTTATAAATGGCTATGCGATAATAGTTTATGTATTAATGTTGATAAATCCAAATGTATGATTTTGGGAACCAAACACATTATATTATTATATAAGACAAATATTTATAATGCTAATCTGGATATAAAAATTAGCAACACTAAGTTAGAAAGAGTAACCGAAATTAAATACCTTGGTGTTATATTAGATGAAAATTTAACGTTTAAGTTACACACAAATCACATGATGAACAAAATTTCCAAAAAGTTTTTCTCTTCAAAAGATGTAGCAAACACAAAACACATTAGTATGTAATGTACACTAGAGTTTTACTGTATAAAACAATAATAGCTCCTCATTTTGAGTTTTGCGCTTCATCACTTATTAATTTAAATAAAAATGAGCTTCAACAATAAATACAGAAATTACAAAATCGCGCCATGCGCACTATTTTAAGGTGTTCAATTCATTCCCCTATCAAGGTTATGTTAAATACACTTCAATTTATGAGTATTAATCAGAGAATAATATTTAGAACATTAGAGCTAATTTTTAAAATTAAACTACAAAAAACACCAAAATATCTGTATGAAAATGTAAAATTAGTCCATGAGATCCACAGTTATAAAACTAGAAATAGGCTTGATTTCGTTATAGAGAAATGTACCTACTAAAAGTCAAACTGCGCGTTCGTTATTTTATCAAGGTTTTAAAATATTTAATAATATGCCGCATCAAATCAAAATATTATGTAATAATTATAAGAAGGGTATTAAATTAATTAAGGAGTACGTATTAGAACGCTATTAAACTATTACCTATTTTAGATATTTAGAATTTAGAAGATTTTTATTTTATTTCATTTTATTTTTATTTTTATTATATTTACTATTACTATTATGCTACAATGTAATAGCAATTGCTAAAAATAAGATTTTTGCGGAGCATATCTTTTTTCCTCATACGCTTTATCGATTTCTTTTACTTCAATGAAGGATTTGAGTCTTTTCAGTAACAGTTTTTCAAACAATTTGGATATCATCGGTAATAATGATATTGGGCGATAGAAAGTTATATTATGCTCTGGTTACTTTGGTGGCAAATAAGTTAATTTACAAATTAAAGACCACATGTCTAAATTTACGTGAAATCCTACAGAAAGATTAAAATTCAGCACTAAATTACCCAATTTGCTTTTATTTAACCAACGTCGTTAATTTCATGATAAACAAGATTCCTAGGGCGACCCTCAAATTTAGACCAGTCTATAATCAAATCCAAATTTTAAAGAAATGTTAATAACAACAATGTTGGTTGAATTGATTGATAAATGCAAAATTTATTAAAGAAAAATGAACTTGTCTTGTAAATTATTTGATAAAGCACTATAATCGTTCTCACATTGTTTCTGCAACACTGGCTAAAAAGATATAAATACATCGTTGCTATTCTTCATGAATTTATTTCCAGTCAATTTTTTATTGCTCAACGACAATAACATTCACTTTTATTATCAGCGTCGATTGAAAAGGTGAAAAGCTTCGGCTTGTTATCGGTTTCATCCCCCAAGATAAATAAAACGGACGGTTTATGGTAAGTACTCGCGCATTTTCAAAAAACACAAACAAATATTCGAGCGTTATCAAACTCAAAAGGGATTAATGTTTGATTATTTACACATCCAACAGAATGTGATGGAAAAATGTTTTCTTAGCTGTATTTATCGACAAAATTTAAAAGTAAAATCGTAATTAAAACAAAATCTGTTTGTACTGCAATATTTATTTAAGCGAAATTTACTGGAAATGTTTATATAACTTAATCATGGTTTATTCTGCGCACCTCATTTGTGCATACGTGGTGTTGGAATCTTGATTACCTTGGGTATCAATGGAACGCAGCTAAATAATATGTCCTGAGTGGGCCAAAAGTAGGCTTACAGTTGTTTCACTATTTGTTCACGTTTTATATTCTATATTAAAATTCAGGTCAGGTGAATAGCCATAACTGGGTGTACTGGGCTGATGAAAATCCCCATTTAACCATCATGTATCAACTGAACCAGCTTGGTGTCACAGTGTGGGGTGCATTGGCCAACAAAGGTGTTGTCGTACCAGTTTTCTTTGATGGAACTGTGGATGGGGCGAATTACCAAGAAATGCTCCGTGAAGTGGTAGGGCCACAACTCAAAACCAGAGCTAACTTCGGCGAACTGTTCTTTCAGCAGGACCTAACATCTCCATTAAGCTTTGGCAGTAAGGGACCACCTTAACCAAACCTTTGCACAGCGTTGGTTCGGAAGAAGGGGCAGCATCGAATGGCCACCACATTCACCTGACCTAACACCTATGGATTTCTTTCTTTGGGGTGTAGCGAAGAACAAGGTTTATGAGAAAAATCCACTCACATTGGACGAATTAAAAGTGTACATCTCAGAAGCTATTATTGAAATTGATGCAGAGCGGGATTTGTGTCGTGTTGTGTGTCATAGTGTTCTAAGCAAATTCGAGAAATGTTGAAACAGGACATTTTGAGCACTTAAGAGATTAAACTATGCTAAAAAAATATAAGAAAAGTGTTAAACAAATGTACATAAACAGTATTTAACAAATATGATTGTAATGAAATGTTTAAAAAAAAAGTGTAAAGTGCATACCTACTAAGTGTAAGCCTACTTTTGGCCCACCCTGAATATGTCAACTTTTTTTTAAACTTCATTTTTGTCTTGGAGATTGTAAAAATTTAAGTTTGGGAATACAAGCTTACTAGCTTTGATTTGTTCATTTAATTAGAATATCGCCTCTGATCAGTTTTTTCGTAATTAATTGGCCAAACTTTACTTATTCCTTTGATATTTGTGAGTTAGTAAAAAATTTTGTGTCTTCAATAAACTGTTAAAGATAAAAATAATGTGAAGATAAAAAAAAGAAGCATAAATTGAATTAACTAAATAAAATACAATATAAGTAATAAATAAATGTTTTTTTTTAATTATTGTTTTTTTTTTGTACAACTTATATTGCATTTATGTTTGTGTTTATTTTATGTACACAATTTTAATCAATAATAGTTTATCAAAGTCGTGTTTCCCATTTTTAGTTTTATTGTCTTTTCATATTTTTTATAACCTGCTGTGATTGACTTAATATGTGCGTATGTCATAGAAAAGTTTCTCGAAAGAGTTAATCAAACGGCACATTGTGTGATAGTTTAATAAATTAGTTAAAAGATAAGTGTATTTGACAAAAATAAAAAATATAAAAAAGAAAATTTAAAAATCTAAAATCTCAAAAACTTTATTGTATTTCTAATAATGTAGGCATAAGTTTATTCAAACTTTAATTTTATTAATAACGCTTGTCAAATGTTTTAAAGTAGTTTTTGATACTTTGTGTTTTGTATCATTATGTTTATAGGCTACTTTATATAAATAGTTTTGTCTAATAGTACCTACTTCAGTTTAAAAAAATTCTGACACTAGTTTTGCAGATTCTTTGTTTATTAAACTTTGTGATAATATAACCTCTGATAATATTTACAAACTGCCGCCAGCTATTATAGTTGATGTATTCATGTGAAATTAAGTTCTAGTGCCTCCAGGAATTATACCAACAACTAATTTAATGTGTAATTAATTATGTATTGCTTTTTGTTTTAACCTCTATTGCCCTGTGAATAATTTTGATCATTTAGAAAGAACAGTCATCATTTGAACATATGAATAATAATTACAAAATATTTATGAAAGAGACTAAACGATTAATTCGGAAAAAAATAATGTTAATAAAAAATTTGGTTTGGTGTACCTACACCCTTTAACAAAGTAGTATACGTTACGTTACCAAATTGATCAGTTAAAATACTTAATAATTAATATGAAGTTTCTGCAATATTTAATATACACTTGTAAACTCTGTCTTTCATAACCTTGACATAATACTAATTAATAATTAGCTATTGGATCGTAGTCTAAACACTGTATTCGAAAAAACAGCCAAGGACCGTCAATGTTGCACACATTTGGTGATAAATGACACAAATCTGTTAAACTCATAAAACAAGTGAATGTTGGAAGAAAATTTGGTGACAGCTGTCAACAAATGTAGCTCAAAAACTTTATTCGTTTTTTTATAGACGTGCTTGTACGCATCTATCAAAATTTTTATCTGTATTTTAAGACTTTTGATGTGAAATAAGTAAATAATGTAAAATAAAGGTAAAATTTAGGTCATTACCTTTTCTAATTATTGTAAAAAGAAGTATTTTGAAAACAAAGGGGTTAATTGATATTGAACTTGCCAAAATAGCATTTATTTTAATATTCCTCACATAATTGCTGTTTTCCTAATAAAATTTCAACATTCTCAAAAGTTAAAGTTTGGTCTGATATACAGTTTTATATATTTTATTTTAGCTTGTATTTTTTTTTAAATATCATTTGCGCTTAATATATTCCATGTACACATTATTAGGAAAATAAAAGAAAAGGTTTTAATAAATTATTAATGACACTCCCTATGCCAAAACGTTATAAATAAACAAGTGAAAACTCTGATATTGATTGATTACATGCGATTACAAATATTTTGTTCTGATAAACGAGTTATTTCCTGTGTTTAAGGAACAAATTTGTTTCAGGTATAGTAAATTAGTACGAATTCCAAATATTTACCGTTGGCATTAAATAATTGCTGACATGAATGGAGGGCGCAAACGTGTTATTAACTTTTAAAGTTATATTCGTTATTCTTGTTAAAGCGGTATTTTAGTAAAGGACGATAAACCGGAGGTTATATTTTTATTATCAATCAATTTCGGTTCGACGGGGAGTCGATACTTATTCCACCCACTTTAATGGCATTATGATGTTTTACTACACTGGGTTGTTTATTCCCTTTAAGGTAAGACTAAAATGTATTTATACGACAAGCCATAATATTTCACAAACCAAAAAACGGGAGACAAGCTTTTGGATATTCATGAAATTTATATGAACGTTCAGAGGCGTTCATTGTCCACGGTTTATAAAATTTTGTGACTCCGTTGACATATAAATTCAACACTTGAAAAATTTTATTATTTCCATAGAATTTTAACACATAAAATTGTGAATTGTCCATAATTTTATATAAGGTTAAATAATTTTAACAGTTAACTGGTTGAAAATGATCACATAATATAAAATACTTATAAAATAAAAAATTACTTATTAAACATTTTAAGTACTTAATGGACATTTTTTTATAATAATAATGTCACACCAAAATTTTTATTTAAATTTATTAATTTTAATTTGTTGTAGGGGAGTGTGGGGTACATTCGGCCCTTTTTTATTAAAAAATGAGTCACATGAACATGCATTTATACAAAATAAATTTGTAATTACCATACACATCTACATACATTAGGAAGGGATGGGACACGGGCTTGTCTCACTGTATTGCCTCTTTCATCTAATTATTTTCATTTTTCCAAAATGTGAAAAAGTGACAAATGTACCCCATTGGTGGGGTACTTTCGGTCTAGGAGTGGGGTACATTCGTCAGTACATTAATAAAGTAAACTCACTATAAAACTGACGTTATTTATTATTATTTATTTGATATTGTTACTTAACAGTAAAACAACTGAAGTTATAACTAAAAGTATACATGGAAGAAGTTCTTGCAGTGCCGGTTTGAGGCGGAGGCTGCAGTTTGACAACAATGTCCGAAATATTAATGCCACTTATATCTTCCACCAATGGAAAATAGAATATCTGACTAAATTCTTTTCTTCTCAGAAACTTTATGGTGTATGTGCAGAAATTCATTTGTTCGATGCGACCTGCATAGTGAATCATTACTGCAGACCTTGTACGAAATTTAACAAGAACATAGTCGCCAACTTCAAAAGCTCCTTCGGAAGCAGTTTCTAGTTCTTCAAAGTCATCACTGCTGATGGATTTAACATCATTTAATGAGATATCAGAATCGCTTGAGTCTTCATCTTTTTCCTTTTTCTGCTTTTTCACCTTTTTGTCGGTAGAATTTTTCTCTTCACCGTCCGTTTTTTAACTTCCTGCTTTCTCTTTTTTTCCAATTCTATATTCTCTCTAATCATCAATTCAGGAGTGTCTGTGTAAATTGTCGATTTTGACTTCCTTTTACCACTTCTTGGCTTAGTGATGGATGCTTTGGGATAAGGAACCAATTTTTCCAGACTGAGACCAGAAGTTGAAGGTTGCTCTGAAGAGTATAAAAGGTGCGGAGGAGTACCCTCTCGCGAATTTAGAGTCTTATCATTAGCAGCATCAATTGATACATTAATATGTGAGCCATTGTATTCAGGGCTGGCTGATATATTCTTTGGATCTTCATCATAACGTGGGGTTTCTCGTGGAGTTTCATCTAAGATTAAAGGTCTATCCGTGACACTGCTTGCCACAAAATCATCATTAGAAAATATTAGCCTATTGATGGGCCATAGACCGGTTTTCTCAAAAGCGTGAGTAATATTGTTGATGGAAAATGCATTTTTGTACGCTTTGTTAGCCAAATATCCAATGTTTCTTATGGTTATGGCCTGACCTGGATGTGCTAACATCCAATCGTTGAATGCTGTGGCCAGGTAAGCTTTAAATGGGGCATAAACTCCCACATCTAAAGGCTGGAGCCTGTGCGTCGTATCTCCAAACAGAAATAAGCACTTGTTAATTTAATTTTTTAGTTAAATTACACTTTAATAAACCTAGAGCTATGATAACATAGAGACTAGAAAGTATGGGGTAGATTCGGCAGCATGACGAATCTACCCCACCATTGCTGGCCGAATGTACCCCATGAGTATATTTATTACTATCCAAGATACCCACACAAAACCTGCCTAATTTGATATTAAACTGTACCGGCATTTGTTTTAAATAGCATTTCTCTAACATATGGCAAAATTGACATGCATTTATTCTCACTCCAAATATAATAGTTATTATCTGTAAATTTGTCAAAAACTTACCTTGCCTGGGGCATGAACACTAATTATATTACTAACACGTAAATACACAATTGCCACCATAAATACGTTACCAAATAACATGGCCGTTTGTCTGAAGATATGTCATGACGATTTTGGCGGAAAATTTAAAAAAGACTAACTTTCTCATCAAAAGACGAATGTACCCCACACTCCCCTAATACAGTTTCGAAATAGGATATTACATAACAAGAATTATAAAAACAAAGTAAATTGGAAAAGTTTATCCACGAGTGCCTAAATGTTTTACAACCCAATAATTTGTTATTTGAAGTTGGTTAAAGTTTTATTTCAAGTAAAAGACGGCCAGTCTAAAGGTGGGTAATTTTTTTTAATGAGAGCAAATGTATTGGTTTATTTTCATCATTTATTTATTTAACAAAAGCTTTTAGCAACCTTTACCGTGACCTATTCCGAGTTATTTTTGGTATTTGTATACGTAACATTAGTTTTGGCCGTACTGATTATTATTAACACCCGCATTTTATCCTCCTTCTTTACAGTTTATATACTTACATTTTTCTTAACTCTTAACTTTTATTAAGCAACTCTGATTTTAATTTTCGCGTATTTATTAAAGTATGCTTTGGTTGTTTCTATGTAAAAAATATTTATATGAAACGTCATTCTGACAGACATCGTTTATGTTATTTTCGCCATATGCAAACATGAGGTTAATTAGACCGCCTTGGGCGGCACCATAAGCTTTTTATACACATACATAGGTCCTACTCACACGCGCACACACAAAACGTATGACGAAAGTAATGTGGTGGCTACAGCAGTTTATTTAATATTAATTTAATATGTTTAAACTGGGTACATCACGACGCTGAGATTCTTCGATAGCTCATTTATTAATGAAAATATCAAAAAACGTTGAAAATAAAAGTTATTTGTTATCATTTACTACATAATTTAAATCTTATTTTAACTATACACAGTGTTTTGTTTTTGTGCACTAATACTAAACATTGTTTTTTTTTTAATATAAAACGCCCTATATATTTTGTAATTTTTAGATGTAAAATTAAATTATCTTTCAAAAATATTTTAAATTGCATTTTGCACCGTTTTTAAGTTATTAACGTTTTTTTGAATACTTTCACAGATGCAAACCTTTATAAAAATATTTATATTTATTAACATAACAACACCAGAGCATTTTACTCTGGTATATTATTGGACAATAGTGTCATAGTGATTGTTGACTAGCTAAATTTTTAAAATAATATACAGGGTGTTCGTTATACTCGGTTCATTTTAACTTTAAACGCATATAATTCATGTTTTTTTTTTTAATGGAACACCCTATATATTTTACATTTTCTTGTAGAAAATTAAATTATCTTTCAAAGTTTTAAAGCATGTTTTATGTCTAAATATAATATTTTTAGAGTTATTTCGGTTTTTATGATTATTTGGGAGTATTTTACCTAAAATATCGGTAGAAGTCTTTAAAAATTCAAAAAAAAAATGCATGAACTGTCAACGTAATAGTTTTATTCGATTCATTTATACTATCGTCACCTAAATCAATAAAAAACTAAAAATGTTTCATTTTAAACCATTTATTATTTATCTAAATACCTACGTTGCAATGATAGTTATGTATTGATAATGTACGAAAATAGTCTGATAGCATATAAGGTTTAAACAATCACCTATCTTGACTAGAAGAAAATGTCTCTAGGCTGTTTTTGATAAAGCTACGTTTCATAACAATAAAATTGCGAAATGTAAGAGATCACGAAATTACAAACAAAAATTAAAACGAAATAATTGCAATAAAATAATTACAGAAGCTACAAAAAACAACAAACCTAACAATTTATAATAGGTGTTCGAATATAACACCTTTTTTCGATGCAAAACTGTATCCGTCTTATAAATGACCGTTGAACATTTCGTAGGATTCTTGGTGTTATTTGCCGAAACTCATTTTGTTTTTCTTAACTTCATGTCCTCTCGAGTTGTTGTAGGAACCATGTTTTTAATTGTACCCCACAAGAAAACATTCAAGCAACTTAGGTACGGTGATCTGGGTTTACTGCAGCTGTTCTTCCAATCTACCGATTTAGAAACCTTATTTCAAAACTGTCTTACTCTCAAACTATAGTAAGGAGCTGCACCATCATGTTAACCCTTTTGAGACTAACGGGACAATATATCCCAGACAAATGTTTATGAATACTGCTGGGCTAATTACTCCCAATATAGCTGTAATATAGCCAGTTCAGTCTTTTCAGTGCGTGCGAATATAATAACCGTTGTTTTTTACGCTAATTTCGCTATTATCTCAAATTTGCTATATTTCTGGTTCACTTTTTGATACTGTTGGGATATATAATCCCATTTAAAAAGCCTAATGGGACTATATATCCCATGATCAAGAGTAAAATTTGAATTTTTTTAAAAATATGGCTATATTGAAATCTTGTATAATACACTTATATTAACACAAAAACCATAAGAATAGGCAAATTTCACATTCCGTTTAGAAAAAAAAAATCCGTCTTGAAAGGGTTAAATCCATAAACATTCCGAGGGACGTTCTCTAACAATGTTAGTAAATCATTGTCTAAAATATTAGGTAAGACTTGCCATTAATACATTGATCAAAAAAATGTGGTCCAATAACGCGAGTCTCTAAAATTGCACCCCAAACATTCTATGACCATTTATACTGTGTATCAACAGCTCTTAAAAAATATGGCATGATAGTGAAAATTGTGCCGATTAACTGTTCTTGAATTTTCCAAGGCTACTTCCGATATTTTAGATAAAATACTCGCAAATAATAATAAGAACTGAAATAACTCCAAAAATATTATATTTAGACATAATATATGCTTAACAACTTTGAAAGATAATTAAATTTTCTACGAGAAAATGTAAAATATATAGGGTGTTCCATTAAAAAAATATGACTTATATGCGTTTAAAGTTTAGCGAAATGAACCGAGTATAACGAACGCGCTGTATATTATTTTAAAAATTTAACTAGTCAACAATCACTATGACACTATTGTCCAATAATATAGCAGAGTAAAATGCCCTGGTGTTATTATGTTAATAAATATAAATATTTGTATGAAGGTCTGCATCTGTAAAAATTTTCAAAAAAACGTAAATAACTGAAAAACGGTGCATTTTAGACATAAACAATTTAAAATATTTTTAAAAGATAACTTAATTTTACATCTACAAAATATACAGGGTGTTCCGTATAAAAAAAACAATGTTTAGTATCAGTGCGCAAAAACAAAACACTGTGTATAGTTAAAAATAATTTTAGGTTATGTAGTAAATGATAACAATCAACTTTTATGTTCATTTCATTATTTTCATTAATAAAGGAGCTATCGAAAAATCTCAGGGTCGTGGTGCACCTTGTATGTAACTACACAATTCTTAAAAAGTTTAAAGAAAAGTAGATTTGCTTAAGGGCCTATTTTTCATTTATAACCGCAACCCACAATGCGGTCTCTGTATAATTCCAGCAAACAAAAATATGCATTGAATTATTAAACTGCGCAATTTATGTTGTCTGCTTATTTACATTTCCTTTACAAAATAAATATGCATAGTATTAAAATTTGAATAACGGCATTATACGTATTTTTATTAGCCCAGCTTGGAAGTTGAGCAACACGGGGTTTACTATGAAAATAAGTAATTTCATAGCATCATGCGCTTTTGTTTAAAGAGAGATGGAAGACGAGTTAATTAAGTTCTTCATGTTACCCCCACACTTCGGGGTTGTTTCGCCCCTGGTTGTGTCGTTATATTATACTCTAGTAATATTTTATATAGCCCCGGGTTTGTTATGGGGTTGACTAACATATTGAGTTCTGTACGTCACCCCTGGGTCTACGGGGAATCCCCCAACCCTACAATAAGCAACTGCAGAAAAATCACCCTTATGAACAAATACAGACAAACAATTGAAATATAAGTGCTGTGGCTGTGAATGTAACGGCAAAGACTCTCGATATAAGTGGGAGCTTTATTTTCTATTAGAATGTAATAAAGTAATACCTAAAAGGCCATAAGGTAACTTTTTTACGTGGCAGCAAACTTCAGACGAATATAAATTACCTGGCTTATTGATTTACTGCGGGTCTCGTACAAAAGTTTTTTCAAAAGTTGCTTTTCGTTTATGTTAAATAAGAAATACGATACGTGTATAGGCATTTACAATTAGTTCCTAGGATGCACGCCTGAAAATTTCTACACTTTTACATGGCTCGGGCCTGCGAGGCCCAGTTAGATGTAATTTAAAAAAAACATTTTACATAATATTGTTTTAGTATTTATCTTTGTTAATGAATACATAAACGCTTTATAATACTACTGAACAACTTGGAATAATATTTTTAACAAATGTCGCTTAAAAAATAATTTCTGAACGTTACATGAATTGCAAACTTTAATCAAATTTTCATTACATACATTGTTTTTGCATACACTAACACACTTTTTCGGTTTATATTGGATGGGCGCAAAAAGCACCTCCTACGTTTCGGAATTTCATGTTGGTTCTCGTTGGTTTGTGGAATTTTTTCATGCACAAATTTTTGTAATTTAGGATTTTGTGATCGCCTTTTCATATTTGGAATTACCAGTTCTTTTGCCAAATCTTCCAAAAAAATTCTTTTTTTTTATGAGTAACGTCCGTTGTGTAATCTGAATGTTCCTTATTAAATTTTATGAAGGCATTTAGGGCCAAAATATCAATAACATTATCAAAAATTGCCATTGGCTAACGGTTTGGTTGACGCTTGCAAGTGTATGTCCCTTCTTTCTGATCCATAAGATCTACTCGGCCCTTGTTTTTTTTTATAATAGTTTTGTTCCAACAAGCAGTTTAAAACCGATCCCTGATCAGTTCATAAACCGGTTTATTCCCATGCGTGAGCTATGTACTAATAAATGTACTGCCCAGTATTAGCCGTTGTTGGAACGCTTTTACGACTGGCCTAACTGTAAATGACATTTGCGTCTATTGGGTTCATAAAAATGTGCGCATCGGTAGGGTAAACACTTTAAGAATCTAGCACTGTGGGGTTAGGAGAGCGATGCATAGCTACCTGAGCTCACGTTAGTTATGAACAGTGCATGCATTTAAAAATTCAAATGCTGGTACATGCTCTCATCCAAGAACTGTTTTGACCGTACACTGACTAGTTCATGTATTAATTTTATAAAAGAAGAAGAGAACTGGACATAGAAGACATATCAAAAGGGAGTAAAAATATTAACAGAACCCCTCACAAAGAGAGAAAAGAGAAAAAAGATAAAACGGATACGCTTATGAACATGATCAAGGAAGTAATGAAAGATATATAAGAAATAAAACACAACCAGAGGTCATATCAAGAGGAACGGAAGGAACTGAAGCAGAAAAATGAATTCCTGAAAAATGAAAACAAGGTAATAAAAGAGAAGATGAAATCCGTAGAAGGAAGAGTTAGAAGACTGGACAAAGGTAGAACCAAAAATAATATCGTTGTGACAGGCTTGGAGATAAAAACTGATAACAAAGCAGACCTTATACATGAATTTGTAAACCATATTGAAAGAGGAACAGGTATAATTTAGTACGCCATACAGATAGGAACAAAAGCATGTAAGTTGGAACTAGTCAAACCACTTGAAAAAGAAAAGGTAATGAAAAACAAGTATAAGTTAAAACAACTCCAAGAAATGATATAATATAAACAACGAAATGACAAATGAGGAACTGGAAATTCAAAAGAATCTTAAACAAATAGCGGAAGAAGAGAGACAGAAAGGAAGAACAACGAAAATAGGAAATCAAAAGATCATAATTGCTGAAATAGGATGGAGATGGGACAGGGAGCATGAAAAGTTAAAAGACAATAAAACAACAAACCATCAACCTCCAAAAAACTAATAGTAAAGAATAACAGATATATTAGGTCAACGATACAGGCAATGAAAAAGCACAGGAGAAAGAAAATAAATTTAAAAAAACAAGAAATAAGAACAGATAACAAGAGGACACCGGAAATGATACAAGCAATGAAAAAGGACGTGCGAAAGGAAATAAAAAGAAAAGAGGAAAACACAAAAAAACTCAACTCCAGAAGAAACACCAGAAAAGAAAAAAAGAACGTTTTACACCTTCATAGATAGATAGGCTTTAGGATTAAGTAAGTATTACTATTAATTGCTGGGGCGCACAAAAAATAAAATTAACATAAGAAACAAACTCCTTTTGCAACAATAATAATATAAATTAATTCGCAGCAGCACCTTTTAAAAAATCCTTACAACTTAAGAACGAAAAACATTCAAAAGCATTTATAATATAAAATTATAACCGTAAAAGCACAAAGCGAATGAAAGTTTTTTCTTTTGTTGGTAATAGCTAATCCCCTCTAATTAGTAACAGCGTTAGTACTATCTTTATTTTGATGTAGCCGGCTGCGTTATAAGCTCTTTCTATTGTTAAAGAGAAATATAATTTCAAAACGAGGATACACATTTAAAACTTCTAAATCTCTTACGTATCTCATGAAAAAATTCTTTTGTCAACAAAAAACGACCTCGAGAACAAACACTAAGCGGCAAATTACGGAACGTAATAGGGATGTATTTTTTAGGCAATAAATGGAAAAAATATGAAATTCTATAGCTTCGTTATTTCGAACAATATCCTTAGGTCAAAAAAATAATGATGAAAATTTCAAATCATATCGTCGTTACTAATAAATATATCAAGAAACGTACAGTTGAGAGAGGCTTATCGAAGATAACAAACAACAAATCACCGCTATGCTTGTATATTCCGGTAACTCTTCAAAATATTGCAAACGTGATGAATTTTTTGGGATTTTAAATGCCTCTAGGCTGTTTATTGTTGTGCGCTTGATTGCAAAGATGAGCTAAATCTGTTTATCAATATAATAAATAAAGATTAGGGTGATTTGAGAAACGAAGTGCAAAATATATTCCATTTGAGCTACGTTCATATGTTTCTTTGTTCTATAAACAAAAACGTAACGAATTTAATCGATTTGTTTTACAACTTCCACTGCAGGTGGCTTCATCTGTCAGAAAAAAAATTCCTAAAGTTAAAGCTCATGTTATCTAAACATAGTATTTTAATTGTTAACTAAGGTTAAACAAACGTTGGTTTTCATAAAGTTCTATAATAATATTTCTGATATTGTAATTAAAATTTATTATTTGATGCCACCCAGAGGATATGACATCTGAGACTTTTGTTACAGGCCCGACAATTCATCCCAGTGGCCCTGTCTGATATAAACAAAGTGTATACTTTAAGACAAATATGACAAATTTCAGACGGGCGTTCAACCCTGCTGCCTCCCTTGGGTCAATATGACCCATTTAAAAATTCACTCTCTTATCTCTTTTGTGCCTTTTAATATTTTTCATTAATATTTTATGACTTTGTTTATTTTGTAATAATGTATCACTTCTGTAATCATTTTTTAAAATCATGTTATTGTCTGTGTTAAAAAATTTATATAGATGTATCCCTCGGGTTAATATGACCCTTCTTTAAAGGGTGTTGGGAGAAAACAAGAAATGTCGATTTTGAGATATTGATACCATCTTATAGATATTTTGCTGTACTACATCAGAGTGTAATCAGTTTAGAAAAATACCAGTGATGAACACATTAATACATAGGGCTAAAGAGATATGCACACCAGAAAACATCAAAGAAGAACTGAACATGGTCACGAGAGCCCTGCAAGAAAACGGTTACCAGCGTAAACAAATACTTCGTACCATACAAAAATATGCCACGCCAAAAGAAGGAAAAGAAAAGAAAGAATACATCGCTACGACTTACTTGCCCTACATCAGCGGAGTGACTAACAAAATATCAAAGCTTCTACAAAAACATAAAATCAAAACCGTTTTCAACGCTCCTTTGAAGCTCTCGAATAAATTAAGAAGAACACACGACACAGGATTACACCACGCGGGAATATATAGAATACCTTGCTCCTGTGGAAAAGTATACATAGGACAGACTGGCAGGAGTATACAAACGCGTCTCAAAGAACACGAAGGACAAACAACAAGAAAACAAGTCGATAAATCAGCGGTAGCAGAACACGCCCAGGGTACAGGACACAACATCCTCTTCAGAGAAACAAAACTACTGGCCCGCGCAAACCATTTCTGACCAAGATTATATCGAGAATCATTGGAAATCATCAAGAACCCAAACAACTACAACAGAGACACAGGCATACAACTCCCAAACATCTGGAAACCAGTCATCACAAAATCACTGAGGCAGAACAAACCCATCAAGCGGAACGCTACGCCTCCACAAGCTGGATATATAAACCCAGCAACATCCCTCACAAATTGGTCGTTTTGAAAAAGACCAAGACACAATGGTCGAAACGTCAACTACTTCTAAATATAGAAGACGCGGTTCCAAACCCGGAAACCAAGATTGTATTATTGGTAATAGAATGTTTCACCGAAATGCGATTAAACAGCAGCAGTGCGCGCAGGTTCATAAATTCCTGTGCAACTCATTTAATCATTTGTGGGAATAAATAACAAAAACGAAAGTAAAAAGTGCGATTTATTGGAAACTAATTAGTTTAATTATTCGGTAAGTGTAATAGCCTCTGAAAATTCTACTTGTACTATCTATAAAACTTTGTATTATTAGTGATGAAAAAAAACTTCCTTTTATTGTGTGTGGCTCAGAGAATGATGTAAAAGTGGGAGATTTTAAAAAACAAGAAAAATCTGGAAGGATATTTACAAGCTCACGTAAAACAATGGCCAAATCTTCTTAACCGAAATTATTTTAACAAATATCCTTTTCCTATGATGAAAATGAAGGAAATTGAGTCCACAATTTTACACCCTCGTCTAATATTGCATCGGAATTCATACAATCGTAAAATGGCAAAAAAATCCAATTCGCTTTATAGCACAAAAAAAGTCTATCACATAATAAAGAATTTCAATTGCCAACACAATCACACTGTGAACTGCTTCCACTAAATAAAGAAAAATACAAAGATATTGCACATCTTTCAAAATTTTGTTATTCTGAATCTAATAAGAATTTCTACTTTAGAAATTAAAAACTCTGGATTTACAGGACGGTTTTTATTGATTTTGGTTAAAAATCCGACGTTTCGCACTTAATGTTTTTAAGGCTTCTTCAAGGGCTGAAACCAAATGTGATTACAAATTTCATTTATAAAACTATTCTTAACATGACTTGAAACGATTAAATATAAATAACATAAATTTTAAATACTAGATACAAGTTACAAATTAGATTGAACAATTATACAATAAAAATACTTACAATTTTAACAATATTCATTGAAAATTGACAAAGCTAACATGGTGCACATAACCATTTGTTTTTTGAATGTGTAGAACAATTCGAAAGTCAAAAATAACAGTGATACAGTCGCACTAATTTATTGTAAAATATAAACAGTCTTTTCATTAAAAGGATTTTATGTGTAAAAATGTAAATTAAAACGGATAACATAAAATTTTAAAAAAGACAGACACAAAAGCAAACACTTTAAAAATTTTACGTACAATAGTCAGGTTCAACACCAGTAACATTTTATAACAGTTTTACAGAAAGGGGGGAAACTGAACTATGTGGACCAATAATTTTTTAATTAATTAGTAGATGTCCTAAGTTGGTTTAACACAACTTCAAATTTTATTGAAAACTACTTTTGAAATTAAGATTATTTGGAGTAATGTTATTAAAGGAATGTATTATTTAATTATTAAACTGTTTTGGTTACAGATATCAAAAAGTAATTTGTAAGTCTTTTGATATATGTTATCAATGTCAGATCTGTCATTACATGCATTTTTGTTTACATTAATATAAATACTTTCAGCTATAAGTCTTTTAAACAAATTTTCTTCGTGGTGAACAATCTTAACGTCATTTAAATTGAAATTGTGATTGGTATTTAACATGTGTTCTGTTAAGCTAGTGGTTGTTGGAATATTTTTGTTATTATTATTCAAATTTAAATTGTCTTTCAATTTTTTAACATCGCTTTTGTGACCAAACATTCTATTTCGTAATGTTTGTTTGGTCTGTCCTATGTATATGGTATTGCATTGATCACAGGAGCAGCTATATATTAAATTGTTTTTTAAAATTTTATTTGTAGGATCTTTTAATTTTGTATACACTGATTGTAGGGTAAATTGATTTTTATACACTAATTGAATATTATAGTGTTTTAAAATGGATGATACATTTTCTGAAAGAATTTTTACATATGGAATTTTGTAGAATTTTACAGGATTTAATGATTTTGAAATGTTTGTTGTTGTTATGTTATTATTATTATTATTTATTAGGTATTTGTTAATGATCTTTAGGGGGTAATTATTTTGTATTAAAAATGTTTTTGCCTTGTTAAAATTTATGGCATGAAATCTATCATCCGATAATGTTTCGATTCTTCTTCTTATATTTTTAATGATATTTAATTTTTGGTGGATGGGATGGTGGGAGTGAAAATTCAACAATCTGGTAGATTTACTACTTTTTTTATACCAATTTTTTCATTGACATTCCTTTTTTTGAACCATAAATTGGACAGACACTTAGAATAACTAATTATTATAGTTTGAATAAAAATTATTTTTCACATTAACTAATTAATACTCATTCATAGATAATACGATCCATGTTGGTTGATGCAGCTCTATAAACAAAAATTTGTAGACTTTCAAATCTTTAAAATCGAATAGTAAAGATCTAATAAAAATTGACATTGCTTGCTTTCTACCAACACCCTTCATTTTAGATATTTTTACGAAGAACTACAAAAATACAATCTTGGTTTCCGGGTTTGGAACCGCGTCTTCTATATTTAGAAGTAGTTGACGTTTCGACCATTGTGTCTTGGTCTTTTTCATATATAAACCCAGCAACATCCCTCACAAATTAGTCGTTTTGAAAAAGACCAAGACACAATGGTCGAAACGTCAACTACTTCTAAATATAGAAGACGCGGTTCCAAACCCGGAAACCAAGATTGTATTATGAATAATGGCCGCGAAAGCCTCAAGAATAAAAACTACAAAAATACATATATCTAACCAGTCATGGTACACTTGATTTTTATGATAGAAGCCAAACTAGGTTTTTTTATTGGTTACCATTATTGGCTGAGTTCATTAAAAAAAAATATTATCGTTTTATTGATGTATACGAACGTAATATACAATTTTAAATAAGAAACATAAAAGTTTTATAACCTGTAACTTGATTATCGTGTATCAGTACACATGTAATAATTCGCTTCAGTTATCCTTCATCCGCAAGTTAATATTTCCGTTTCAGCTTCATCAAAGATTGCTATGATCAAAGTCTGAGCTTAACATCACCTATCGATTGTAAATATTACCTGTCAAAAGAAATAAATCACAAATTTGCAGAGTGTAAGAAATATATGCTTGCCAATGCGCGCATGTTATGCATAAACGAAACATTGCCAACCAGCAAACACCATGGAGTGGTGAGTTTTATATTCAAGAGTGTATTAAAACTAAAATGGTGTTAAAAATTTGGATATGCCCAAATTGAAACCGCCATATATTCTCATTAATAATTCAGGTTTAATTTACGAACTTAATTAAGTTTCGTTAGCTGTTCGTTATGTGGGAAAAACTTTATTTTTGTTTTAGTGGAGAATCTACATTTTTGGGTTAATTTCATCAATTAAATATGATTTACGTTTCCTTGTTACTAACTCAATATTTTATACTAATTGGTTTATTGATTACTCATATAAAAGTAGCTTACACAAAACTTTTTAATAGCACTCGTAACCGATTTTATTGCTTGTTTTTCTAACCCACTTCTGCTAAAAGTGTTGTTACTATTGATTGTTTCCTACGCCCGCTATGTTAAACTAGAAAATTATTATTTTTTTACGTTTATGCTGTCGCGATAAAATTACTCTTTAAAATAGTATTTGTCATAAATTTCGAGCCACTAATTTTATTAACTCTATAAACGTACATCAAACTGTCGTTACTATACGTATAATAGTTTATAAAAGCGGTTAAAATATATTTAACTACATGATTTATAAAGCCTGATTTACGCTGTGCTACTAGTATTTGAAAATTTTTAAATCAAAGCCAAATTGTTTGGAGTTTATAGCATTGGGGTTTAAGTACAGTTCTGCCAAGTGGTGTGCTGTCAAAATCATATCAACCGGTGCATTGGTGCAATGAAAAGTTCACCATGTAAAAAAGCCTTACTAGCAGAAACTTAAGAACCACCACTTTGGATTAAATGAAAGTTTCTGGCTTTTAAAATTATCGTCAAAATTCGCAGCTCAAAATCAAATTAACTTTAGTACTTAATACGTTGACTGCGTTACATACCCCCGGCGTTCTGTAGCAGTCATTCCTACTGTGCGAGACCGAAATTCACAAAACATTACTCCTGTGCGGGCCTTTTAAATGGGTATGTCTTTAACCTTGCATTCATACCCCGCGCGGTATGTATCGAACGGCAAGAATGAGCTGTTACAAGACCGGGGCGGTATGTAACGCAGTCAACACCAAAGTACTGCCGAATAGCGCTGCAGCGAACGTGTTAAGCATTGATAATCTTACAAACAGATACCGGAAGAATAAAAACAGCCCTAAATAGTCAAAACTTTTTACGATACCAACTACCAACCCATAAGCAGTATTAATGGAAAAAAACAACGAGGGTTCCATTTTTCATTTCGACTACGATATGTTGTTTTATAAGCCTTGTGTCGTTTATTTAGTCTATTCTGATATCCAAATGTTAACATGCCCTTTCAATTTCAAAATTTTTTTACGCGCCGTTTTGATTTTATCTAAGATCGTAGGAAGGGAGTAATTTGATGAATATATACAAATCTGCACTCATGCTTATGCGAGAAACGCTCAAACTTTTTTTATTTTTCATAAATTTTTACCACATCTTGAGATACATTAGCTTAACATGCGCTTTCAATTTCAAAATTTTTTTACGCTCCGTTTTGATTTTATCTAAGATCGTAGGAAGGGAGTAATTTGATGAATATATACAGATCTGCACATGCTTATGCGAGAAACGCTCAAACTTGTTTTATTTTTCTGAAATTTTTACTACATCTTGAGACACATTAGCTTAACATGCCCTATCAATTTCAAAATGTTGTTACGCGCCGTTTTGATTTTATCTAAGATCGTAGGAAGGGAGTAATTTGATGAATATATACAAATCTGCACATGCTTATGCGAGAAACGCTCAAAGTTGTTTTATTTTCTGAAATTTTTACTACATCTTGAGATACATTAGCTTAAACAACAACATTATAAAACCTCTATGAGCTGTTACATAAATCCGAGCATAAATCCATGTGACGGTCAGTCTTAAGGAGAACTAAATCAGCTATTTTTTTGCGTGTAGTCTAAATACAACCTACACAGAAAAAGTCTATAAAGATCTGATATCGTTGGGGGTGCACCTCCCTGTTAACATAAGCTCTGTTCCAACAGCAGTTTAAAACCGATTCTTGTATCAGGATTCTGCGCAGTATCTATATCGCATACCAATAAAGCCTATAATCGCACGCGATATCGATACTGCGCAGTATCCTGATACATGAATCAGTTTTAAACTGCATGTTGGAACAGACCTATAGTGTCGCTCCTATGTGTAATATCAAGAAACATTTGCGACGTCAATTTTGCCCGAATCGCTAATCTAAATATTTAAAGTTGTCGGTCATTCAAAATATCTGTGGCTGATGGACTGATGGACTAGAGTCCAATGCCAAACAACAACAAGAAATTATTTATTAACATCAATAATTTGTACATGGACTTATTCATCAAATACAAAAATTTAATATCGCACCATGTACCGTTACAGCGGTTTGGTTATTGTTGTAAACAACAAGTCACTTATATCCACGTATTTTCGAGCTGAGGGTTCTTCAATTTATCAGGCGAATCAGATTAAATCTCTCTTTCTGATTATACATCGTATGTATGTACATGAGTATATAAGATTAGGACGTATTTGAATATATGTGATGAGAACCCGCACGCAACAAGCGTATGCAAAATTTGGTTATTCAATTGTCACTTAATACAGTCTGTGGGATGGAGAAAGGTGTAGTTAATGAAACATGCGAATTCGCTTGGCGTACGCGGAATAATGCGATGGGAAGAGGCAGGAACGAACGGCTAAAACGTTTTTGTTCAATGTGTGTTGTATAAGATGCTTTCAAATTCAAATGCGGCATAAATTGTAGATATCGAATGTCTAAGTGTATTTCTAAGATTGGTAAGAGATTTATTTACTGAAAACGAATATGTGGTGTTAAAGGCACTTGTGTAGATTACAACACAATATTGGTAGATAAACATGCAGGGATTTTTAAATATTCGTAGTAGAGAATATATGTAAACCTGGAAAGAGGAATACTAAGGTAAAGCATTTTTTTTTAAATATGATAAATTTTGTAAGCATAATAACCTTCGGCTCGACACCTTAAGTCAGTGGTTTCCAACCTTTTTGTCCCTCCGACCCCCTTTTTCATAAAAAAAAATTTGCGCCCCCCTCACTTTTCGTAACAATCTAATTTCATAAATACTGTCCTGATATAACAATTAGTTAATTGGCTACAAAACAAAATACCATAATATTCTGTATAAATAAAGTTCTTTTTGTTTGTTTATATTCAAAAATGATATTTTGCTAACAGCTGCGCGCCCCCTTGCAATAGTCTCGCGCCCCCCAAGGGGAGCGCGCCCCACAGGTTGGAAATCACTGCCTTAAGTAGAAGAGGCTTAAGAATCAATCAGAAAGTAAGAAAGCATAATTTGTTTTCCTATGTTTACCTTTTTTATTTAAAACAGCATTTCACAATCTCTGTGTTTTATAACGAAACAGTAGTGTGCACTCCAACTAACTATCTCTGTATAATGTCAACCATAAAAATGAGTCCCGGTTCAAAGTGTTATAGGTTAGGTAAAAATAATTTTATTAGTGAAACAACTGTACGTGATTAATAAGCATAAAAAAAACATTTAATTGAAACAAAAATTACATCTGCAACATGTTGCCCTCTTCTCCTTAAACACTCCTTCATTCGTAGACGGACATTTTCCAGTACATTTCTGAGCATATTCACTGGTATATTTCTAATTTCTTCCCGTTTATTATTTTTGAGTTCCTCGATGGTAAGTGGGCGTTTATTGTATCCTTTGAATTCTAGGTAACCTCACAAGCTGTGAGATGTGAAGACCAGGCAGGTCACGGCAAATCTTCATTTCGGGACACTAAATGATTTGGAAACACATTTCGCAAAACATCCACTGAAGCTCTTGCAGTATGAGCCGTTGCTCCATCCTGTTCAAACCATAAGTCATCGAGATTTTGAAGAAAACTACGCAATTGTGGTACTAAAAATGTGTCCAGCATGTACAGGGTGTCCCAAATTCGAGTAAATGCATGGGGATCTCGCTTATCGTAAGAGCTACGAGGTCGGTTAAATTAGGGCAAAGCAGCGAAATTAGATGCTTATCAAATATCTTAAAAGAAAATTTTCATAGCTGTCTTAGTTTAAAAGTTATTCAAGAAAAACTGAAAACATTTATTTTCGTTTTTTTGCCCCATTTCCTACATTTTTTTAAATACCGACAATCTGGAAGTACTTCTTTATGGCAACTTTCCACGCTTTATATTTTGAGGTAAGATAAAATGTTCAACAACGTTTCGTCTCTTCAGAAACATCATCAACTTCATTTCCTTAAATACGGCGAAAAAAATTTAATTTCATAGCCGGATAGCATTTTGTCTTCTGATTTCAATGATATATGACACTTAATATCTAAAATGATATTTTACCACAAAAATTTGAGAAAAACTCATTTTGTCCAATTTTTGAATCAAATGATCTTATACAAAAAAAAAAAATTTTTTTAAATGTGACTCGTTTTTATGATGCACCTTGTGTTTTTAAAATGAAGTCGATACTTAGACTCCATTCTCACTCACTGTGAAATATGATTGCACTTTCAGCCGGTGCAGAACTCGCTACTATTGCATTGAACATTTATTGAGAACCACTCGTCTACACATTAGCAATTTACGATTTTAATTCGTTTTAGTATTATAAGTCGCATCTTGTATTGTTTCCATTGGAGTCGAAGTAACACAAGAACATCACATGCAAAGCTTATGCCTACATATGCGCTTGTATGGAGTTTGATGTATAAATAAATAAACGCGGTGGAAATATGTTAACTTGCTCCAATATTTTATTGATGAAATGACCTGAACGGACCTAAAACTATTGGTACATTTGCCTACCAATGTTTTTTTAAATAGTCAGCTAACATACTGAAAAATTCAGCGTGTTTATTCAAAAATGGACGTAAAGCAAATTACAACGCAGGAAATTGCTGGAAACGTGGTTCGAAATATTTGCTTTACTATTAAAATACACCAATAGCAACGTACAAAAGTGAACATGTGACGTGCTATAAAGCATATTGGATCGAAAATCGAGAGCAAAAATATATAAGTCAACTTTAATGTTTCCAAGTAACTTTGTTATTTTGGAAATAAAGTGTTAAATTTAATATGGTTTAAAATAGTTTAGAATAACGGTTTTGATGCGTCTTAAAATAGTTTAAAAAAATTGCCATTGTTCAGGTTTTATAAACGGTGGTAAATATTATTCTATTAATTCAAATGTAGAATAGTGCATTTTATATTATAGTGTAATAGCAGTTATATTTAATCAACTGAAAAAACATGTAAATATAAGAATTTGCAATAAATTTATTAATATAAATCATGTTGTGAGTGATTTTAATTTAAACAGTACCAAGCAATATTTTATTAGGACTTTAATCACAAAACTTTGAAGAATAATATTATTTATTTAAGAACGACAAAAGTGATTATTTACGTAATATTCAACAGTCAAAACAGGTGTAGAATTACGCATACCCATGACGTAAGGTCCTTAAAAAGACGCTATTTTTGACAGTGTTTAGAACAGAAATTTTAAAAATAATTTTATTGGAATAAAATATAATGTTTAAACTTCTCAAATTAATAAGATTTAGCCACCGCTTCTTAAATTTGTTTCTTAATCTTGAAAAAGCAAAGTGCATTTCCTGCAATATCCTGCCGAGCTAAATATTACTTAAAGTGTGCGATTTACCGAATTCCTATGATCATTAGGTACGTTTAAAATCATTGCTTGTGAATATATATATTTTTTTAATTTGTAGACATGTCCATATAAAATATCTCTTATTTTTTAAATTTAAATATTTTATAGAACCATTAATGAGTTTTTGAAATTAATATTAATAGTAAAGGTAAAATTCATAAAATAATAATCTATATAAAATTTCCCTATTTATTTGTTTGCTGTTGTAAACTGGTTACATTTTTATGCTAAATAGGTAGTGTCATTTATTTTATAAATCTTCAACATTTCGAATTTCAAAAAATATATATTTACATTGCTTAATGTATAGGCATTACTATTTTATTATGCATGTGGTGTTTGACAAATACGCTAAACAATCATACTTTTTGTGTTAAACATTACCATGATCAACAAATGAAACAGTATCGGTTAACCGGGGCTACTTGAACACCCTAGGGTAACTTGGTCACCTAGGTTATTGTTTATTGTTTTACTTGTTAACATTTTACTTTGTTTTTTCTTTTCGGTTTTGGCATGTTCTTGTCGTTTGTGACCGGTAACTTTTGAATAAAAATGGTGCGCAATTACGAAAGAACTCCCGGTTCCAAACCTTATCGTAATTTTAAAGTCGAGGATCTGGAAAATGCCATACAAGCCGTTTAAGCTGGAATGTCAAAAAAACTGGCAGCAAAAACCTATAAAGTGCCTCGGTAAACATTAGCTAGGAATGTTCTTGGAAAGAATTTTGGGTCAGTTGGTCATCTAAGAGTTTTTTCGAGCAAAGAGGAGGCCACCATAGCGGAGACACTTGGCGTTGTCGCCAATTGGGGTTTTTCCCTAACTAGGCTGGATATAAGGACAGTTATTTCAAAATATCTTGAAAAACAGGCAAAAAGTTAGTATTTTCAAAGACAACATCCCTTGAGAGGATTTCCTTAATTCGTTTATCCAAAGAAACAACCTGTCCATACATACGTCTTGCTTCTAACATCAAGAGATCCAGAGCTTCCGTTGACCGTATAGACATTTTAAATTTTTTCAACAATATTAATGATGCTTTTAGAGATGTGGATAATTGTAACATAGGAGTATATAACTAAGATGAAAATGCATTTATATTGTTGGTTTTATTAAATTTTTCGAGTGTGACCAAGTAGCCCCAACCCCGGGGCTACTTGGTCACTCCATTTTTTTTTTTTAACTTTATTCAAATTAGAGCCTCTGGATAATTTAGGTGTTGTATATTGTCGGTAAAATAAAATTTATTTGAAATCAAAATATCGATTAGTTTCAGAATTACCTTTAAAAAAGTGATAAAATGGTGTCCAAGTAGCCCCCGATTACGGTCATTAATTAATTAGATTAATTTGCGTTGCTTAAAACCTTAATTTATAATACCATCATAAATTACAGCATACCCTACAGTTTTGAACCGTGGCCGATAAAAACACAAGGGAGGAAATATTGAGAGAGACCAAAATACATTTTTGAAAAAGAGCGGTCGAAAGATTCAGAAGAGGAAGAATAATGAACGAGCATATAATGAAATTTATGGATGTTACCCATAAAAAACGACGCAGAAATATACAATTAATGTGGTACGGAGTTTAGGCATATACAACAAATGTTCGAGCATAGATTTTTAAAGCAAAGCCTGGCAACCCAAAGGGAAAAAACCAGACAGATCAAGGAAAAGTTGGAGAGAGAACTAGAGGACGAGTATATGGAATGACTGAGAAAGACGGGGACTGGAAATAGGAAAACGTCGGGAAACGTTCTAAACCGATACACACATGTTAGAGACATCTTTACTTACAATAATTGGAGAGAGAGATTTTGCGTTTGATCAAGCAAAAAAGTATTACAAAAACCAAATGTATTAATTTGTTACTCAAATTTGATTGGCTTTTAATCAAAAGATATATCTTAGTTACAATTACAAATAATTTATTTGAATTACATAAAAACAAAACATTTTTGTCATCTGTAGATTAACGCGTTGGTGCCCACGTCTGCCGTATATGGCTGACACCACTAAAATCTTTGGGCGCCTTGTCGGACTTATATGGCTGACACTTGCATGTGATTAACAAATAAAAAGTTTACTGTGGTCTAGGGGGAAGTTTATGTCGAATTGGCTTGACGATGAACTGTTAAAACTGTCAAAACAGGCACAAGAAATGTTGCTTTAAATGTACAATTGCAAAAGAATTTTAGGTTGTATTTTTATTTAGACTATCCTATACTTTTATTGTAATGTAATTGGGTGGAGAAAACGAGTATTTCATATAAAATTCTATAATTTAATTTTCTGTCTACTTCCGGTGTACAATAAAACCGTTTTCGATTTGGCCACACCGAAGTTAGTCATAGCTCAGGCCACATCTGCAGTGTTTTATTTTGATTAAAGTCACGTAATAACGAAAACGAATATGGAATGACAGTATAATCACCGATAATCTGGGTATGAGGTATATAAAGTCATAAATGTAAATTGGAAGAGTCTCCATGTAATTGGACGATTCAAGTAACGGCTACGCTGCGTCTGACAACAGCCTTATCAGCGTCACCTGGCGAAAGCCCCTCTGCCTTATCACATTACGACCATTCATGCAGTCACCCCTCGCCGGACCGCCTTTAATTATAAGCTACAGCAGGACTGGGGTTGCCGATCACGTGACAGCCATTGTGCACGTTTACTCAATAGAACACTATGATTATAAGGGTTTGGATTATAGTTACGGCAAAATGACAACTGCCCATGCGAAAAAAACATTTATAGGTATTGTCGCACAAACCCATTCTCGTGTTTTTTTGATCAAAACCTTGAGCGCCCACAATTGCTATTTGCCGTAAATGTTTATCAGTTTAATGTGTCTTTTATTAATATTTGATAAGCGTCTGCTTAAGGGTACAGTTTAAATTAACCATTCATGTAGTAATGCGGAATTTCTGTAATTGAAAGGAACATATGTTTCCGTACCGGGGATCTCTATTACATTTTGTACGGTTATACTGTGATCATTTTTGAGATTATGGCCTGAAATTGATAACGCTATCTCGCAATTTCCATTAAAATGGCTTTAATTGATATTAGCATTATGTATTTAGAGAAGTAGAGTAGCAGATTGCCTTTTTAAAAGATGGATTTTACAGTAATTATGGCAGAAACAATTGCTGTACATAGCAAATAATGAAATTACTTTAGGGCAACCCAAAAAAAAAATGATTAGCAACTACTAAAAATTAATTCCTGACGTTTTCCAGAAAAATCTTGCGAATTTTTAGTGGGCTCTAATTATTTAACAGCAGGTTCGCATAATATCGCATTTTTTAATAACCACAGGGATCAAGTAAGTCTAATTCCAATTGTGTTTAGTGCCCACCCCCCGTGTCCGGAACATTCTTCGCCCACTATTGTTCGCCTACACAATTCTTCGCCGCCACAATTTTTCGCCGCATACAAGCATATCACAAATTTTGTTTGTAAATGTGATTGTTTTTATTTATAACGTAATTTTTACAGATTATTTTACATTAGACTAGGTCAAGCCAGGTTAGGTTAGGTTAATTTAATTTTTATTTATATTATAATAACATAAACAAAGTTAAAAATCACAACATACGCTATTTATGTAGCAGTTTTTAAACATAATATAAAGAGACGAAGTTTTAATATACAAAAAACAACTTTAGGCTAATGACTAATATAAAATAATCTGTAAAAATTACGTTATAAATAAAAACAATCACATTTTTCAAACAAAATTTGTGATCTGCTTGTATGCGGCGAAAAATTGTGGTGGCGAAGAATTGTGGCGGCGAAGAATTGTGTAGGCAAAGAAATGTGGGCGAAGAATTGTGGAGGCGAAGAATTGCGGAGGCGAAGAATTTTGGGCGAAGAACTGTGGGCGAAGAATTGTGGGCGAAGAATTGTAGAGGCGAAGAATTGTGGGCGAAGAATTGTGGAGGTGAAGAATTGTGGGCGAAGAACTGTGGGTGAAGAATTGTGGGCGAAGAATTGTGGAGGCGAAGAATTGTGGGCGAAGAACTGTGGGCGAAGAATAATTGTAAGCGAAGATTGTTCCTAGACCCCGCACCCCCCACCGCTCGCCATTAGACTTGACTATACCGAATTGTATTTGGTGCGAAATTAGATAATTGGGTATTGATTTTTCTAATCGTCAGCGGCGTTGAACCGCACAGAGGTCAATGCATGGTTTATGAATTATTTTGAGCTAAATTTTTCTTAAATTTCTTTATCGGATTTATAAATAAGCAAAATTATATAGTGGAACTTGCGAAATATTCCCATAAAAAGTAAATGTTTCCTGTGTACAAGATGTTCTGACTGCAAGCGAATAAAAGTACCTATTACTAGTTTCGCACAGAGTTCGAATGAAAGAAACGATTTTAAAATTAGCCGCTAGGATAAGGTGTTGTTTAATTACTTATTTATATTAACCGCATAACATAAAATGATAATAATTCTAAATTGCACAAGTGCATAACGCTCAACGTACATGTTGTCTCATAACAGCAAGTGATAATGGTACTCTGTGGTACAAAACTAGTTGTGATTCCACTAATTTATTGTCACTTAGAGGCTTTCTATCTTTTCTCGGAACATACCCATCTTTCTTCCTTTCAGTTGCTCCTCAGGGACTACCTGATTAACACACCGCTATAAGTATCAGCCGTTCTGTCGTCAATCAAGGTAAAGAAACGGTTCCAAGTAGAAACAGTCAACTACCGTTGACGATAATTTTCTTAAACCAACTACTTCACGAACAAAATATACAAGAAGCTTAAAACTTCTGTACGTTAAGAGTTAAATTTGTCAGTTTAACAGCGCAACTTTAGAAACAAATTAAGTTTGGGTACATCGATTTCCTGTAATGCAGTAAAGTAGTTTGACTCATTTTATTTACCTGTGTTACAATAATAGTATATTATATACCAAGGTAGAGAGGTCAACTATTATAGCCTGAGGGCTCAGATTAGATCACGAGGCGCGAAGCGCCGAGGGATGTAAGGGCCCGAAGGCTATAAGACTTCTCTACCGTGGTGTATATACTATTTTTTTCACTACTAGTAAGACAAACCCATTTATGTTATGTACGCACTTTCTAACCTAAAATATAAAAAATAAGTACCTATCTACTATCTACAGAAATATTGAATCTGCGTGTTACTCATCTTGCTAAATCACTATTGTTATTAAAAAACATTGTTTTCAGATGGTTTCATCTAAAATACTGAAATTATTAAAACTTTTCTCTTTTTTACGTTGTGTCAATCGACGGTGTGGATATTGACAACCGTCATTTATTACGGCGCGAAAGTCGTATTATTTAAATACACCAAAGTTTTTAAAATTAAATTAATTTATTTAAACAACGTTTTGAATGCTAAAATACCAATAAAGAGAATTTCTTCATCATACTAAATCGTCCTATAATTTATTTTTTCTTTAAAACTACAACAGCATTATCAAAAAATATAAATTTGTTCATTATTCACCAGTGGTTAGTAATGAAAAATTGTTTACCTGTAACCATGCATAGGTAGAGAAATTGAATTTCACGGCATTCTAATATACGTCATAATGCTACGCTATATTACTAGTAGTGAAAAAAAGTCCTTTCTGTTGTGTTAGCAATGTAATAAAATAAAGATGAAGAAATTTCTTTTTCTTAACCCTACGTGTCTTTACCATTAGGTGTGAGGATTTTGTATTTTCTTATGTTTGTGTTTTTTCTGCATCTATTTCTATCATTACCGAGCTCTCTAACCTTCTCCTCGATTCCTGTTTTCGTAGCGATTTTTTTTTACCTTTCTTCCATGTTTCCATAGGGTTTCGTTCGCGGTCTTTTCCGTAAGTTCGCATTTTTTAATTCACTGTGATTATCTTCTTCCCTATGATCATATAAATGTAAGGGCAATAAAAAAAACAGAAGGTAGCATCGAAATAAAAAAATCTATCCTTGATTACTTTTTGGTTCGTAATTAGTTAAGAAACAATTATTTAATTAACCAATAAAAGATAGAAGGATGGTTAAACTAGCAAGGAAGTGTATTTTATAGTGCGTATTAAGAATTCGAACTGAGAGTGTCTATATTGTCCCCAGATGCTAAAATATCTTCATTTTTCCTTCTTGTTTCCTTTACTTTATATAAATTTCTATAATCAAAATTAAAAATCTGAAATTTAGTTTTCTGATAAAACGCTTTAAATCGATAGATCCTCTATATCCGCTATACGAATTTATTACGATCACAAATTAATGGGCTTTCAAAATTATTAGTTTGTTGAATGGTTGTCATGGTAACGACATAAACTACAACGACCGGCCTACTTGATTTGTAGTGGTTGTGAACCAAAACGCAATTTTAGAAATTTGACAATGAATGTAGAACTAAAATACCATACATTAATGAAATCTGAAAAAGATCTATTTGATTATGTAACTAGCAAACATTGCGCCAATAAAAAAATTAAAGTTGGTTTTCATAAAACAAAAACGAATCGATCTGGAGAAAAGTTAATGGTTACCATCGACTTAAAAAGTTGCTAGGGCAATGTTTTCACACATTAAAAATATTTTATAATTCAAAGGAGTTATAACAGATTTTCAAAAATCGTATTTTCCGGTTTTTATAATTTTCTCGAATAATTCCAATATCTTTTTGATTATAATACACTTACACTCACGGGTGTAAGGTATTCGGTGGAGTTCAGTTTTAATTTTTATTCGTTGAAATCTTCCATATCTTCCTCCATTCTCTTCTGTTTTGATTCTTATTCCTTACGTCCTCCCACTTTATTCCTTTACTGCCCAATGCTTGTTTTACTCCTTCCTGCCACCTTTTCTTGGCCTGCCACTCGTTTTCTTTTTGGTACTTCTCGCTTCAAAAACTTTTCTTGTTAACCTTATGTTGTCCATACGTTTTACATGTCCAAACCATCGTAGTATTCCTTCTTCTATATTATTTCTTATCGGTTTCACTTTTAAATTTTCTCTGTGTTTTATTTCTAATTTGGTCCAATTTGTTTTTATTTTCTTTTGTACTCAGGAATCTCATCTCGGTTGCTTCCAAAGCCTTTTTGTGTGTTTCTGTTGTGGTCCATGTCTCAGAGGCACATGTTAGCCTACTACTTTTTTTTATGTATTTCTATTTTTACGTCTTTCGGGATTTCTTTTTCCTTAGGATTGTGTTTTTAATACTATTGAATAATGAACCAGAAATTACGACCATAAAGTAGTTTGAAGAAAGTAACGGGAAGGTGGACATTGGGTTTAAAAAGAAAACTCTTTACATCTGCTAAATATTTCGAGTTTATATTTGACCCTTCATCGGTAGCGATGAGCGAGGATAATTGGAAGCAGTATTATAATAAACATTAAAGTTTTCGAAGATAAAATTTACATTGAAGTTACTTGGTACTTGATTGAAATTCGTTTAAATTTATTCTGATGAGCACATGGAATTTTTCTTAAAATTGAAATTATGACAGTATAAATGAAAAATTGAAAGTTAAAATTATAGAAAAATCGCCATGTGGTTAGATAACAGGATTATTTTTCACCATACAATACAGAACAATAAACATCCAATATATAAACAACTGCACAGGATGATTGATGAACATGATCAAATTTTTACAGCACAATTAAATATTAATAACACATTAAAATTTGATACAATGGCGTGGCAACCACCACGTTTCGGTGTGCGAATCAGAGTAAATTTTTCATTTATACTGTCATAATTTCAATTTTAAGAAAAATTCCATGTGCTCATCAAAATAAATTTAAACGAATTTTAATCAAGTACCAAGTAACTTCAATGTAAATTTTATCTTCGAAAACTTTAATGTTTATTATAATACTGCTTCCAATTATCCTCGCTCATCGCTACCGATGAAGGGTCAAATATAAACTCGAAATATTTAGCAGATGTAAAGAGTTTTCTTTATAAACCCAATGACCACCTTCCCGGTACTTTCTTCAAACTATTGAATAATATTCGTCCTTTTGTTCTTTTTCCCATGATTTCTTTATCGATTTTCCGTCTACTGTTTTTAATCAGCACCAAATTTAGTAGCTCTGCCAAACTTAAAGCTATACTCTAGATCAGTGTGTCTAAAAATGTGGTCCTTGGATACCTGGGGAGGGGGGTCTTTATATCCTTTTGAAGAGGTCCCCACAGCCATTATAATGTTCAAATGAGACCCAAATTTATTTGCTACACTAAATTGAAAACATAAATATGGTTTACAAAACAATTCATTGGAGTCCTCTGTGGGATTTTACTTTAGAAAGGTGTCCTCAGAGCAAAAAGTTTGAGAAACACTGTTCTAGATCCTTTAATAAGCGAAATCCCCATGCTTGAACTCGAATTTTAATCACCCTGTATTCTTCTTAAACCATTTTTTTACAAAACATTTTGATGTATATTTTATTATACCGACTTCTCAATATCACCATTTGTTGAATTTATTTTTTGTAAAAAATAGCGGACTGATATAAGACAATACACCGAGAAAAGGGTTTTAAAAGAGTAGATTTAATTAAAAATTGTAATTTTAGAAATGCAAATTATAAATACTAACAAATTAATCATAGTTATTAACGTAACAAGACCGGAAAGTGGTACTTTACTGGACTAGTAGGCAATTCTTGAACGGTCCGTAGGCAAGTCCTAGAAGCATACGAGTCCAGTAAAGACACTTTCCGGGTATGTTACGTACAATATTTTTTCTGCGTCCGCCACTGACACCAAAATCACTATCGTCGCCATCTATAACTAAACAATAACTTAACAAACTACATGTGAAAACTCTATTTGTGGTATAATGGGGCGTGTTTGACAGTGCAAATCAACAAAACAACTCATCACCATGACAACCAGTTACTTTCTGGTCTAGGCCAGTAAAGATGTATTTTCCAGCCTAAAAATTGATCGGAAACATTGGCGTCCGCAGGGGGGGGGGAAACGGGTCACTTGCATTCCCCTGGGTTCGAGTAAAAAATAGTACTTGTAAAAAAAATATAAAAATTCAAAAATTAAATTAAAATGTATATACAGGGTGTGTAAAAATTGGCGGAAGCGCTACACGTGGCGATGTTCTTCGTAAAATTTCAAGTCGAAAATGTTGAACCATGCTTACTGTGTCTGCAAGAGGTCCTCAAAGTTTTGACATTTAGTCCTTTAATAAGCGTTATTGTTTAATACTTGCAAATGAAAAAGCTGCAATTTGGAATAAAACTTAATTTCGAATAGTATTTTTCCTAGATATTGTGTTGTTCGGTTCAAAAATTGGTGTTGAAAATATGTAAATCACTGATTTGAATGAAAATAATACATATGGCAACATTGTCATTAGCTGTCATCTCTGTTTTTCTCGTAATTATTTCTAGTTTGTGTTTTACGATACCCAAAAGTTTGTAGCTTTCAGTTCGAACTAAAATTGTAAATACCTAAGTAAAACTTGCTGATAAAAAAATGTCCAAACGCAAATCAATGTATGCAATGTTGCCAATTTTTTTTCCTTTAAATGGATCCTGAGGCCATAGGAAGCATGATACAACATTTTTGTATCAAGATTTTCGACTTAGAATTTTACGAAGAACCGTCACGTGTAGCGCTTCCGCCAATTTTTACACACCCTGTATATTATTAATTGCCTCTATGCTTTGTCCCCCCCTGGAAATATTTCTGCGGACAACTAATTTTCTGGACGGACTCACAAAAATAATAGAGTATTAATTAATTCTCCTCAAACATTTTTGTTGAATCTGCCCTGTAATAAACAATTTCATTATATTCTGTTCTATGTGTCATTAAATCGAATTTAAAATTATTTGTCCATTAAATGTAAACATTAATTAATGTTCATTTAAATAATGTTGACTTACACATTCATTTAATTTAATTAATAGTCCCAGAGGCTGGTCCCTTGATGTGTTGGCAACTTAATTTCGTTGCAGAATTTAAACAGTTGTGCAATATGCTAATGCTAATGTATATTTAGTGTAATATGTGTTTTGATATTGATTTTGTTGTTATAAAATATCGCAACCCTGTTTAACAAGCTAATGTTGTTGTATGCTTGGTGTGCTCATTATAAGCGCATTCAAATAGAACAGCGAATGGAATAAAATTTACAGCACACTTTCTAAATAATAAACAGAGAGTTCTGTAGGAACTGCATAGATATTGCCTAAGGATAGCCAGGTAAACTCACTCGTATATTTGTCGTTACATCTATTTCTCTGTGAAATCCCACTGTTAAACGTTGCAGTAGTTTGTCGGTCTCCCTACGACTGCAAAGTTAAAGCGAAGACGACACGGGTTCCATCTTACCCGAGATATTATGTCGAGAATTCGTTTCACATTTATTGTCTTGAAACAATGCTTCAATTAGCGGCAATTGAGAGTATAATTGGTTCATTGCGGTAATTAGAGAAGATGACCGGCTGCACTGTTCTCCACACCCATATGTCGCAGTTCGTAAAATAAAACATCTGTCACTGTATATTGAGCTTCGAAAAAAGCAAATGCAGGTTGGACACATAGGGTTAGATTAAAAACAGGCATGGCAACACATTTTCATGGCGCGGAAAACCAATTTAAAAAAAAAAATTACGATTTGAATATTGAAAATTTATCTTTTACAGGTATATTACACGAAAATAAATTATTTAAACATAAGGTTTGTTGCAACTTGCCATTTAAAACCAATTCAAGGGTTAGTACATGAACTGATTTATTCGCATGCGTGAACTATCTACTAATAAATGTATTGGCCAGCAATTAGCCGTTGTTGTAACAGTTAGAACGCTTTTACGACTGGCCTAACTGTAAATGACATTTGTGTCCATTGACTTTATAGAAATGTGCGCATCGCTAGGGTAAAAAGAATGTAGTACCAAATGGGATTGGTAGGGCGATGCATAGCTACCAGGGCTCACATTAGTTATGAACAGCGCATGCGTGTAAAAATTCAAGTGCTAGTACATGTCTTCGTTCAAGTACTGTTTTGACCGTACACTGACTAGTTCATGTATTAATTTTGTAACAGATGGAACAGCCGACTAAACCGTCCGTTGAACCATCAGAGACTGTGCTGCAACGCGATATCGATACTGCGCAGAATCCTGATAGTACATTGGATCGTTCTTAGCCTTGTTGGAACAAACCTACAACAAACATGTTAATTATTTGAAATATTTGTTCACTCACTAATCAAGTATACTGGGTGTTTGAAATTAAAGTTTACACATGAGGATCTCGCTTATTATAGCTAGAGTATAGTTTTAAGATCGGAAAAGTTGCTTAATTCGGTGCTCATTATTAATCCGAAGAGATATAAAAAATATTTAAAACGGTATCCGAGAAAATTAGAATTAACGGGAAAATCGCCTATAATTTTTTTGCATTAAAAGACATTTCAAATGTGTAAAAAAAAAATCCAAGCAACTTTTTAAGCCGAATTGGATGGTATTCACAAATTTTTCCAAGGTTGATCGTTTTTGATTTATAACAATCAATATTATTTTTTTAAATTTATATACTCAAATAGTTTTTTTTTCTGAAATCATTGATGTATTACACATTACTTCTACATTCATTGTCAAATTTGAAAAAATGCATTTTGGACCACAACCTCTATAAATCAGGGGTCTAGGAACATTCTTCGCCCACAATTCTTCGTCCACAGTTCTTCGTCCACAATTCTTCGCCCACAATTCTTCGCCCACAATTTCTCGTCGCCATAATTCTTCGCCGCCACAATTTTTAATCTGTAAAAATTACTTAATAAATAAAAACAATCACATTTACAAACTGAATTTGTGATATGCTTGTATTTATTTTTTTTTTTTTTTATTATAATTTCGTGATTAATACTGGTCCGGCTGGGCCAACCATTAATTTTTCTATATAATAAAATGGAAATGTAATAAAATGAAATTGATGAGGATGAAATGATTACTTAATACTAGAGTTCACCCATCGGTGTCCTGAAGATGGCCGACGCACTCTGATTCACTAATAAACTAATCCTACACTAAACAAGTTCAAACGGTTTTTGTCTTTTCAATCTTCTAACCAACCCATGGTTGTCTAGCAGTTGTATTGCCTCTGGGTTTATGTGGTTTTGCTTGTATGCGGCGAAAAATTGTGGCGGCGAAGAATTGTGTAGGTGTAGAATTGTAGCGGTGAAGAATTGTGGGTGAAGAATTGTAGGCGAAGAATTGTAGGCGAATAATTGTGGCCGAAGAATTGTGGGCAAAGAATTGTGGGCGAAGAATTGTGGGCGAAGAATTGTGGGCGAAGAATTGTGGGCGAAGAATTGTGGGCGAAGAATTGTGGGCGAAGAATTGTGGGCGTAAAATCGTGAGCGAAGAATTGTAGGCGAAGAATGTTCCGGACACGATCACTATAAATTAGGTAAGCCGGTGGTTGTATGTTTTGTCGTTTACAATAACAGCCAATCAACAAACTAATTTTTTTACAGCCTATTAACTTATTATTGAGTTGCAAAATCGCGAGCTTGAACTAGAAGTTTAAAGGTTGTCTAATACCCATAGTAAAATAATTTAGAGCTCAGTTGTTATATAATTTTAAAATAGTTTCAATTTTTACGTTGTCTTTGTCTTTAGATAGCTCTTGAATTAAGAAATTAGCGATAGAATTTAACCTATTGAAATATGAAGCGATATTTTCGCTATTACTCTATCTAAAATTAAAGAATTTATTTTCTATAGCGATAACAGGGATAAGCTTAGAAAAATTTTGAAGTGTTTGAGTATGTCGCTCAAACTAAATAATTTATGTATACCGATTAGCACCAAACGCTGTGTGTTCTAGCAGGCTTTTTGTATTAGCAGGATCGCAACGCTGAGAAACAATTTTTAAGCAGTTTAAGAATTCGGGATATTTATTGCTATCACCGTCAAAGAGACTTGGAATAGTCAACATCACAGAAGGGGTTATTTCAAAGAATACAGGTTGGAATATTTGGTAAAAACTAAAATTTATATAAATAGAAATGTATGACCAATGTAACAACTAAAACAAATTTAAACTTACAAATATGCAGCTTAATATTATGTTACATAACAAGAGTTATAGGAAGAATATTACGCACGAGTGTCACACAAGGAGCCGCGTAGCGGCGAGTGCGTAATTGCTTTACAACTCGTGTTATGTAGCTTACTTTTTCTACGATCACATAATAACGACGATTTTAACAGCTTTTTGGCTAATAAACACAACATGTAACTACGTTGTCTTGTCAATTTTGACGTAAGCCTACTTTGAAATTTCTAGACAAGTGTGCGTTTTGCTCACCGTGCGTTATAACTCACTTACTAGGCATGCAGGAAGTGTTTGATGTGAGTCTACTTTGATTATTTCTTTAAAAAGCCGTGTTTTTCGCTTACCCTGCCTAAGGACCCTCTTACTATGCATGCAGGCTGTACCGTAAGAGTAATTCACATAAGAGGTCGTAGAAAAACTATATTTACAACAAAACAGTGAATTAATATAAGTAAATGGACGGCGGTTCATAACAATTAAATATAATAAGAAAATTGGCTAATTTATAGGTATTCTATAAAATTTTATTACAGATTTATAGTTTATTATTAATAGCTGGCCTAGTGCTGAATTGGAATAAAAACTAAAAATATTGTAATGCTTAGTCCGGAATAAGATACAGTTAAAAAATATCTTTATTTAGAACACTTTAAATTTGTAGGCAATTATTTAGTAATATATTGAATTTTGTCGTATTTTCTCTAATTATTGATCATGCAGGATATTATTTGTTTATAGGATGGTTTACATCAAAAAATTAATTTATTTTTGACATATCTATTGAAATAATAACAAAAGACAAACTTTTGATGCTACTTTAGTTTTATTACAACGTTTAAATGACTAAGCTACAAAAAAATCTAAAAATTTCACCTGTTTTCGAGACAAACAAAAGTAAAGCTTCCAAATGGTTCACAAATCCTTAGTGTTTTGTTTGTAAAACGTGCAAATGCGCCAATAGCTTCACCTCGTTGATGACATTCTTCTCAATTTGTTTTCGCGATTATGGTATGGAAATGTTCGACGGCTTTACCGTTATTGCCCATTTTATTAATATGCAAAACAGGGCAACATAAAAAGCGAAACAGGGCGATCACTGAATCGACTCGTAAAAGTGACGATATTTGATTGGAATATTCATCGCGTATAATAATTAGGTTATTTATTGTTGGTGAATGGCTAATCAAGCTAACGATCGGCCTCTTACTCACGTACTTAAGTTTCAGTTAGTTGTGAAGCTATTTATTTTAGAGGGCTTAGTTACGGCGAGCATAAGCCTACTATAATTTATAGGTTCGAAGCATGCATAGGTTCTTGTACTATAATTATATAATTTGCGTGTGTGCTTTGGTGGCGGTATAATTTGATGATATGAGTTATGTAGTGACGCAACGACATCCTGGTAGTAGGTTTCTTGGCGTGTTGGATCGTATTGCAAAGCCTCTTCGGCCGTTATTAACACTAACCGTGCAACGTTCCCTCCGCAGCAATATGACTCCGGTACCACCTGTGCGGGCGGCGCGGCGGCGTCGTTGCGCGCGCCGGTGCGGGCGGACGAAACGCGAATAGAGAACCGACGGTCGATCGTCAGTATACGCGCAATGTTCGAGCAGACTATATAATCGCGCGTTCGCGACCGACGCTCGCTCAGTGCTCGTCCTGGACGCGTCGCCAGGTGGGCGCTACAGGTACTCGCGTGAAATGTGGACATAGACCCTAGCGATACTTATAGAACGACTTTATACTATCTCCATCGTTAAGCGTTGGTATCTTAAACTAATACATCGCATTAACGGCCCTAAAAACTTCAACAGTGCCACTGAACAACGGAAATGCATGAAACGAAAATTCAAATATTTATTTAAGCAGGACACAATTAAAACACTCGGTCCTGGAAAAGGTTTGTTTGGTGTCAACAAATCCGAGAAAGCGCATCGGCAAATAGATTATCAAAAACTATCAACAAGCTAAAACTTAATTAATTTACTTTTCATTCTAGCGAGAGCGTTTACTTTGCCATTAAACGACTCCCGCAAAAACAAAGTTGCCGAGCGAAGATCTAAATCTGGCCTTTTTACTCTAACTCGGCGCTGAAAGTAACGAATGTAGAGGAAGCAAAAACTTGACCTAACCCTTTCAGAGATTTTTTGCCCCGAGCGGAAGGATAATGTGCAACCTTAGCACGGTCGGTGTAAATGATCCGACATATTTCAACACCTTCGCGAGATTATCTCAGGTTTCCTGAACGGAATTCGACACTCGCCTCGGACGCAACAAGTCACGCGCGCGCGGTAGCCTCGACTTCTTCAGCTTCCGAGGGATGTGTTGACCCGCAGCATGGACTATGTAAGCCTGGCCTGTTGCCTCCTCGCTTTCCTCCTCTACTACAACACCTTGGACGGTGATTTCGTCTACGACGATCGGTAAGATACTTTATAAACCTCAATCATTTGCATATTAAATCCAAAAACCAACCCACACCGCGTTGCAAAAATCGCGCCCGATATTAATTATACCGTAAAATGAAGCTCCACGGGGGCGAATTCGTTATTAATTGAATTTGCGGATCATTCGATTAAAACAAGTTAAAATGACATAAAAACCGGAGCCGCAACCGTTCCATTAAATATGATTATGTTTAGGTATGTCTGCATGAAAAATAAATGGGGCAGATTTTATAGGAGCACTTTGCTTTATTACTAGATTCGAGAACATCATTAAAATATTTCCGCGTACCGTTGCTTCCAAATTTCCGCCAAACAGGCAATTAAAAGTGTTTCAGAATGTCTATAAATTATAAATTATAAAACGAACGTCTAGAGGGGTTTAATTGAAATAAATTATAGGAATGTAGCGAGCCGCTTTACATGGTGAGATCGAGCTTCACGATGTACTGTAAATTGTGGAGATTACACAGCGCTAAAAAGCTAGATTATATTTAGTGATGGAATAAGGTAGCGCGGGGAAAGGATGATAATCATTACACAAAGATGATGCGCTATATCTTGGGAACGTTGCTTGTGTTGTGGAGGAATCGCAAAAGGGATCGTCTCATCTCGGATGAAAGGGGTTTATGAAGGGGTGTGTGGCAATAACGGAGCGTGTATACACGCCCGTTGTCGGTCGCAAACGATGCCGGCAGAATTTAATTGAACGGCTCCATTTGACAATCATAACACGTAGCGGTGCGTCTCAGAGTTCCGGCCTCACACTCTTCATAATCGTTGGGTACAAACGGCAAGATTGGTCCGCGCTAAACTGATATCGCCATGCCGGTGTTTATAGCCAGCAATATAGCTGACATCAATTCGAAATTCTATTTCCGTTTTTACACGCGGCATCGCCGGCAGAAGTCTGCAATGTTGCGAACCAGGGGGTAGTTTTTCAGCAGTTTTCACTTTGCTGTGTTTTTAAGTGAATGGAGGTTCAACCCGAATTTGTATGCAAATTTAAAACGCTTTGTTTAAGGAAACAGTTTCAGTGTTTAAGGTTTTAGAACGTGCCTTTACAAAGATGCGGGTTAACGTTTACTGTAGTCGTTTACAAAACTACCTTGGATAGGCTTCATTCGGTCGTCTTTTAAATTATCGCGTTGATACACAATTCCAACCCGCTCCTGATCAATATTTGATTAACCACGTTGTCACAGCGACGGCTAAAATGCATATTTGATAACGTGCAGCGCTGTATTTGTACGTACCAACAATATTCGACTGTTCTGAATTATATAACGCGACTGTCGTCCGACGAAGCTATAAATATTTCTCGCAATGAATGAATTTCCGTTTTCAGACGTGCTATCCTGAGCAACCCCGACTTGCTGCCGACTACCCCATGGAGCAGGCTACTGGAAGACGACTTTTGGGGCACTCCGTTGAGCGATTCGGGCTCCCACGGTTCCTACAGACCTCTATGCGTGTTAACATTTCGACTGAACTACCTCCTCGGAGGTTACCAAGCATGGGGTTACCATTTAGTGAATGTTCTTTTACATTGCCTAGCTACAACCCTTTTAGTCCGTGTTGCACGACACGTCCTTCCAAGCCGAACTCGTTGGTCTGTAGGTCCAACCGTCACAGGATTGATATTCGCGTCTCACCCCATCCATACGGAAGCAGTCGCCGGTGTTGTAGGTAGAGCAGATTTAGCAGCCTGCAACTTCTACTTACTTTCTTTTCTAACATACATAGCACATATAAAATATAGAGACTCTTTGTGCTGTGCAAGTGTACTAACGAACTCGCTACACATAGATAAGCAAATTATCTTGAGCGACGAAAACAAGATAAAACAATTCCACGGCTCTAAGTATCATCGATTCGTCGTGAACTTGCAACAGAATGTTACGAACTGTAACTGGCCGAGAAAATTTGGACGCGTTATTGTCCACAGCGAAGCTTCCGTGACTGCAGTGCGACAAAAGAACACAAAATCGGAGGATTTAGAAGGCCCTTGCTGTTGGAAGAAAAACTGCAAACAATGGGGAAGCCTCCTGCTTTGCGTGATGCTAGCCATCGCAGCGATGTTAAGCAAAGAAACAGGCATCACAGTGCTAGGAGTGTGCATTTTATTTGACGTTCTTACAACATTTTCAGCAAAGAAAGTGAGTATTTTTGAATTAACCACATTAAACATAAATTAATTGTTTAAAATACACTTTCAACGACTAATATTGCAGCTATGTGTTATTTTAATGCCGAAGTTACATTGGTGTAAAAGCTAATGCAAGTTACTAAATCAAGAAGCTAATGCAAGTCTCTAAACAAGGAGCAAAACTTGTCAAAATTTTGGTTTAGTGTGTTTACACAATATATGCGTGTAGTATTTATAAATTCTCGACGTTTCGGCCAGCTCTACGTGGCCATTATCAAGAAATATTTTGAAAAACTTTTACTGTTTGAATAAAAATAATGTCACTGACAGTTAAAGTTTTGCATAATATCTCTTGATAATGGCCAGGGAGAGCTGGCCGAAACGTCCAGAATTTATAAATACTACGCGGGTAAGTTCCGAAGACAAAATTAAAAATAACAGTAACCGCGAAAATCTAAAACGAAACAATATATACGTGGTTTACACCCAATTTAGTAAAGTTGTTTAGTAATTAACAAAAACTGGAATGTAGCCTTTAACTCGTTAAGCGCCACAATTCTATTTTAAGAAAATTTGTAGTTTGTTTTTGGTACAAATTGGTTAATTTCTGATCGAAAAACACATAATTTACAAAAAAAAAATTAATTTGGTTTCATTTGTTAATTTAAGGGGCGTCCAATTTTTGTGACAATGGCGCAATGTGTGATATTATTTTTTTAAATATAAGGAAACAAGTTAAGTAATATACACAAAATTTTATTTATTATTTGTAATGACTGGGGTAAAACAATTGTCATGTAAAGGTGCATCACATCTTGCAAATCCTTGTTGTTTTTTCCCGCACGCTGCACATCGCCTTTGGGTTTTTAGAAGTGTTATTAGTGGGTCGCCAGGATCAAATCTTACACCCAAGCTGCCCCTTGCATCTAGTATTTTTGATTTTTTGGACCTGTCCTTTTAAGAGATGTTGAACCTTTTGATAAATAAGCTAGAGTAATTTTTCTTCTAACGTCCAATAGGGAAACGTTTTCCTCTGGGTAGACGAGTTGATAGAGTCTCCAAGTATTTACCACAGCTATATCTAACATTTCTGTAAATAATGATCACCACCGCTTTTTTAGATCTTATCCTTATTCTGTATAAAGATATTTGCTTGTCGAGTTGAACTCGCTTATTAGTTTTGGAACACCAATTTGAACAATTTTTTTTTTCTCTGGCGGAGAATCTTTTCGTTGATGAAAGAGATTCGTTTGAAGTATAATTCGCGACGCTCACTGGTTTATTGTTATTCCATTTTACAATTAAAATGTCATTGGATGTATCAAATTGGAAGTCAAAATATCCACACAAAAAATAAACGATAAAAAATAAACCGGTGACTCTTTTTTCTATTTCCACTAATATAAAATAGAACAACAATGTTTTACGAGATCACACAGAAAAAAATTACTTGTGAAAACCGCCAAATTAAAACACCATTTATTTTTATACAGCAAACTGCCAAAGTAAAAATTACGTTTTCAAACAGGTGTAGCCAACCACATAGCTTAATAACCCTAACATTTTTATAAAATGTATGTCAAATGTAATATATTAAACACATTTTAACTAATAGAAGTTGCGAAATTAGAAACTATTTTGAAATATTGAGAAAAAATCATACGTCTCAGATGTAGAACAATGGTTGGTAATGGGTTAAGTAAATAATAATGATTTTTATTTACTTTACTGAAAAAGTCGCAACATTTTTTAATTGCGCAAGTAGTAAACTAAACAAAATTGTCTACACGTTGCAAGTAGCTAAATTCCCTTGCGTGATTTGGTAACTTGCATTAGCTAGGTACTATACCAATGCAAATTCTACATAAGAGCAAGTGTATGCATATTTTAAAACAAAACTAGCCTTTAAAATAACAAACCGCATTTAATAGACATAAATGTGCTGAAAAACGTTTTGAATTAAAGCGATACAACCTTAATTATGCCAGAAAATTATAAGTAATTTGCCTCATTGGTGGTCTATTAATATAAATCCATTAATAACTACAGTTATTAAGACACAAAGCAAAATATCGTCAATCTATTGTTCCCTTTTCATTGAAAAATACGTGGTCCACTTGTTATTCACATTTTTCACCAAAAACATTATAAAGTATAACAAAAAAATAGGAAAAACGTTACTTTCATTAAATTTCAATTGTAAGTGTTTTCACAAAAATGGTAACATTGGTTTCTTTACCTACGATAACGTTGGCAAGTAAGATAATTCGGCTGTGGTGAAAAATATAGCAACCAAATAGTATATTTTCAATGACACCCACTATCTGGTTTATCTTAGTATTTTACATAACGAGAGTTGTAAGAAGCATATTACGCACGAATGGAAAAGTTGCGCAGGTAACCGCGTAGCGGCGAGTGCGTAATTGCTTTACAACTCGTGTTATGTAGCTTACTTTTTCTACGATCACATAATACCTACGATTGTAACGACTTTTTGGCTAATATACACATGTCAATTTTGACGTAAGCCTACTTTGGCATTTCTAGACAAGCGTGCGTTTTGCTAACCGTGCGTTATAGCTCACTTACCAGGCATGCAGGAAGTGTTTGACGTGAGTCTACTTTGATCATTTCTTTAAAAAACTGTGGTAAGAGTCATTACATTATTGGTCGTAGAAAAAGAAACATGTTGTAGAATCAAACTGTCTTGAATTGTGAGTCTCGTATGATATTTTACGAAATTGACTTGGTCAGCACCATACAGACGATAAGAGATTTATTTTTTTTATAATATCTCCGGCCAAGGTAGTAAACGTCAAAAGTCTTTTAGATAGTTTTAATTTTATGCAGCAAAATGATAGTAATATATTTTAACAAATCGAACTGTTCATACAGCAATTTAGTACTTGAGTTCTTTTATCAACAGATGTAAGCGCTCTTTAAAATTTTTTGAAATCCCAAGTGAATTGATTGGCATTGGAAATCGAGAATAAAATACTCTAGTAGTAGTTTCGATTTGCACAAAAGAATTGACTCTGCAGTTCAACATCGCGGAGTTGGATTTTAGTAAAGAGCGGAGCTCTAGTTGTGCACACGGACAGTTTGTAGGAAATGAAAAAAGCGCCTCAATTTTCATTAATATTCTATAAGGTCCCTCGTTCAAAAGTCATTGCATTCTTTTCGGGGTATTAAATTTTTAACTATTTCCCTCACGGAAAACTCATTGATCTTGGTGTCTCCACCGACGAGGAGCAATAAACCGGAGCCAGGGCCGTAGGGAGCGACTCTCTCCCCGCGGTACGTGTTAATGTGTCACGTTCAGCCGTTGCTATCTTGTCGTGTCGCCTGGTCGTCTGCCCGGCCAAGATTGGAAAAGTTCGCGCGCAAATATATAGTGTAGCCGTTAGATTTTTATCCGTCTCACTTTGCTTTAACTTTTGCGGTCTGACGGACAAAGTTTTGTGCGGACCCTTAATGAATTCGAGTAGACAGGTAGAGTAACTGAAACTGACACATCGCATGAGAGATTTGCGATGAGCCTAAAGCAAACGTGATTCGTTTTCGCTTTATTTATATCTGCTGCCAAAGTGTGTGTTTACATTCGATACAGTGTCAGTGATCCCAACAAATTGCTCAGTCAACACCAAAGAGAGACCGACATCACAAATATCTCGGTCTGTCTTCCACCGAAAAAAGACGTATTGAACGACCGAAATAAAGTAAGAAAAAGCAATTTGAACGGTCTGGAACTGAGTTTCGAATTGATTTCTACAAACTGGTGTCTGTGCCCAAGTGTAGCGGAGGACGGGGGGGGCGTCAAAATGACCTCGTATATTTGCTAGAAAGATTTTATACCCGTGGAATGAATAACCGTACGCGATATGAGCAGTAGAGAAAAGATCGCCGCCCCGGGTTACAGTATCCGAACATACCGACGTTATAAGTAATACAGGTTTGAATTTCCTACTAAACGATCTACCAATAGCCAGATTTCGCGATACGCCGCACGCCAAGCCGTATTATAAATAACACGATAGGCGCGTGTTTCGAAGTCGCTCCGATCGTATTAATGTGTCGGCGAGATGGTATCACCTCACCTTCACCGGAATTGATTCTGCATGTTGACCCTTCGTAAGTTAATATTGCCAAACTGGTTCGATTTAAACGCGGCCGTATTTCAGCAACATCTGATAGCGTCAGAAATCGAATTTCCTCCGTTCTTTAGCTAATGAATTATTGTAATTTGATGCACACATAAATATGAAGTGTCTGTGTCGGTCGCGGCAGTCGACACCCGCGTTGTATTTACATGTTTATCAGACCGGGCGGCGCTGCGCGCTGGATTTATTGGCGCTATTCGTGTAATGTAATGGCGCGAAGAACCGGAGACGGATACGGGGCTAACTTGTGTTGACTGCCGTCCCGCGCGTCCTGCTGCGAGAATGGATCCTGGAGATGGATAATGCATTCACTTTGTGGCGACTGCTTCAGTTACCACTTCCACGCAGTCTCTCACTTTGTCAGCCCCAGGGGAACTTCGCTCCAACACCTACAACTTTAATTCGACTTTCCATATAATGCGAATATCCAGTTTTCACGAATATAGGCCATTCGCGATTTTTATATCAAACCACGTTACGTATCTACAGAAAAAGCACACACTTTAAACCACAAACACATCAACGCAGTTCTTACCGATAAAAACGCTACAATTCACAGATTTTTAGGTTACGCATTATATTAACAGAAAAGTCTTTAAACAGACTTTAGTCTGCATACAAAAAAACCTTAACACAAACTTTTCCGGCAGATTATCATTAACCCATTCCCGTGCCTTGATTCCTATTCGGGACTCGCGACTTACATTCAGGGATGGAAAACGTAACGTAACGATACCCGATAACGTTATAATAACGATTCAACTATAATTTTTTATACAATAACGTAACGATATTTTTATAACGTTATATAACGTTATAATAACCGATAACGTTTCGTTAAAAGTTATTTTGTATCGTTATTCTCTATAAATTCAATTTTTATATGGCGATCTTTTTATTTTCTGAAGATATAATAGTTTGTTTGTATTTTAGAAATTAAAATGAAAATAAATTATCTCAACCTCAACGTAATTTTGTAGGTACTATTTTTTAAAGTTACATTTACAGATCCCAAAAATAATTTCAGAGTTACAAATAAAAATTATTTTTATACAGCATGTTTCTTAAATAATGCGAAAAAATTCGGGAGGTGATAATCGAAAATTAAAAGGGGTCTTTCATTTTTTTTTTCTTTAGGGTCTCCTCTCGGAGTTACACCCCCCTAAAGGGGATCGGTAAAAGTTGGGTTTTTATTTTATTTCCAAAATTTGGATAAATGTGGGAGATTTATACTTATAAAAAGGTTTCCCATAGTAATATTTTTAATCATCTCCCACCTTCACAGGGGGCTGAAAAGTGCGACCCCTGTTGGTTTTTTTATCAGGACTTTTTGGTGGGTTGAAATCTAGCAATTTTAAATTTTCTTTAAAAACTTGATTTATTTATTAGTTTTTTTTATTCTTTAACTGTTCTCGTTTAACCTACAGTTTTTGAGTAAAAAATTATATGAATGAACATGAACCATCAAATATTCCAATATAAAACGATATTGGATAGAAGTGACGGGTGTAATTCATTTTGACGTTTACGCGGCGACAACGCTAAAACGCCCGTCAATTCTACCCAATATGAACATAAACATCATATTTACTCATTTACTTTTTTACTCAAAACTGTAAGATTTGCGAGAAAAACTAAAGAATAAAAAAAGGTTATAAATAAATTAAACTAACAAAAAAAAAAAAAAATTGCAACTCACCAAAAAGTTCTGATTAAAAAACCAACATGGGTGGCACTTATCAGCCCCCTATAAAGGTGGAAGATGATTGAAAATAATACTATGTGAAACCTTTTAATAAGTATAAAACATCTACCAAATATCATTCTCCTACATATATCTAAATTTGAGAAGTAAAATAAAAACCTAATTTTATCGCTCCCCTTTAGGGGGGTGTAACTCCGAAAGGAGACGTCTAAGAAAAAAATTTATATAAAAGACCCCACTTTATTTTCAATAAGGAATCACCTTCCGAATTTTTTCGCATTATTTAGGAAACACCCTGTATATCATAATGTATGTAACGTTATATAACGTTATATAACATAACAATTCATTTTTTTAACGTTATTTATAACGTTATGTAACGAAAACAAATAATAAATAACGTTATACAATAACGTAACGATTTAAAACGTTATTCCATCCCTGCTTACATTGCCCTGTAATTAGTAGCACTTGCTAAAATACTGCAACTGGCAAGTCAGTGACCTTAAGAAGAGTCTATAGCAGCATTATAGCAACAAATAATCCACATTTGTTTTGTAATTTTTGAGTAATCGTTGCTAGAAGTGAAAATTTAGAGGTTATTCCAATTAGAAAAAAACTTACAAGGGAGTGTCATGATTCGTTGTCGTTAGAATTTGATTAAGGCGTTGTTTATTGCATTAAGGATATCAAAACTAAATGTTTTTTAGAGTTATTCGTGCCACTGGCCATTTTCTTCGGAAAAATAGGGGAAAAACTGAACCAATGCGCGCTTACTTTGCAAGTAAAATGGTGCAATGTTTTTAAAAAAATCTTGAACGGTTACGGAAAAAACGTCAAAAATGAAACCCCTGCATAAGCGCTATGATTTGAGAAGTTATGGTATATCTATAACTACATATACAGGATTTTTCAAACCACCCGTACCAGCACTTTTATTCGAAAATGCGAGGTCTGACCAAGATGAGGAAGAGAATTTTCTCACAAAAGTGCATTGACTGACGCTATAGCGGTTTTCGTGATTGACCCGGAAGTGGCCAAATCCGGAAGTAACTTTAAAAACTTAAATGCAATCATCCAGTTTTTCTTGCATAATTAGAAAGATATTTAATAAAAAAACACTTTTTACTCAAACAATTTTTTGATTATCAGTATAGTTTGTAATTCCGTGGACCTAAATCATAACAACATTTAAAACCGTCTTCGCATGTAGCTGAGTTCTGGACACCCCCTTTTAATTTTTAGTTTTGTATTTAATAAATGAAATTTTAGACATATGATATGTGTGAAAAACCCGATTATTTGAACATATGTACACTATTGTTTCACTTTCGATCTCGCCGGAAATGACCCCAAGTTTGTTATTTCAAATGAAACACCCTGTATATTTTTACATTTACAGAGTGGTTCAGTTTCATAAAGTTTTATATAAAACTAGTACGGCCCTGTTCAAAATCAAACTTGAATTGGTTTTTAAGTAGAGCATTTTATTCTAAACAAAAAGTGTCTCGTGACTCTCATATTTTCCACCGTTTGGGGCGAAATTTGATTTATTTTACAGTTCTTGAGAAAAATTTGCTCATTTTCGATTTAAAGAAAAGCAGAAAATTGCAAGAGGCAGAGTAAATGCCTAAAATGTGGATCATAATCGTTACTTTAGTGAAGTTTTCTCTCTCATTATTAGCATGTTCTGTCATTAAGCTGCAAAAATCGGTAATTACTTCTTTATTTCGAATATTAGCGATATTTTTTGATCGAATTTATAAGCTAATTTTTTGCGAGAATAGTAAAATAAATCGAATTTCGCGCCAATCGGTGGCAGATACCAAGAAAAGTCATGGGACACTTGTTTAGAACAAAATGTTCTACCCAAAAACAAGTTCGAGTTTGATTTTAAACAGGACCGTACTAGTTTTTTATAAAATTTATTGAAACTGAACCCTCGTAACTTTGCCACTGGTCTCTTGTGGGACTTGAAATTTTCACCGATTGTGGTAACCTGTAAGGTGGTGCTGTATACCAAATTTGGTTTAAATATATCTACTGGTTAAGAAACGGTTAAAAATTATAGGTATTTCTCCGAAAATTTCAACACCCTGTATCTTTAAAATGAAGCGTTTATGGACCCATGTTGTTATGGAATATTCGCTTTAAAAAAAGTTTTTGTATCGACTGTTGAAGTCCTGCTACAAAAAAGTGGACCACCCGTAGAGAATAAAATAATTGATCGGTCACTAATGCCCGGTTTCTCCGAGACATCTTAAGATCTAGCTGAATCTTAAGTTCGCCTTAACGTTATAAAGCGTTGCATCAAGCAATTTTAAGAACATATTCGACTTGAGCTAAGCTCACATCTTGAGTCGCTGTTTACTAGAACTTGAGCTGGAGTACATAACCCAAAATTATCTTGTATTTGCTTTGTTTGTAGTTAAGTGTTTGTTTAAATTGTGGTTTAAGTTTAAATATGGATATTGACTTTATAAATATGATAGATGATGCAGATGATGACTTGTACGACCCTGTAATTCCTCCAATTCCTCGAAGGCGATTTGTTCGCGCAAATCAATTTATGGATTTCGAAGACGATCGTTTATTTTATGCGTTTTCGCCTCACAAAAGAGACAGTTATTGTGATCTTAGATCAAATTGAGCCTCAATTGGAGTATATAGGGTGTTTCATAATTGAATGCTGATCCTTAAGGGTATTATTCCTTGGATGATTTTAAGAAAAAAAGTTCATATCAATGTGGGTCCGCAACCGCCGTATTTTTGAGATACAGGGTGTTAAAAGTTGAAAAAAATATCGGATTTTCGTAATATTTTTGATGCAACTTTAGATATTTTTTTGAATTTTAGTAGGTACTAACTACGCATAAAAACACATTTTTTTCAGAAAAAAAATTGTTCTTTTTCTACCATTGGCGTCCGTTCTAACATGTCCTTGAATATTTTTAATGAAAAAAATGATAGGCCACTGTTTTTTTTTCAAAATAAATGTTATTTTTATAAAATTTTGCTTTATCTCTTAGTAAAAATGGCCTCTTGACTTTTTTTAGTCCGACGAACGGTTTTCGAGTAAAAAAATAAAAGGCTATTAGGCACTCTTGAAGAGTAAAATAGTAGAGTTCACTTTAGTTTTAATTTTTAATAATCAAGTAAATACATTCAAGGACATGTTAGTACGGACGCCATTGGTAGAAACAGAACAATATTTTTTGCTGAAAAAAATGTGTTTTTATACCTAGTTAGTAGGTACCTACCTACTAAAATTCAGGAGAGCACTTGATATCTATAGGAGCCTTCATAGAAGCTGATAAATATTTTTTTTTCCTCCATGGTATAATTTATTCTTTTTTTGTCCGCCATTTCAACACAAAATAAAAGAAATAAACACCGAACTGTAACTTTATATGTGATTAACAGCTGATAGCAACAACAAGATGCCACTTACAGGGAACCGTTTTAACAGCTGTGATGTGAATGGCCAATGCAAATTTGCCATTCCAATCTGCCGCTAAAATGTGCCGACTTCTTGCAACGTTGCCAAACCGAGTTCTAACTTAGCTGAGATGTCTTACAAATTCCGGAATATGTTTTCTGTGCAACGCATCGTTATCTTGAGACGGTCTTAAATATAAGGCGGTCTTATATAAGTTCGATCTTGAGATATGACGGAGAAACCAGGCATTAGTCACTATAATATAAACACACATGTATTTTAAGAATGTGTAGCGATGTTACTTTAGGATTTTAATATTTATTTAAAAAAATGTTGCAGCGTCGGTAATCGCAAAAACAAATTTGGTATTAAATTTAAAAACAATTTGTGAGCCTATTACGTTCAACGGTAATGCAGTTTATGATACAACGAACGTACAATGTAACGAAATTTTAAGGTAAATTTCCTGCACAAAAGACAGCAGAACGGTTCTTTGTGTGAAAATCGTTCAAGCAAAAAACAACACGCATTTAAAAACTCTTGAAACAATGAGAGATATTTAGGGATTAATTGCTGTTTATGTTGGAAAAAATGGGCCGCGAACAAACAAACGTAGTCGCACATTTGAACCTCTCATTTTTACTACAGAATTTAATAAGTTAAAAGCAGATAATGACAGCAGCCTACTTTACGAATGGTAGCAAACGCAGACGAAAGAAAACCAAATACTCTAGCGATAAAATCTACAAGACTTGTTCGCCCCTATACTTTAACTTTTTTACGATCGCCTAAAAGTCATGAAATAGAATAAAACTTGTAGGAAATCGAAACGAATCTATACTGATATTGCTTTAAAAATAGCAGATTTACCTTACACGGTTCTCAAACGGACCCCCAAAATTATAAAATGTGAATTTTATTTGTTTTACTACATTCAAAAACAAATCGTTAACAAAACCACACATGTAGCGAACGGTTGTAGTATCAAAATATGTAAAAATCTACCCATTCAAAGCTATTACTTATCGCTACATTTTATTATTTAGGAAATCATTATTACAATACATTAGAATAAGCTGATTGGAATTTTATGGTAGCTTTATGCAAATAACTAAAAAGTTTAATGTATTGTAACATGGGATATACTTAAAAAGCCCATGTTATTTGCAAATATTGTACAGTTTCATTCATTCACATTCTATTATTTAGGTAAATAAAAAACTAGCTTTTTTATTATGATTACTCGTTGGATTTGCTGATATCCAAACGTATTTAAATTGTATATAGGGTAAGGTGGTATATACTTGGACATGGTATATAGCGGGACAACAGAGATTTTGGCCATCTGTTACCCCGTACTTGAAGTTTGTTTACATCAAAATAGCGGTTAAGCAGTCCCATTCTATCCTGTCTACAGTATGTGTCGTAAACAATGTCATAGTGACTTGCACATGTGAGGCATGTTTGGTAACTGCGCATTCGTTTTTTGTGGTTATTCAGTTTTTGCGCTAAAACTTTTTTATTTATTTAACAACAATTAGAAAATTTGGAGTAGGTGTACCTTACAGTATATTAAAGGTGTGTACAATGTTAAAACTGAAAATAATCATACATGTTTTTCATTAAATCGTTGCTTTTAAAAATTGATCACATGGTGCATTGTGGGACAATGATGATAATCAGGTAAATTTTCTGAAAAAGACTTCCGACTTTAGATTTTCTTTCTCTTAAAACAGAGATAAAGACTGTGTTGAAAAAAAATAAATTCTGTGTAGGTTAAGCGCACCGACTACGTTTGGGGGCACTGAAAAAACAAAAAAACATTTTTAATTTTAGTTTGATTTTCCAAAGTACAATGTCTAATGCCCATGAAAAGTGAAAGTTTTTAAAATAACAAATTAAAATTAAGCCTTTTTTTAATTACTTATGCTTTATTTCATATATATTTTTTGCTGTCCCACAATGTACCACGGGGTGGTTTATGTGGGGACAAGTGGTGTATAGTGGGACAGTCCCTCTATTTGTGTACCTTTATTTAAAAACATATTTTTTTGTAAAAGCAATGATAAACTAAAGCAATATGAATATCTCATATCAATTTGAGGTATGCAAATTAAACCGTTCAAAAGTTACGCAAAATATAAAAAAAGTGTCCCAGTATATACCACCTTCCCCTACTTGCTTCCTGGAATCCATCAAGAAAATAATGGAAAGGACAGACAGAGAAAAAGGAGAGGAGGAAAGATAAATTGATTTTAAAAAAATAGCAAAAAGGGTACATTGTAAAAAAATAAAAATAGAAGCTTAAAAGAAGATATAGTAAGATGTTTAAATAAGCGAACTCATGTAATTTTATATGCTTATTGGAATCTGGATACTTTTAGCCCTTATGTCAATAACCGAAATTCACAACGTTGTCCAATGACCGGATACCCGGGTACCCACCTTCAGAATTTTTATAATAAACTTATGCTACGAGTGTTGTATATTTTGTAAATAATATGACATATTTAACAAATCACAGTTTTAAATGTCAAATTCTAAAACCTGTAACAAACAGGAAAATTGGGAGGCGTGGGTTCGAATCCCGCGGCCGTCTGTCATTGTAGAGGTTTCAGGTGGTTCCCTCTACCTACTATAGGCAAATGCTGTGACAGTACTTCCACCTACCTCTCGGACGCTAGTGACCTCAGATGTCGAAGCGTTCCTAAACTCTCAATAAAAAAAAAACATAGGAAACATTTTATTTACTTTTGAATGAGGCAATAAACAAACCAACAAACCATATATATCTTTAAATAAGTTCGAAACGACCATCTAGCTCAGGGGTCGCACATTCAAATGTTACTACGGGCCAGTAATTTAGATGTGCGAGTTACGCGGTCCGTATAGAAGTGAGGAGCTTTTTTTTTTCTTTTTTAGCTCACAGCTTCCTATCAGTTTTTTAGTGCAACGCGAGTCGTGTTCAAAAGTGAGGACCCTTTTCTTTTAGCTCACAGCTTCTATTTTTTAAAAGTTTTTTGAACACGAGCCTCTTTCCTCAGTATTTTAGTAGTAGTAGTGACGGAATGTATTCCATACTTGAGGTCGCGGGCCGGATAAAGAGCCTTCGCGGGCCGCATCCGGCCGGCGGACCGCCAGTTTGCGAATACTGATCTAGCTCAACACCCTATCGTAAAAATTTGCGCATCTTCGTTATATTTTAAACATATGTTAAACATTTGTGTTGTTACAAATTACTTTCGATTTTAACCAATCCCAAAAAAATAGTTTTCTTCTCATTTTCTGTAAAATTAGATGTAGAAGATTTTTACATAGTTGTAACAGAACCAAATAAGTAATTTTTAAAATAACTTTCAGACTTGTAAAGTCATAGTTATACACATACAAGTATATTGTGCAATATAATATTGTACATGATATAGCCGAGTATATGGCGGAATACCGTTTGTGCATTCATACGCTCAATGTTTTAATTTTTATATTGTACAAGTGTAGTCTGACTGTGTAGTTTGTTAACACAATGAAAAATTAGCTTTAAGATACAGAGTGTTTCTTAAATATAGCGAAAATATTCGGAAGGCAATTCCTTATCGAAAATTAAGGGAGGCTCTTATATAATTTTTTTCCCTTAGGCATCCCTTTTTGGAGTAACACCCCCCTAAAGAGGAGCGTTAAAATTCGGTTTTTATTTTATTTCTCAAATTTGGATATATGTTCCTAATATGTTGTAGATATTTTGTACTTATGCAAAGGTTTCCCATAGTTTTATTTTTAATCATCTCCTACCTTCACAAGGGGATGAAAAGTGCGAATCCAGTAGTTTTTTTTTAAATCAGATTTTTATGGAAACTTAAAATTTTGCATTTAAAAATACTTTGTTTAAAAGTTGGTTTTATTTAAAAACTTTTTTTATTTCCTAACTGTTTCTGCAAAACCTACAGTTTTTGAGTAAAAAATTAAATGAGTGAACATGACCATTAAATATTCTGAAATAAAATGATTCATTTTGGTGGTTACCAAGTTACCATGGTTTGTTAATCCTTAAATACGCCAGCATGTCTTCAATATTATTTTGCATCTTTATATATTTAGTTTTTTGTTCATTTATCTCCAGAGCGAATTCTTTGGCTGTTTTCTGGTTTCTTAACCTTTAAGTAGTCGCACGGCGCCGCAGAGGCGCCAAGCGTTTTTTAAATCGTTGTTACATTTTTAATTATTTTTTTGTCACTAATATCTGTTTATGTATTCCTCAATTGTACTTTTAGGAATACGAATTATATAGTATTATTCATATTTCTCTATTTTACAGTCCGTAAAATGCAATTATGTGCTACTCGGCATGAACGCTGTCATTTATGCCCTAGGGCTAAAAATCGACATTCGCAACAAATTTGTTCGCAATGCCATAAAAATATTTGTTCAGAGCATACAAAAAAATTGTGCAGTGAATGCTTTGCATCCAATGTTTGATTCGTATTAAAAATAAATTATTTTACGTTTTTTCAGTTATGTTTTATATACAGATATATATTTTTTATATCTTATAATTTATTTAGTCATTGTGATTCTTTTTAAGATTTAGCTTATATTTCATGAATAAAGCAGTTTAACACATTTTTAAAATTTTAAGTCAAAAATATTGTTATAAAACCTCAATGGTGCCCCCGAGGCGCCATGCGAGTAGTTATGTATACACAGTACACGCTACTAGTTAAAGGTTAAACACTTCTTTAAATGTTCCTGATTTATATGTTATATTTTGTGTAATAAAAAAAGTACATTTAGTCTTCGTCCTGCAAACATTGGTTTCTTTCTTTATGTTAATTACTTTTATGCTGCTAACTGGGGGTGGGCTATATATCGATAAACATCGATATAATTTTGATGTCGATATTTTTTCGATATTTCGTGTTATAGGCAACAGAAATAGGGGCGTTTTTTTAGGTCACCAGTTTCTTTTTTCAAATTTACAAACTTTTTGAGCTCCCTGCCTCTTTTAGGTATATAGCCATTTCGATATATCGATATCGCCAACCGCTAGCTGCTAACTGATACTTCTTCGTCACCTCCATCACGATTCCTACAAAGCAGTATCCATAATATCCCAAATCTTGGAGCACTGCTTCATACATGTACAACCAAACAGTCATACTCCATTGTAATTTTAATAATGACTGAAATACTGTTTTAAAGCATGCAGTACAAATCTAAACACCCTACATATGGTTGTATTTATTTATTAGTTAGTAATCATTGTATTCACCAACTCATGGCATTGTTATCTAAGTATTATGGTTACAATAGCGTTTCAAAAAACCAAGTATACTACGTCAATCTTAACATAACAAGCCGATTAAAACCCTAGATATGAACGTCAAATTTTACATTGCTACTCTTAATAAGAAAAATGTTGGATATAAAATTAAAAATTCCATTTTTTTATGTTATTTCAACATTCACATTTCTAGATTCTCACGAAGCACTCAACTTCACAGTAAATCTCCCGTTCTTAATGTTAAATCGTACACCCGGTATATTAAAGACTTCGGGAGGGCGAACAAGGAAATATCAAGTGGTTTAGTTAGAGAACTTGCTGAAAGTTGCCCAAGGTTATTAAAAACCTTTAAAGTGCATAAAAATGTGTAATATGAAACAACAAAGAAACAGATTAATAAGTAAGGACATTCTCTGAAGCTTTTTACGTTTAATGGTCTGTTATTTCTTATTAACAGGCGATTCATGATAAATGGTGTACATTTTTATGAGTTACGTAAACTTTCAAAAGTTGTACAGCAAATTAATAGTTATTCAGTGTACCATTTAAACTCTAATAGCTATCTTTAAATCCTTCATGAACTAAAATGGTCTGAATTATTTACTAAGGAGACTACGATCGTTCTTCATAAATAAAGAATCCAAATATTTAAAAATAAATGATTTCGTTAATCTTAGGGATATTTATCTGATAAAACAAAAATATTGATTAACAAATCTATCACTATTCCTGATCTCAATAATTTTTAAAGTAGCCTAGCATTAAGATAGCAATAGAAATATTTTCGAGTTTATGGAAGTACGCTTGCCATGTCTTTAAGAATATGCAAATAAAATACTAATTATCTTTGAAAAGTTAAGCTATAAACTTTTAGAAGCAATTTCAAAGGGCGCCATTACTAACACCGGACCGAAACTGCTAAATGAAAAACGTAAAGCTGAAAGAGATGAACCTGCGTAACCAACATATTATCACAAATTACTATTTAATAACGGGATATGATTACAGATTTGAGATTTTTCGCGGCCCTTAGTAATAAATATTAGATTCGGATAAAGGTGCGTGGTTATCTGCTTATAAATGTTGATGATGGGGAAACAGTTGTAGATTTTTTCGCGCACTGTAAAACGAAAACATTCATTTGTTTTAATATTGTTTAAATTCTTAGATAAATTACAAACTTGCGTCTTTTTAAATTAAAACCATAGTTGGCTATGACCTCATGAAAAAGTATTTTTTTCCTCTTTTGAATAATACAACGTTTAATGTATATATTTTGATAGGCTCAAAACAAATACAATTCATCAAAAAGTTCCTTTCAAAGCCGATGATATAAGTAACCTTAATGTCAATTAAAACTTACAAAAACGTTTTTTGGACGCTTGTTGACATAATAAAATTCTATGCAGGTCACGACACACTTGCTAAAAAAAAAAAATTTTCGTCAAAAATTATTTGAGGTTATAAAAATTAATCGAAATGGTGCAGTTGTATCCAAAATTGCTTCTTCTTTCCAAAAATGTAAAAATGTACAGGATGTTACATACGAAATAACAAAATCAGGGTCATCAGTTCCGGCGAAACTGGAAGTGAAATAATAGTGTCCCTATGTTCAAATAATCAAGTTTTTTACACATATCATTTATGTCTAAAATTTCATTTATCTAAATTTAAAATTTAAAAAAAGGGGCGTACCAGACTTCAGTTACACTCGGTAGATAGTTTAAAAGAGAGTTCAAAAATATATTGAGATCGTTGATATAAAAATATAAAATAATAAGTACAATGCATTAAATACATTTATGTTTAAGCTTATGTGGCGAAATTTCGTTTATTTCATAACATGTGGAAACAAACCCTAAAACAAATATTTTGCTTAATTAATGTTAAATTAAATTATGTCCGACCATGTTATATAATTGTAATGAAAAATCAACATAAAATTAAGTCCATACAGATGTACGTGAATTCGTTGCTGTTTTAACAGGTGAAGTTTTAATTAAACAGGCCGCCAGCCTGACAAAATAGCAGAATAAACTGATGCAACAGCGCGCTCCAATATTATTAAATGTGCAAAAATCAAACCAATCCACAAAAAAGGGGATTTAAGTGACATAGGAAACTATAGGTCCATAGCCAATTAGCCATCCTCACAAGCATTAGCAAGATGATTGAAAAAATAATCTACAACAGAATTGAAAATTACGTAGAACACTTTGGCTTAATAAACAACGCTCAAAATGGATTCAGGAAAGGCAAAACAACTACCCGCGCTGTTTACATGGCAATCCAAAATGTACTTCAATCCCTCAATAAAGACGAACACACCATGGTCATGTGTGTTGATCTCACAAAAGCTTTCGATAGTGTTGACCACGAGATACTACTAACGAAATTAGAACACTATGGTATACGAGAAAACGGCCCATAACCTTATAAAATCTTATCTTTCGGAAAGAAACCAATATGTTGCCGGAAAAGACTCGTCAGGTAAATTTCTAAAATCAAAAAAAAATAAATCAAAAAGGAGTCTCACAAGGATCAATCTTAGGCCCCCTGTTATACATACTGTACACTAATGATCTTCCAGATTTTGCCAAAACTTCCCTTATACAATTTGCCGATGACACCTGCTATTATTAGTGACTCGGATTCCAAAAATTCTGAACAAAAACTCTTTGACTGCTTAGGCCAACTCCAACATTGGTTCACATTAAACAATCTAACCTTAAATGTCAATAAAACTCAAGTAATAAAATTTTCACAAAATAAATTAACCTCCGACTTAAAACTTCAAAACAATTCCACAACTATAAATGTTGTTAATAAAATATCATTTCATGGTTTAGGTATTGACTCTAGACTGGACTGGTCATACCACATCGAACGCCTGTCACAAAACCTGTCACGGTATCCTTTCGCACTAAAAAAACCTAAAAAAATTGGTCAGTACAAACGCGGCCAAAACTGTATATCATGCATATGTTGAATCTAGGTTACGCTATGCTATAATTTTTTGGGGTAACGCTAGTGACTCTGAACGCCTCTTTATTATACAAAAGCGATGTATAAGAACTAATTTTGGTCTAAAGAAACTACCGAGATCACTGTAAAGACACTTTTCGGGACAAATAAATATTAACTTTTTACGGCCTATTCATTCTCGAAGCCATCCTTTTCGTAAGAAATAATTTTGACCTGTTCGAAGTGAATATAAGAAACCATGCAGCCAATACCCGACATAAAAAAAAATCTAAAGCCCGATTGCTTCAAATATATTCATCTTCAAAAAAATGTTGCCTCTATAATTATTGCAATATATAACAAATTTAATACATCACCTGAGAGTATAAAAAATCTACCCACCCCCGACTTGAAGAAAATATTAAGAAATGTCCTAATCTCTAAAGCTTACTATGGAGTTAGTGAATATCTTAATGACGCTTACTTTAAAAGCTCGTTTAAGTAAATGTAATTTTGTGTTTTGTATATATTCATATTTATGTGTTTTATTATTATCATTATTGTGACATGTTCTACGCCTTTTTGTATTTTTTAGAACAAATAAAGACTACTACTACTACCTACCAATAGCGATTAATTCTAAGCAATAACACAAAATATTTTCATTGTTACAGAGGCAGTGGCGCAGCGCACTGGTGCTGAGCACAGCGGCGGCCGTGATGCTCCTGGTGCGTTTACAAGTACGCACGCCGCAATTTTCAACGGCCGACAATCCGACAGCGCGAGCTCCCCATCTGCTCACACGTTTCCTAACCTTTGCCTACTTGCCCGTTTTCAACTTTGGTTTGCTCCTGTATCCTAATACTTTAAGTTTCGATTGGGGCATGGACGCCATTCCTCGCATCACGTCGATCCGCGACCCTCGCAATTTTCTTTCTTTCGGTTTTTACCTAAGTTTGTGTCTGCTAGTAAGGCACTGTGTGAAAGTATTACTGAAAGAAGGACTGTACATGAAAAGTGCGTTACGAAAACAAAGAAACCGGCGGGAGCATATAACTCTGACGACCGACGATAAAGCTTGGCTCTGTCCTTGTCCCGTGTGCCACCAGGGTCTTTCAGAATTACATTCCGTGTCTTGTCGCACGAGTAATAACAACAACAATACGAACTTGCATTCGACGTGTTTGTGTCTGAGGTTCGCTACGCGTCCGTCTACTAGTTCGGCGAAGAGGAGGAGGTTAAGTAATAGTGCCGTCGTGTTGTTGGGGCTTGCATTTTTGACTGTGCCGTTTCTTCCGGCCACGAATCTGCTTTTCTACGTTGGGTTTGTTGTGGCCGAGCGCGTGCTGTATCTACCGAGCGCGGGTTTGTGTTTGTTAATAGGACTAGGAAGTGCGAAACTTTGGGACTGTCGCAAGTATCGGTATGTGATGTTAGCCGGCTTATTAGTGCTGCTGGTATTGTTTGGCTTGAGGACGACGTCGCGGAACAGAGACTGGGCTAACGAGGAATCGCTGTACCGGTCTGCTGTGGCCGTCAACCCGCCAAAAGGTAAGCGTCATTTATTATATTCCAATGTTTATTAGGCAAACACACGCCACGGATTCCGGGGTGCGTGAAGGCCTACTTCATCTAACGCCTAACGCCAACCATCTACGCAAATTGTAAAATTAGTATCATCTTTTAGCGCCCAGTGCGCCCTAAAAGTTTTTAATTTTGCTCAACGGGTTACCGAGATATAGCTAATTAAGTGGCGTGCCAACTTCACGCTGGCGCGCCAACTATTTCCAAAAATTCTAAAATTCGTCTCATCCTTTAGCGCCCAATCCGCGCTTAAATGCGCCATAAAAGTTTTTAATTTTGCTCAACGGGTTACTAAGATATAGCTAATTAAATAAGTGTCGTGCCAACGTCACGCTGGCGCGCCAACTAATTCCAAAAATTCTAAAATTCGTCTCATCATATAACGACCAATATGCGCTCAAATGCGCCATACAAGTTTTTAATTTTGCTCAAAGGGGCACCGAGATATAGCTAATTAATTAAATGGCGTGCCACCGCCACGCTGGCGCGCCAAATATTTCCAAAAATTCTGAAATTCTTCTCATCCTTTAGCACCCAATATGCGCCCAAATGCGCCTTATTTTTCTAAAAATTATCTTCTCTAGCTCTAGTGGCCGAGTTATGATTAATTAATTAAAATTGTATTTAAATATAATTAAAAAAATGAGAAAAACGCTTACCTTTCAAATTTTTTAATTACTTATTTCTGACTAAAACATTATAAACAACAATTAATTAATTTAGCATTACTCTGCAACTAGTACAATTTTTAGGGCGCATTTGAGCGCATATTGGGCGCTGAAGGATGAGGCGAATTTTAGAATTTTTCGAAATAGTTGGCGTGCCAGCATGAAGTTGGCACGCCACTTAATTAATTAGCTATATCTCGGTAACCCACTGAGCAAAATTAAAAATGTTTAGGGGGCATGTGGGCGCATATTGGGCGCTAAAGTATGAGACGAATTTTTGGAAATAGTTGGCGAGCCAGCGTGAAGTTGGCACGCCACTTAATTAATTAGCTATATCTCGGTAACCCGCTGATCAAAATAAAAAAATTTTAGGGCGCATTTGGGCGCATATTGGGCGCTAAAGTATGAGACGAATTTTTGGAAATAGTTGACGAGCCACCGTGAAGTTGGCACGCCACTTAATTAATTAGCTATATCTCGGTAACCCGTTGAGCAAAATAAAAAAATTTTAGGGCGCATTTGGGCGCATATTGGGCGCTAAAGTATGAGACGAATTTTTGGAAATAGTTGACGAGCCACCGTGAAGTTGGCACGCCACTTAATTAATTAGCTATATCTCGGTAACCCGTTGAGCAAAATTAAAAAATTTTAGGGCGCATTTGGGCGCATATTGGGCGCTTAAAGATGAGACTAGTTTTAAAATTTGCGCCGAAGGTTGGCGTGCCAACTTCACGCACCCCGGATTCCGTTGTCAAATATTTAATCGCATTAAACGAATCCATGCGTGCCTAAATTCGTTCTCCATAAGAAATGAACACAACTTCAACTAATCCAATTACTCATTTCTCGAGGATATCTTCTGCATTTCAACATCGCGTGCAACATTAATCTATTTACTACTCGAGAAATGTCAGAATCTGTTTAACTTTGCAGTAACATGACTTCAAACGGCACGAATGCTTTATTCACTTCGGCTTTTTCATGTAATTTTTGCTTGTCGATGAAGACGTTCCTCGTTAACGGCTCATCCCGTCGAGGATGGCGTAATACCGCTTTGGTAAATTTAATTGCTTTGTTTCGAACTTCCCTTTGAAGTACTAAACTATTCCAATTAAATATAAATTATACTTTGTTTCGCCCCTGTACATATTTGCCTGGTCCATTGCGGGATGCGAGAGAAAATACGAGTCGGAGAGATAGCGCCGGAATTCTAAAGGAATTTAATATAATAACCATTTATGGATGTATTTGTTCGGGTTGCCGCTACGCCAAAAGTGTATACAATTGGCCTTCGTTATTGACTTTTTATTTGTGGCGATATTGCGTTTCGGATCGGAGAAAATGGATTATTATTTTCATTTCATTTGTTGTTACAGCCTACGGAAACCTCGGCAGTGTGTTAAGCAGCCAGGGGCGAGTGGTTGACGCCGAATCGGCCTTTCGGAAGGCCCTGCTCCACCGACCCAACATGGCCGACGTACACTATAACTTGTAAGTTGCACCCTCTTATTCTTCTTTATACACACATACAAACTAATTCTTGCCTACAACGTTCCTAATTCGTTTATAATTGTGGGTAGGCTTATCTCGCCCGGAAACCTAACCTAATAACACCATTAAAAAGAAATTACAACAAACACTTGCGACATTTCGCAGGATTTTCACTAATTTAATTGCTCGCCTTCGTTGCAAATAATTTATTACGTCGTAAAACTTTAATGCCATATTCCTATAAATTTATTAATATCGAAGCACTTAACAATCACTGGGCAATACAGGGTGAATAAAATTCGAATGTTTTACGGGGTATCACCAAAATAGTTAGCGAAAATCTGATATTGGTCTCTTGGGCATTTTTTTTGAGAAAAGAACGACTATTACAGGGTTGGCCTGATTTTAATCAATTGATTTAAATCACGATTTAAATCACGATTTAAATCACGATTTAAATCATGACTTAAATCAGCAGATTTTTAAAAATTAATGTCATGTTTCACATATAATTTAAATGCACGTTTTTCTTTCGCCCGCTTAAACAACCGGTCTCTACAAGAATTTTCTTGTTAGATACGCATTCCGGTAGATTTACTTAGTAAATTTTCACAATAATAATTAATTTTAGAGTCGAAAGATCTACAACCTCATTCAAAAAGCTGCAACAATTGGAAAAGTTTTTTATTATCGATTTCTCAGAAAATGTTATTCCTGATAAAAGTTGATGGATGACCTAAAACTAATTTTAAAGATGAAAAAAAAAAGATTGTGTCACAAGATTTTAACGATTTTAAAAATATTCGCAGAAGTAGTGCCCCTATTTTAAGACTTACAAAAAAAATCCTTGGAAAAAATGGTTTAGAAATCAAAAAATGGCAATACAAAATTTGACGTCAAAATTTCATTTTGGAATTTTATAGTAGATAGTAGGGTTTCTCATATTTGACCATTTTGCTTGTCCCGGGATTCCGGGAAGAAATCGGCCTTTGTCGCGGGATTTCCCGGGATCCCGGGATGTAATAAATTATGTCAATATTTTTAAATAAATAACCCAAAAAATTAAGGGAGCGGTTTATTACTTAAAAACGACTTCAAGCCATAGCTATATGTTATACATTTTGCTCCATGATTATTACAAATAATTCAATAATATTGGTGAGAGAAACATACATTTGGGAATTATAACCTTTCTATTGCAATTTCATATTTATGAATACAATAACATAATTTTTACAATGAATTTTTGTAATGTGATTTAAGAAAACAAAGGTGATCTGTGCTTCAGTCTATTAGTCTTTTTCTTCATTTATTAACAAAAAGTCCTGCTGCATAAAATGCTCTCTAAGTCTCTATTGATGTACAGGTGAAATTGTCTTGAGAGCATTTAGCAGCAAAGAAACATCATTATTATCAATAAAATTTCATTTACAAGCTATTTTGCTTTGAATGATCAGGGTACACAAAAATAAAACTGTAAAAGTATTTTGAAGATATTAACTTTGTAATGGAGACCGGGCTTCTTTGCGCCATACTAAAAGAGAAAAATTATTTTGAAGTTTTTCCATAATTTACTGTTAGTAAAGACATTTTAAGCATAACATTCTGATAAGTTGTGATAGTATTACAAAGATCTTAGCACAAAATAAACGAAAACAACACTTTTTTTAAATCCCAGGAATTCCCGGGACAAAAAGCATTTCCCAGGAAATATAAAATAGCTTAAAATGGACCGGGATCCCGGGTTCCCGGGATCACGGTATCCCGGGAAAGAAAGACTAGTAGATAGTGTCAACATTCAAAAAGTTGGCAACTAATGGAAAAAAAATATATTATCGAAAATTTTATTCTTGAGAAAAGTTGGTGCCTGTTATGCAACTAATTTTAAGTTTAAAAAAGCTCGATAAAAATTCATGCCATAACAGCTTCTAGCGATTTTAGAAATATTCGCTAAATTAAAGTAAGTACCCTTATATCAAAATTCTTAAAATAAGGGCCCTTTTTAATCTTAAAAATACTTCAATAATAAAAATTTAAATTTTAGCGTAATTTTTGAACTCTAAACAATCTTTCCCTATGCAGTTTTTTTTTGTAAGTCTTAAAATAAAACCAATTTACTCTTGTGAATATTTCTGAAATTGCTAAAATCTGGTAATGTATACTTTTTTGTAAAATTCTTTCCATCTTTTAATTAGTTTAGGTTATCCACCAACTTTTATCAGCAATAAGAGAAATTTTTAGTAAAAAACGTTTTATTTGTTAATACTTTTTAAATGACGCTGTATAGAAAATATAATTCCGGGTGAATAATGAATAAATTAGTTATAAAAAACAAAATAGTCAAGTTTCTTTAAAAAAATCAAAAATTAATGATTTTTTTTGATTTTTTAAATTTAAATAAATTATTTTTGATTTATTAAATAAAAAACAAATTTTGCCCAACTCTACTATTTGGTCAGATTTTTTAAATCACTTTCCATTCTGGCCCTACAGACAAAGAATGAAGTTTCATCATTTTTGAAAATTTAATATAACTTCTTTATTTACTAAAATAGAACAAAATGTTATAATGTTTTTTTTATACAGATTTTTATGCTCAATTTAATTTTTTTTTAAATTTTCGTGATGTGAAGTTAACTAATATTTTTGAAAATAAAAACCGTAGTTGGCTATGACAATATAAAAAATATTTTTGTTTAGCTTTTCAAAAATATATAGTTTTATATATTTGTAACCGATGTGGCTAATTTTGTAAAAATTTCCTAATCAAACTTTGCCATGATTTTGTAAAGAAGTGATGTTTGCAATTATTAAACAACTAAACGTCATTTCTCAATAAATTCTGAAGCAGGCACTATGTTTTTATCGATTATAATGTAAACTTCTTCAACATATTAAACATTTCCAAGTGTTCAAATTTAGTCATGTTTACAATACCTACCACAATAAACAGTTATAAAATACAAAAGAATACAAGGATTTGCTTAAGAAATGAAAACTTTATTTGGATATGATATTTAGCTGTTTCATAATTATAAACATCGCTTCTCTACCAAATCATGGCAAACTTTAATAATAAAATTTTCACAAAATTAGTCATATTATCTCGGTTATTTATTGCAACAAATATATAAAACTATATAAATATTTCTGAAAAGCTAAAACACTTCTTTATTATATAAAGTGATGGCAAACTAGGGTTTCTACTTGAAAAAACACAAGTTTATATCATATCTCGAAAGTCAGCATCGCTAAAAAAATCGATTATGTTTTAAGATTAAGCGTAAAAGTCTGTATCAAAAACCATTATAACATGTTCTATTTTAATAAATAAAGAAGTTATAGTAAATGTTCAAAAATGATGAAATTTAATTTTTCTTCTGTATAGTCCAAAATGTTCTCAAAAAATAGCACAAGAGATCCATATCAGATTTTCGCTAACTATTACGGTAACGATAATACCCCGTAAATATTCGAATTGGGTCCACCCTATATGATATTTTTTCGCCCCAAAACAATAAACAAATATGTGTTTTTTTTTTTTTTTTGCACCAAATTATTTAAAAATTAGCAACGACTTACTAATTTGCACAAATACCTAAAGAAAACGGTTCTTTATGAACAAATTTTAGTCTCTTTTTGAAGGCTTACGTTCAACAATGTATAAAAAAAATTGAAACGAAACACATGTAACTTGGTGCATAACATTACGATATACAAATTGAAAGGTTAAACCTGTTCCTTGCTCTATAAAATTATGTGTTAATGGGTGACATTATTGGTAAAAGATATTTATGCTACAATTTGTCAGTATAAACATGTAACCTAAATTATTAAAAATGTTGCATTCTTAAACCATATAGGATTAAAGTTATTGCATTAAATGTCACTTAAACCCTACAGTTACTCTACTTTAATCAGTAGTTGTTTGTAAGATTGGTTATTGTTTTGCGGAATTTAATTGACGGATGTTTAGCGGTTGCATAAAATATTGACGTTCTAAAAAATTTTGATAAAGGATTCAAAAGTGGTTTGATAATGTTTGTGAACGAAAATTTATAATTAACCTTCAAAACCATTAAATGGTTTTTCCCCACCATCCACAACAATTTAAAATCTTATACATATAAAAGGCTAAAGAAACTTTAAAACCTACGCAATAACAAAAAAGTACAACTCTCAAGTTTCACTTAGATAATAAATTCGTCCTTTCACATGTCAACAAATTACAAGATCGACTGACCAATTACAAAAATTTCGATACAATTTCTAGGCGGCTTTAACGTGTACACAGGCGTACAAAACACGTTTAATGCCGAATTGATTACCTTCGACAGATATTTTATGTTTGATTGGGAAAAGTTAAAGCGTTTAATTATTCTACCACGTGTTTCACAAACAAAAGAGGGTTAATTAACAACTGTTTGTTTGTTTTAAAACCTATTTTGCATTGCGTGGATTCGGGGAACAAAGAGGGAGTTTACCCAGCAAATGTAAAAATACAACCCGGGGCTATATGTCGAGTTGGAATATGTAACTGAAATGACAACACACGGAGCATTAAAAAAAACAAAAATTCCAGAAAAAGCTGTCGTTTTAATGAACCGTGCTTGTAAAGTTTATTCTGCTTATTACTACAAAAGTTAAAAGTTGTTAACGAAATGAAGTGACAGTTGAATTTTTTTCATCGAGCCTTAATGCAAAAAAAGTTAAATTTACAATTTCCTAAAAAAATGGTTTGTTAAACATTACCCCATAGAAGTTTCATTTGTGGTATTATAGCGTAATTTAAAAAAGATATTTAAAATTGTAAAACTTACAAAGAAATGTAAACAAATAAATTTAAGCTAAGATAAAATACAAGTTATAAAATTGTTACAATACAAGTTTTGAGACAAAAAAATGGCAACTATTTTATCTAAATATATATAAACCAAATTTTGTGTTCGACAGTATCCGGAAGTTACGGATACTGTACAACTGCTTATACAGGATGTCCCTGATAACATTTTCAGCAAAAAATTCTCGCTTATTATAAGAGATACAGGTTTGCTTAAATAAGATGATTTTTTCTTAAGTAAGTAAGAAATGATACTTTTATAATATATGTTTAAAGTGTTGTCCATTACGTTCTAAACATAATTATTTTGATCTGCTTAATTACCATCTCTTACAAGGGAGGGTCTCGATATGTTGTCGCTGGAATCTGATCAAGGCTGTGTTTATTGCAACCGAAAAGTTGAATAATGAAGGTAATATTTGCGTTCACGTTGGCTATAAAACCGTCAGAGATAAAGTCGAAATTCTTCTATTTACCAATGCGCGCATCCTTTGCAAGTAAAATGGTGTAAAGTTTTTGAAAAAATCTCAAACGGTTCCGGAGAAAAACGCGAAAAACGAGACCCTTGTAAAAACGGTTACCTTATGTTAAACGCCTATGCAAGTCGCATAGATTTAGTTATACAACTTATCAAATCATAGCCCTTTTGAGGGGGTTTCATTTTTGAGGTTTTTCTCCGTACCGGTTTAAGATTTTTTCAAAAACTTTGCACCATTTTACTTGCAATGGATGCTAGGGATTGTAATACCGGTAAACCGGTTTACCGGTAAATCGCAAAAAATGCTCTTCAAATTTTACCGGTAATTTGCTAGTTTTTTACCGGTAAAACCGATAATTTTACAACATCTTTTTAATCATGATAAAAATCTAAATCAAATAATCGAAAAAAAATTGACATATTTTCAAAGAGAAAAAATAAGGGGAAAGCATACAAATGGCATATGATTGTTTGATTGTTTACTCACTACTCGACCAACAAGTGTAGTAGAATCCGAAAAAGCTTTTTCCGCGGCTGGATTATTTTGTACAAAAATTAGGTCGCAATTAGGAGACGATAGTTAAAATAAATTATATTTTCTACGTGGTTATTTTTTAAGAAAAGTTTAAAATAAAAAATATTGTTAATAGTTTGACTACATATTTTATGTTATATCATTTTATATTTTATATTCAGAATAGTTTTATTTTCATGTGTTTTTTGTAATACTGGATTATATTTTTTGTAATATTTTTATTTTATATATTATATATTGTCATTTTATATTGTGTTATATTAATATTACATAAAAATATATTAGATACGTTAATGGCTGTTAACTAATATATTGTATGAAAGTATGAAACTAATTGGGATAGTTTAGACTTCAACTATCTCAATCAGTTCCATAATAAATAAATGTATATAAATATATTTATTTTTAATATGGTTTTCAGAGTTTATCCCGGTAATATTTAAATTGGCTTGACGTTTCGGCAAGCTCTCGCTATAGGGGAGCCGCGGATAAACTCCGAAAACTACATTAAAAATGTTAGTAACCGCAAAAAATCTAAAAAGAAACAATATAATATAAATATATATAATAATATGATTTACCGGTAAATTACCGGTAAACCGGTTTTGATTGACAGTTTTACCGAATTACCGGTAATTCAAAAAGTCGGTAAATTTACAATCCCTAATGGATGCGCGAATTGGTAAATAACAGAATTTTGATTTTTTCGCTGACTGTTTCATAGCCAACGCGATCGCAAAAATTACCGTTATTATTCAACTTTTCAGTTTTTCCCCTTTTTTCCGAAGGAAATGGCCAGTGGCACGTATAACTCTGCAAAACAATTAGTTTTGATGTTCTTGATGCAATAAACACAGCCTTGATAAGATTCTATCGACAACATAGCGTGACCTTCCCTGGTCAGACGTTTTATGGCAAAGAATGTAGCATCTAAAGATGTCAATTTCATCATTTTTTGTAAATGTAGCCACAATCATAGCAAATTTGAAATGTTTAACAATTGTTTTAAAATAGTGCTAGGTAAGTGTTATACATTGTCGAATTCAGAATAAAATGCTTTACAAATTGGCGGTAAAATCAGATATAGCGTCCATGAGAAAAAAATTACCTGATGATGGTTTAAAAAAAGCGAAACGTCGCATGGAAAGTATAGTTGGGGATTTTGATTCCTTGCAAAAAGTGGCCATGAAATTGTTTTACAGAAATGAAAAACGAGAACTCTGTATGAAGCCGACTCTTCTGACAAATATTTAAACCTGGAATGTACTTATAAAAAGGCTAAAACCGTAAAATATAACTAAAACTCCGACGAAAAATCAAATAACCGTAATTTTTCTGTAATAATAAAAACAATAAAGCACGAAATTACGCGAAAATAACGGAAACATCCATAAAAATGAAGTGAGCTGTATTTGTACATCCTTAAAATAAAAATACATTCGATATGTTAATATAACTCAATCCCATTGTCATAAATATACAATTGGGAAAAGTTATCATCCTATATTAGACTATTACAGAGACACTATGCTATAAAAAAGGAAAAGACTGTTGGGACGGAAGCTTTTATATATGAGGGGATTACTTCAATAATATTCTAAGAAAAGAGAAACGGCATAAGCCGTAAAGCAAACATTATAGGTATTTGTTACCCCACTTAAAATTTACATTGTAAAACTTCAATAAAGCTTTATAGGTATATAAACAAACTCAAATAGGGGAGAACTAATATTTTTTAACGATCACATTAATATCAGTTACATGTTAAAAAGCTATATTGTGGTATTCAATGAAAATAATACAGAAAATAGTAAAGAATGAACTTAAATATTCTATTAACAACTAATGAATGTTTTAAAGTTGATCGTCGATATAAGATACATTAAAAAAATCACTACAATATCGATTTACAATAATTGACAAATTTTAGCTTATAAATATCTAAACAGAATGATTGTCAAACTATATGACTTCATGATACAATTTTTGGCGCGTTATAAATTAATTAATTTGTGAAAGAAAGGTTAGTGAGACAAATTTTACCTTCTTCTTTATATAGCAGTGATTTTTTAATTTTTTTAAATTACTGAAACTTTGTGGACTAATTTTACCAAATAAGTTATTAATTTTGCCAACATGTATTAAAGAAAAACGTCGAAAAAATTTCAAGTAGGGGAGGGTGGGGCAAGTTGACTAGCTTAACGGAAATTGTCAGTAAAAAATATATGCACAGTTTTTTTTTAAAACAAAATATAATGGTGACATACATATATGAGTTTACTACAAACTGAAAGGGCGAGAAACCAGAAATCATATAAACACTTGAGGAAAAAAAATAAAAACACACTCTGTGTATTTTAGTCATCTTGCCCCACCTATGGGGCAAGATAACGAACATATCGGGGCAAGATGACGATTACGCACATATTTCGCATTTATATGCACCTTCACCCCCGTAACCTGTACATGATTCGTGTCACCAACCAGAGCACTGGAGACACATAATCCAGTCTTCAGTTGGAGTCTCTGAATAGAGTCCTCCACAGCCGGGGCACAAATATTCCTTATTTTTCGCAGAAGCACTTCCAGCTGGTGATGACTTTTTGAAAACGGAGCGTTTTAGTGCCTCATCTTTCCCCTTTTCGGTGAAGGCTTTACATCTTTTTGCCCTCTTTTTTTCCTCAAGTTCCTCCTTGTTTGGCGTAGCGGTTAACAAACAAGATATCTGTTTCTTCCATCTCGTGGTTTGTGGTCGGTTGTAATTTGGGTATGGTCTAATTTCCGTAAACGTTTTAGGGTTATGCGCTGCTCTTGATGACTTCGGCGTTTGTACTCCAGAACCTCCTGGTAAATTTTGATCTTTCTGCGTTTCGAAAGTCTGTACTCCAGCAGGCCTTGGTGACGGCGAATCTTTTGTAATCATTAAGTTAATTAGGGGTTCGTCGTCGTCGTCACTTAACAGCATCTTCATCCGTTGTTTTTCTAATGCTTCATGAATATCAGCAACCTCCAGATTAGCCCGTCCGGTTGTTGAGGCAGGTGTGAAATCTGCGTCGTCGAATACTCCGGGGTTATATGGTTCAATTCCACATTTTTTGAAGCTTTTAACTGCTGTGCCTACAGTTGCAGATTTTAAATAGGCCTGCCCAAACAGTTTTCCAATTTCTCTGTCGGTTATTGTTTTTATCGGGTTGTTTACAAGAAAATAATCGCACGCCTGATTAAAATACGAAGAGTAGGTTCCGGTATTTTATACATTTGGCTGGCATTGTTAACTGTCACATTTTCTTCCTCGACAGCATGAAGTGCTATAATTAAGGCATTTTCGACCAGGATTGGCGATCGGTCTTTTTAACATAGTTTCTTACCATCTGCAAGAGTTAGCTACATTTTCCTAAGTACCATTGTAATCATCTAGGGGCAAGTTGATGTAACAATGGGGCAACTTGACGAATTCGTCATCTTGCCTCCGCCAACTTGCCCCCGAGTTAACTTTTAATTTTTTTGAATTTCTTAAACGCGTTATCAATAATTGAACATATTTTGAGACATCAACACAATTCTAGCAGTCTATAATATGTAGCAAATGAGGAAAAACTCGATTCTTACCTCGTGTATTTGCGAAAACCCTTATATTTTACACTAACAATTTTACATCAGCATGCTGGGAATATCATTTTCTGATATAGCGCGTCTGCTTTTGAGGCCAGCGCCATTTATTGGCGCATGTTACAACTAGGCTATAGATAGGTTATAAACATTGGGTTACTGTAGGGTTGGTGCATGCACATGATATTAAAAACCGAGATCGTCAACTTGCCCCGTACGTCATCTTGCCCCACCCTCCCCTACACAAAAGCACCCTCCAAGAAAGTTATTTACTTCTTAAAAACAGTCTGCAAATATTAAATTCGCAAAGAAAAAATTTTAAGAGACGAATTCCTCTCCGAAACCGTCTTTAGATGGAGGTATAATATAAAAATACGAGAATATTTCGTTTCGTGTTTCCGCCAAAGTTGCTCCTTTTAGTAAAAAGTGCTGTTATACTCCAGCTTCATACGGAAATAAAAAGAACAATAATATTTTTTTAGATTTGTACACAAGAACGATATCAGGATAAACGTTTTACACAGAAATTATTTTTATGGAAATTAAATAACAAAATAGTTGCTGTAATGTTATGCTTGATTAATATTCAAATAAAGATGATAAAGTCCACTTTTATTTTGTAATTAATTTAACACCCCAGTAAAATAATCAAACCTAAAATATATTTCAGCAAAGTTAATTTAATCAGGTACATGAACTAATATATTTTAAAATTTTGCTTTACATAAAAAGTTACATACTAGGTATTATTTTAGATGTGTATTTACAACTTTAGGTAAGAATTGTAAATATTTTAACAAAAATCTGAAAGGATATGAAAATTTGTATACAACTATGCTTGTTATTTGAAAAAATAGATTTTTTAATTGGATATGCATAATAAAACAAAGTAATTTTTTGCAGCTAAAATAATCCATTGTTTGTAATATAACCATCGATAATTATTGGAACCATGTCAGTGACTGTCGCACCCCTATGACTTTGTAACTTTAAGAGGAAAATCCTATAAACTGTGTCTGTTAATCGCAGGAAATGGAAAAAATGACGTTAATATGTTTTTTTTTTCTATAAAATATATCAGACCGGATCCTTTGCGGTTCCCGAGAAAATTATCTCAAACGGTTCCCGAGAAAAACGCCAAAAACTAGAACCCTGCAAAAGCCGAAATTTGTTCAGAAAAATAAACACCTCGGTTCACGAAAAAATTCATAACTTCGTTATGTCGTGTGCAATATTTTTGAATTTGGGCTCAAAATGTAGCTAAAAGATGGGCGCATCTGATGACGTGTAGAAAAAGCATTGTAACCTTTTTTTAGTAGATGCTTATTTTAAAATACCTATAATAATTTCTCTCGTAAATTTTTTAATTGCACTATTGGATCTAAAATTAAATTTTTTATCAAAATTAATAAATATAATTAACAAATATAGTAGATACACTGTGAAATTTATAAACAAAGTTAACAATAGCCAACCTGTTAAATTTCACAAAAAAAATTATAGTCATTTTATAGAAAATTTCATGTGATTTACAAAAATATAAGGTTGATAGGGTTTTCTCTTATTATAACAAAGTCATAGGGGTACGACAAGTAAACTGAATCACCAGGTATAAACACAATAAAAATTTGTTTTTTTGGAAATTCAACCTGCACAATATTTTCTTTTTTTTTGTAATTTCGAGAAACATTACGTACTTATGTTTTTGGAAAGTAACCATAGGAAAATATCTCAATGCGATTGCTCTGTTATGTGTATGAATGGATCAGTGCGATCGGCTTCTGTGTTAAACGTGGCATAGTTTTCATGTTGTTTAAGTAATAATTTCTATTGTTTAACAAAAACTATCACGTTATGAACCACGATCACTTTCAATTTAGCCCTTGCTACTGTACGAGTTGTGCAATCCTGTTGTCATCGATTGAGGAAAAATCGAAATTATATTGTTATTAGTCAGGGATTTTTCTATTAAAACTTTTCAAATTTTGTCGATATCAAATGAGTAAACATGATCATCAATGATATTAGACGGAAAAAACTATAAGTTTTTATCACGGCTTCCGAATGCAATACACATATGGTGCATTCTTTATATTAGCTCTCTTCAATTTATCGTTAACAGCCAAACTTTTCGCAGACAAATGGAAAATGGCCAAAGTTATCCCCAGTCAAGCAGAGTCTAATTTACAAAACTTGTCCTACATCAAATATTTTCGGCGACCGCTGAGATTTCAATGGATTTTACACAAAAAAAAAACACGCAGTGTTGGTAGCGTCGAATAACTATGTATGTTTTTATCGTTAGTTACAGAGCGGGCAAAGCTTTTCTGGCATCACAACGTTTATTTTGATACTTTCAGTAATTACACAACTTGGTAAATCCGACGATTAATGCTAAAATTGCCACATTTTGTATTAACCAATTTAATATTTTTTGTCGTTAGTGTAAACCCTTGTAGATTACAAAAATATTTGATATTAAAATACAGGTTGTGTAACACGCACAAATAGCTGATTCTAAATAACCAATTAAAAACGTTTATTACATTTTTTTTTTATTTTTAGACTTTTTTAATTACTTACTCAAATGTGTAATCAACACAAAGAGCTTTAATTGTAAATATTTTACAGATTTATTGGCAACAGTGAATGTTTTTAAATTAAAAAGGTTTCATCTTTTTTCATTCTCCCGTTAGAAAAACATATCGCTCTGGCGGCAGCAAAAATTGACTAACACAGGCCGACACGATTTTTGTTGTTTTGAATTTGATTGGGTTTATTTACTAATTTGATGGCGCTGATTACGAATCTGCTTTTAGTTTTTTGATAGCACATCAGGTTTTCACACAAAAGAATTTTTTAATAAATTGGATCGGCTACGCCAGTTGTGCAGGTACCTACGACGCGACGTCTTGTAGACCCGAGCATATTACTCCCAAGTTAGAAATCAGTCAAAATACAGTAACAGTAATTTCATTAACACTTTTAATATGTATGTACCCCGTTTGTTTTATACATCAGGTAAAATTAAAATCCTTTATTTGCGTATGGCATGTATACAGGGTGTCCCAAATTCGAGTAAATGCATGGGGATCTCGCTTATCTTAAGAGCTACGAGGTTGGTTAAATTAGGGCAAAGTTGAGAAATTAGATGCTCATCAAATATCTGCAAAGAAAATTTTCATAGCTGTCTTAATTCAAAAGTTATTCAAGAAAAATAGATTTTCGTTTTTTTGCCCTTTTTCCTACATTTTTTTAAGATATCGACAATCTCAAAGCACTTTGAGATAACATGAAAATTCCAAGAACGTTTCGTCTCTTCAGAAACATCATCAACTTAATTTTTTTAAAGACGAAACATTTTTGATTTCATAATCGAATAGCATTATGTCTTCTGATATATGGCACTTAAATCTAAAATGATATTTTACCACAAAAATTTGTGAAAAACTCATTTTGTTCAATTTTTTAATCAAATGGTTTTATACGAAAACAAAACAATTTTTGTTTTGTTCAAACTGTCACTTTTACATTAATATGATCGTGATTAATTGTAAATTTTGCAACCAGCGAGAAATTGTTTGATATGTCCTATTTTTCTTTGTGCGTGAAAACCATTTTATTAAATATGACAACACTTTTTAAGGAATTCGAGAAATGTCATAATATACCTACACATAATTTAGTTTTCTCATGACATACCTACTTTTTAATTTTCAACAGTTTATTTATTACTTCATTAAAATCAATGACAATATCATATTTGTAACACCTTCTATTTTCCATAATTGGCGAAAATTATTTTAACAATACTCTGCAATACACGAAGGGATAGCGAAAAAATAAATACTTAAATTAAAAATGTACTACCAGAACATAATAAAAATAAAAATTGCGAACAAAAGAGCAAATATCAAAGAATTTGTAGCTGGTTGCAAATTATACAATTAATCACGATCATATTAATGTTAGTGACAGTTTGAACAAAAATTCAAGAAAATTGTTTTGTTTTTTATTTTATTTATTTGATTAAAAAAATTGGACAAAATGAATTTTCCTCAAATTTTTGTGGTAAAATATCATTTTAGATATTATGTGTCATATATTAATGAAATTAGAAGACAAAATGCTATCCGACTAAATGATTAAATTTTTGTCGCCGTATTTAAAAAAATAAAGTTGTTGTTTCTGAAGAGACGAAACGTTGTTGGTATTCTAAATTATCTCAAAATATAAAGCGTAGGATGTTGCCATAGAGAAGTGCTTCTAGATTGTCGATATTTTAAAAAATGTAGGAAACAGGGCAAAAAAACGAAAATCATTTTTTTCAGTTTTTCTTGAATAACTTTTGCACTAAGACAGCTATGAAAACATTCTTTGCAGATATTTATAGAGCATCTAATTTCGCAACTTTGCCCTAATTTAACCGACCTCGTAGCTCTTAATATGAGAGAAATTCCCATGCATTTACTCGAATTTGGGACACCCTGTATAGCTATATATATTACGTAATTCTACGTATTGGACCAAACTTTTCATTTTGCTGAAAATCTTGATGAGATAACCAAAATCTGTGTGTGGTATTAAATTCGGAGCATGTTACTTATGTAAGAACAGCAATTTTAATATAAATTATACAAATCGTTTTTTGTTTAAAAATCTGTTTTTCCGTTTTCCTAAAAAACTTGATGTGATAGCGAAAAACTGCGTATGACATTGAATTCATAGCATGTGATTTATATAAAAACAGCAATTATAATTTAAATTTTGCCAATAGTTTTTTGTTTAGATAGTTTCGAAATAATTTGTTAATTTTTAGAGACTCATCAATCATTTTTTTCATATTGCTGAAAAACTTGATGTGATAGCGAAAATCTGTGTGTTCCATTGAATTCAGAGCATGTAATTTATATAAGGACAGTTATCAAAATTAAAACAACGTTCACAAAGTGCTGAAATGTCGGCCTGTGTAATGGAGCGATGTAAAGTCATGAACTATTCAAGTAATAAAATAAGTAATTTAAAAATAAGTTACAAGAAAACAATAACTTTTTTGAATGGTACATGCAATACTGTAATTGTCGTGAAGCCTAATGGCATATTATGTAAAATACTACCATTCGGAACAATTTGAAATAGTCATCTTCACAGCGATTAGTTAGTAACAGAATTAACCGATTAAAACCAGGTTAAACTATAAGTTATTAGTTTTTGTGAAGTACCTACGGCACTCTCTTGAACCAATAAAAATGAAGTTTATGTTTTTTTAATCTTAAAATAAAACGACAAGGTATATAAGGGTGGTTCGCTTTGACAAATATATTATATGCATTTCCTCCTCAACCGAGTAATTCTTAATGATCCTTGCTAACAAAAAGGACTTAATTTGTCGTGAAAATAGCTGAGCTTTTCACATTCTGCACCAACAGTTGCATTGAGCGATTGCACAGTCTGTCAAGCCTTTAAACGTCACAAAGTTGGCCATGCATGCCACCACTTCGCACGCCATATCTGGGGGAATGTTTCTCATCGGAAAGCGCAATTAAATTTCAATTAATTTCTCGTATTTTCTTGTCCGAGCGAAAACCAAAAAGATTGAAACATTATAACACAGTAATTTACTAAGAAATCCATAAATAAATACACAACAGTGCAAGTTGTAATTGGTATCACACGCTGCTTTAATAATAAACGTGATTTCAACTCAAAGATGTTTCCTTTTCATCGGAACTATAAATTATTCAGGAAACTATGTACGGGAGTCCACAGATTTTGCTTTACATGCTATACAAAATTTATAATAATTAAAATTGAAGTTTCTTTAAAGTAAGAAACTCGGGAACACAGAAGCAATATCAACTTTGGGAAAAGTTTGAAAAGTTTAAAATAAAGTTGTTCCTACTCTTTGATTACTTAGTGAACATTTTTAACGGAATTTTATGTGTAAGAAATTTTTATTGTCGTATAGCGCCAGTAAATTTAAATCTCGCAGGATGCTCTGGCGACAATTTTTCTCGCATTGTTAATTCCCGAGGTATTCAGAAGATATTACATAAAAACGGTATAAATTTTGCAAGGCCACCAGCAAATGATTTTTCTTTTATTGCACTCCTGCCGCAGTATTTCTAAACATATTATTACAAGTAATATTTACTTTATACCTACTTGTAGAAACGCATCAAGCAAAAATCTATATACCTACTGTTAATGTTCTCTCATGTAAGTACAATACATTAAATAAATCGCCTTTATGTTCACAAATGAAAGTGTTTCGTCTGGAAAAAATAATAAATTAAATTTGTTGTATGAAAAAACCAAAAAAATATTAACAGTAATTTTTAATTTGTTTTTATAATCAACGAATTTCAAATGTTTCCAGGTTATATATTATTGGGTTGATACATAATGTCGTACAGTTTTTAGTTTCCAATGCAAGTGTGCTTTGGAAAGAAACTTTTTGACATAATAATCGGTATGATTTTAATGTTACAGAATTGTTTTATTCACTATTTTGTTAAGGAAATTGGTTGAAATGTAATTGTTTTATATCAACAGTTATCAAAATTTTAATACGTTAAATCATAGCACACTCTTTATTTTAACTTTACCCATCACCAATGGTAAAGGAATGACGGTAACTTATAAAACATTAAACAAAGCATAGTTTTGAAACCGAAAAAAATATTTAATATTCAGCTCCAAAAAGTATTCTACAGAACCTTTATGTGAAAGAATTTTTGCTGTTTTTGGTTGGATGATTTAGATTAGAATAATAAAAGTTGAATATCACTGAAACAAAAGATACCAGTTCAGAGGTAAAAAATGCAGAACTCGTATTTAAGATTCAAAGTAAATTTAAAAACTAAGGATAATGGGTTTCGTTTTATTTAATTTAAACTCATTAAGAAGCTGGTAATGAACAATTTCTGTTTGAAATGTACCTATGTGTTTCGTCAAATCAGTGAACTTGCCGAGTTCGTAAAATAGACAGTTTTTTGCCGGAGTCGTGAAATAGGCAGAGCGTTTCTTGAGTTTGTGAAATAAGTATTACTATGCTTAATAAGTAAAATACTTGTTTACAAAATAGATAGACTGTAATTTATATGCTGCAGTAACAATGTTAACTCCGTAATTATTGTATTTGTTTATATCTCACATTTACTACCAAAAGTACAAAATAATCACCTTAAATTTGTTTTTATTTACAGGCGAACTGTACTAATTTACATATGTATTAATAGGGTCTAGAAATATTCTTCGCCCACAATTCTTCGTCCACAATTTTTCGCCGCCACAATTTTTCGCCGCATACAAGCATATCACAAATTTTGTTTGTAAATGTGTTTGTTTTTATTTATAACGTAATTTTTACAGATTATTTTACATTAGTCTAAAGTTGTTTCTTGTATATTAATACTTCTTCTTTTAGTATTATGTTTAAAAATTCCTACATAAATAGCGTATGTTGTGATTTTTAATATGTAATTATATTATAAATAAAAATTAAATTAACCTAACCTAACCTGACCTAATGTAAAATAATCTGTAAAAATTACATTATAAATAAAAACAACCCCATTTACAAAATATGTGATATATTTGTATACGGCGAAAAATTGTGGCGGCGAAGAATTGTGGCGGCGAAGAATTGTGGCGGCGAAGAACTGTGGCGGCGAAGAATTGTAGTGGCGAAGAATTGTGGGCGTAGAATTGTTGGCGAAGAATTGTGGGCAAAGAATTGTGGGCGAAGAATTGTGGGCGAAGAATTGTGGGCGAAGAATTGTGGGCGAAGAATTGTGGGCGAAGAATTGTGGGCGAAGAATGCTCCAGACACGATATTAATACATACGAAGTATTTATAATCTGAATAATCGAATATTCGAACAATTGGGGTTTCATCGTATTAATAGGGTTTGCCAACACTGTTCTTTTGACATTTGGCGAGAGTTCTTTTAAAAGTTCTTTGCTCTGAGTTTTGTAAAAAGATTGTGGTGACTAAGAAAAAATAGGTCCTCTGCTTTGTGACTAAAAAATAAAACGGCAAAACCGGTTGTAACCGTTAATAAATTTCGGTTATTGAAAAAGAAAACGAAATATTTCGTTTTCGTTTCAATTAAAAACTAACGAAAAATTTTTCGTTTTTAGTCCGTGTTTATCACCGATGAGGTAAAGATTGCTGAATATATTTTTTACTGAACCGATATAAAGTTGTTAAGTGATTCGCACTCTCATTAACGTTTGTCGTTGTGTTTTGCCAACATTTTTGTTTTTGCCAGATCGGCAAATACTACCGCAATTATTTCCAATAAACCCAATTGGAAACAGTTTTTGGTATGAACTGGTATTTGTAGATAACTGCTCTTGTTAAATCAAGCAACACAAATGCTTATATCCGATGTAAGCATTGCGGTGGTTAAACAGTGTGTGAAGATATTTGTACGCTGGCGTTATAGGAAAAATTTTAATACGCAGAGGCCCGGGCTTTAAATTTATTTTTTTATGGTGCGTGCGTTTGACTTTAAGATCCTTTATCGTGTGTGAGAATAAGCGAACGTTAGGGTTGCTAAAGAACGTGGAAGAAGCGTAAGTTCTCTTTAGATTTACTGTTCATTACCCCTTACGGGATGTAGAATGTATAATTTAGTGGCGATTCGATCTCGGCATTTGCAGGATTAAGACAGGGATTTTGAAGTGAAAATTCGCTTTGCGGATTCGCTTCAGCTAGCAAATCGCAGTTCGTAGTAGTTTATGGAAGGGTTGCAACGACCCAATCCTATTAAAGCGGGCTCTGGTGATAACGGGTCAGCAATCCCGGCTGTTCTGTCCCATTAGACCCGCTGCGGGTCCATTACAGCTACATGCGTCACACTCGAACACTCACACATGCACAGTCTCACGCGCCACCGTCCTCGAACCGCAGCGCCCGCGATTGCTTAAATTGAATTCGAGTGAATCTATCCGCGCAGTCCTTGACAATCTGTAAATCGGATCGCACGGAATATTTTGCCGGACTAAATTTGATTGCGAAAGGTATGAATCCCATTTCGTACCGCGTTTGATTGCAATTTAGTGCTAATGCCCGATGCTGCATTTGTTCTTGCTCGGCTGCTACGTTTTATCGACTAAACCGACATCTGAATTCTGGTCCACGATGGCGCGATCGGAGGACCACACGTTTACGTGATCCGATCGAAACACTAGTTTACATGATACGCCTACACGAACGCCACCAAATTTCTCTGCATAATCATGTCACATTATTTGCGGTTACTAGAACGCAACCCGCATATTTTCCAAGTAAAATTTAACACACCAAAAATTAACACAATTAGCACTCTCTGCAGACAATCAAAGTGACACAAAAGAGTTAATTAATTCTTTAATGACGCGCATAATAAAATTTGTAAGTTTCATTCATTACATAATTTTTCCGTCGTTTTTATGAACTATCTTGAGCCTCTTACTTTGGATCGTTTTTATACACATTTTGACTTAGGTGCTTCTGTAAGATATTGCTCTACAAGAAACTGCACAACACGGAAATTTAAGCAAAACAAATTCAAAGTAATTAGATCCATTTCCGTATGTGGCCAAGCATTGTCATGTTGCAACATAACGTTTTTGTGCTGACGATTTATGGTGGTGATTTGTAGTTCGCGAACGGCCACTAATATAAAACGATTCTCTTACGTGATTTTTCAAAGTCGATTTGTGTTAGGACAAAATAATCGTTCACTGATTCTTCTACATAGGAAATTCAATAAAGGCAGAAAGTTTGCGTTTATTTAAAATCTACCTATAAATTTCTTGCATTAACTTGTTTTACTGAAAATTCCCTTCACCTTTCAAATTTGCGTTTTCAACCAATCACTAATCTTAAATCTTTTAGAGACTACCAATAGGAGCAATATTACACGGTAATAATTTTACATTCCTCTGCCAGGAGTTGATCCTCCTGTCAAATTTGCGCTTTCGACCAATAACAAACTCAGATTTCCTTTAAACGGCCAATAAACATAATCATACACTGATAATTTACTTTTCGCAATTAACAGATTTTCATGCGTTTATTGGTCGTTTCTAAGAAATCTGAGTTTTTTATTGGTGGAAAATATAAATTTGGAGAGGGAATGAGGTATTTTGGTCTTGATAATTTTTTGACAAATTTCGGCGACCAATAACGTTACTTGAGAGTGACTACGTGAACTTTGAAGTAAAAAAAAAATTTGTTTTCAACACGAGACATTAATATGTAAAAGGATATTTCGCTTTAAAAAAACAGTAAAATCGCGACGATCTGGGAAGTTTAAAAAAAAAGTCACTGAAACATTAAAAAAATTCACCAAAACCAAAAGTGCTTAGGTGGGTACTCCGGTACCCGGTTAATGACGTATTGGTTAAACGGTTCCTAATGAACGATTCAATTTAGTGAAAGGAATCAAAAGAGCCAATTCTAAAAAAAAAATCGCTCTCTATATGTATACATAATATGTTGTTTATTAATTTTTAAATGGTAGAATAACATGCCCTAATATGGAATCCTTTTTTGTATTCGTCAATAATATTCACATTTATTTAACAAAATTTTGCAAAACAAATTATGAGAATTTGTAATGAATACGCAACACATTACTCGATATCTGGTACGATATTACGGTAGATATTTCTTATATGTATAGCTATTTTTTTTTAAATGTTACTACTATTCCATATTAAGCTCCCGGAGAACCTAATATGGAATACTAGGGGTTCTTAATATGAAATATAGAATTATATAGGAAATATACAATAAAATAAACAACTGCTCATAGATTAATCTTTTATTTCTTTCTGATTTGCATTATTACTTAAACCAAACCAAAACTCTGTTATTTATGTAAATTAAATTATAATTCAAGTGTCATTCGAACTAAATGTTGATAATTTATTTATTTTTTACAGGTAGGACAATAGAATTGTTTTTTTTTGGGTATTTTGCACATTTTTCGTCTGCCCATTTCTGACACTTTTGACACTGAGCCCATATTGCTGTACTTAGTGATCATAATCATATTCATTAAAAGGCACCTCTATGTATTCCATATTAGGCATCAATGTGACATTTCAAAAATCGGTATATGTAAAACATGAAATGGCCCCAATCAACATTTTGGTCTATTTAATTGAAATGTAAAGGCTCATGCTAAATAAACATGCAATAAAATATTTTATATCATTTACCCTAGCATATAATATTTTGCACTGAAAGATTTAGCCTAAAAACTCAGTAGCACGTCAAAAATATATTTGAATCTGTTATGAAATCTAGTGAATATTTTTTAACTATTTTACATTTGGGAATGTGTGATCAATGTACATATAGGTACATATACTTTTCAACAGATATCGCTTATTCATTGTCATAAAACAGATGTATTCCATAATAGGTAACTGTTCTATATTAGAGCACTTTACTCTATTATTAATAAAGCTTCATTCCTGGCAACTCTTTTTGACATTAATTAATTATTAATACAAGCAAATTTAAAAAAAAATAACAAAAAAGTAGGATATAAAAATAACCAATATACCATCGACAAAGTAGTTCTAACTATTTGAATGACATTACATTGCCAGTTAAAGCTATAAATGCCAAAGCAATTTACTGTTTATTTTGTATTGCTTAGTAATAGTAGACGTATATAAATAATAAAGCGAATTTATTAGCAAATTAAATGTCTAATTCAATTAAGGTAATTGCAAACATTACTGCAAACATGAAAACGAATTTTAAAGTCCAATTTAGTGTTATCGCATCGAATAAAAACAAAAACCTAACGTTTAAGCATTACTTGCCATCAGATATATCTGCGACTAATCTAATATTCGATCAGGGTAAGGAAAGTCGTGACAAAGCGCAATAAAACAAAACAAATTTATGATAGATGATGGTATTATTGCTGTTATCAATTTATTTTATGAAAATCGAACTCCGTTGAGTATAGTTTAGGTGTCATGTTTCAAAGATATTAAAGGTCAAATATCTGCGTGACCTGCCAAAGATTGTTAAAAGATAGACATATAAGGATCTTTATAAATATGTAGGAGAAAAAAATATGAAAGAAGCGTTCGTATTGACCTCGCAAGTTAAATCAAACACATCTCTGTTATTTTCGGAACGGATTTTGACGATGAGTTTGCGATTTAATCGTACATGGCCTCGTAAATCTATCGATGCGGACATAAATATATGACACATATCAGAGATTATTTTGACAAGTTATATCGAACGACTTGTCTTAGATACAAAAATTAATGGAATTTGTGGACTTGAACAGAGAATAACAGGTTTGTTGATCGTATTTTTAACGGTGTTGTGCTATTGGGCTTAAGAAAAATCTGAAATTAAAATTGACGATTAAATAACAACGAAAAAACATAAAAATTCAAAACGGTACTCACTCAATAAAATTACACCTTTAAAATTATTTGAAGCAAACGGTTGTCACCAGTTAAAAAAATCACAAATATTTTAATACTACAGCAACGTTTTTGTTTGCAAGTTTTATCAGCCTGGCAAAAACAGCCCTTCAATTGTGTATAACTTAAGAAAGAAATGGAAAATGTTGTTCCAGGTAAGTTTTTGACTATTCAAATTTTTAAAATTCATTCCCCTTTGAAGTATTTCTAATTTTATTTGTTTTTATTCGCACACATAAATTGTTCTGTCGTTTGAGCTTAAAAACAAATGAATGGTGTACCTTCAGAGGCGGATTTAGCATTTGTGATGCCGAAGCGCAATGGGGTTTAGGGCCCTTTATGCAGGGGGTTTGAAATTCGAGTTTCAGCATGGGGATATAGCTTATTATAGTAGCTAAGGTATAAGTTTTAATTTGCCAAAGTTGCTAAATTCGGTGCTTACTAATAATCTGAAGAGATTTTGGAAATATTGCAATCGACATCAGAGAAAATTAGGAAAAACTGGAAAATACGATTTTTCAATATCGCCTTTAACTCTTTTGGATTATAAAATATTTCAAATGTGTACAGGGTGGACCAAATTCGAATGTTTTACGGGGTATCTCGGTTACCGTAATAGATAGCGAAAATCTGATTTCGGTCTCTTGGGCTATTTTTTTGAGAAAATAACGCCTATGCAATCAGATTTTTTCTATCGAATTCCATTTTGGCACTACAGACAAAAAATTAAATTTCATCATTTTTGAAAATTTGCTGTAACTTCTTTATTTATTAAATTAGAACAAAATGTTGTAAAGGTTTTTTATACAGATTTTTATGATTAATGAAAAAAACAAAAATAATTTTTTCATAGCTAACTTGACTTTCGAGATATGGAGTAAATTTACATTTTTTTAAATGGAAACCCTAGTTGGCCATGACTTTATGTGAAAAAGTATTTTTTTAGCTTTTTAAAAACATATAGTTTTATATATTTGTTGCAAAAAATAACCAAGATATGGCCAATTTTGTAAAAATTCGATCATCAAAGTTTGCCATGATTTCGTAAACAAGTGATGTTTGCAATTATTAAACAACTTAACGTCATTGCCAAGTAAATTCTGCAACAGCCGCTATGTTTTTATTACTTACAAAGTAATATTCTAACATATTAAACTTTTCAAAGAGTTCAAATTTAGCCATGTTCACAATACCACAATAAACAGCTATAAAATACAAAATAATAAACTGATTTGCTTAAAAGTTGATAAATTTACTTCGAAATGACGTTTAGTTGTTTAATAATTGCAAACATCACTTGTTTACGAAATCATGAGTAACTTTGATGATCGAATTTTTACAAAATTGGCCATATCTTGGTTATTTCTTGCAAAAAATATATAAAACTATATATTTTTGAAAAGCTAAAAAAATACTCTTTGACATAAAGTCATGGCCAACTAGGGTTTCCATTTAAAAAAATGTAAATTTACTCCATATCTCGTAAGTCAAGGTGGCTAAGAAAAAAATACTTTTATTTTGAAATTAAGCAAAAAAATGTGTATAAAAAACCTTTATAGCATTTTGTTCTAATTCAATAAATAAAGAAGTTACAGCAAATTTTCAAAAATGACGAAATTTCATTTTTCGTCTGTAGTGCCAAAATGGAATCAGATAGAAAAAATCTGATTGCACAGGCGTTATTTTCTCAAAAAAATAGCCCAAGAGACCGAAATCAGATTTTTGCTATCTATTACGGTAACCGAGATACCCCGTAAAACATTGGAATTTGGTCCACCCTGTACAACCATTGCCGAAGCAACTTTTTAAGCCAAATCGGATTGTGGTCACAAATTTTTCCCAGATCGATTCGTTTTTGTTTTATGACAACCAACCTAATTTTTTCCTATGGGCGCAATTTTTGCTATTTACATAATCAAATAGCATTTATTTTTCTGAATCCATTGATGTATCACACATGATATTTTACTTGTTCTTTCATTGTCCGAGCCTAGAGACATCTGTTAAAGCAACAACATTTTAATTAAATTTAAAACCCGTACACGCATCAACATTTTAATACCATCGGGTAAGGATATGCAGGGGATATTAATAATAACCGTACATCTTCATTTTAACATGTTTGCGTGGAGTAAATGCGATTGTAGTCGAACCCTTTGTTTCAAATTTATATATCTCTATGAGCTGGTATGGGTCTTCGGGGATATCTAACGTTAAACTACCTCATACACGAGTAGTAGCAGTACAATTGCTGCTGTTCTGTATTTCCCTGAAAGAAAATATTCTCCGAATGACTGCTGCGTCTTTATTATTAAATTCTATTGAGCGAATATCATCCTTGGATAATTAAATGAAATTACCGCAGTCCTGAGAAGCAAAAAATTTCATAGTTTTTGGTTAAGCAACTGTAAATTAAATGAAATCAGGCACGAAATAAAATTGCTTTATTTTGTTGAACAAAGAATCGAAACATGGGCAAATACGTTATTTTTTTAACCTATAAAAACTACAAAATGTTTGAAAATTGGTTGATTTCATAAGCTACTGCCTTTCAACGTTTCAGCGTGAATACAGATAATTCAAATGATCTGCAATTGTATCAACTGATAACCAAACTGAATATATGCTGCTACAATATGTATTGATGTGAATATAGCGTTAAAAAAAAAATTGTACAAATCATATCAAACACCATATAAAAAACACTTTAATTTATCTTCTTCTTCTTAATCGGTCCCTCTTGTACCTTTCGGTGTCAAGGTATGCTTTTCTGTTTCCGTATTATGTTTCTCCACTCCTGCCTTTCGTTAGCTAATTGTGGCACATCTCTCCAGCTGACTCCTTTTTCTTCTAGTCTCTGTCTAACTTCTTTTCCCCATTTTATTCTTGGTCTTTCTCTATTTCTTTTTCCCTCCATCTGCATTTTCTATCCTATTTTCGCGTATCTACTTTCTGGCATTCGTAGTAAATGTCCAAGTTTCTGAACTGTACGCGAGGATGAGTACGTCCACTGCATTAAAAACTCGCGTCTTCGTTTCTTTTGATATTTCCTTCTTACTTATCAAACATTTATTAGTGACGTAGTAAAATTTCGTCGCTGCCGCTATTCTGTTATTCAGATCTTTCTCCAATTTACCATTTTCTGCAATTATTTTTCCTAAATATTTAAAACGTGCTACCTGTTCTATCTTTTTTTGGTCTAGCATAATTGTAACTGGTTCATGTTTTTCCGCTATAACCATAACCTTTGTCTTTGTTATATTAATATTCATATTATATCTACTTAATGTATCTGCCCATACGTCTAGATTGAATTGCAAGTCCTTTTCGCTTTTAGCTAATAACCACATCTTCTGCAAAGGCTAGTTCTGTTAAGAATATTGGTTTTACTTTATTCCAACCCCAGTAGGCTTTCTTTGTGTTTTGCTTACATTCTTTAATTATTTTATCCATAAGAATTATAAAGAGCAGTGGACTTAATGTGCCTCCTTGTCTTACTCCCACTGTTGTTATAAATTCCTGGGAACTGCTGTTATGGGTTCGCACATAATTTCTACTGCTCCTATATAAACTCTTGATGGCGTTTAATAATCCTTCTCGCACTCTACTTTGTTTCAATATCTTCCAGATCTTTTCCCTTGGCACTCTATCGAAGGCTTTAGAAAGATCGATAAAGCAAAAGTACACCATCTTTGAATGTTCCATTGTTTTTTCACTTAACTGCCTTAACGTTAAAATTAGATCCTGTGTGCTTCTACCCGGTCTAAATCCACATTGCACCTCTTCCAAATTTCTTTCTAAATGACTTCTTAATCTCTCCTCCAAAATTCTTTCATATCATTTTTCTACTACACTAAGTAGGGATATGCCTTTAATTTATATATGTTGTTAATGTCATTCTTAGTATTAGTTTAAAAAAATTGCATGGCAAACTCAAATACATTTTCTACATGAACGTACAATAATCTAACGCTATGCTGTTCTCTAAATTATTTTACGTCTAGGTGAGTAAGTACGCGTGCAGAATTTATGTACTTCAGAAAAGCACCTGATAAGTGCTCTTTATTTTGTATAATGTTTATAATAGCTGTCGACGATTAGACCCGAATAAAAGGGTTAAATCGCGCATATATTTGCTTGTCTTGCCTGATTTTGATCTATTAATATTAAAAAAGCATGGTTTAATACGAAATTTATGCGCCCTACTTGTTGCGTTCTAGTACAATCGATATTACTTTTGTTGCAAAAATTATAACACAAATTTAAATAGCCTTAAATAAAGATGTTTAAACAATCTTAGCGTACAATTGATTAAACTTACTTAGGTACTATAAAGTTTTTAATAAACTTTATAAAAACCTATTTAAAATATTACAAAAGAAATTTTTGGAAATTTTGAAAACATACAAAAGGTTTACTAATTAAATATTTTTTGTTTCAATATTTTCCAACCATACAATTAAATTTTATCTGGTTTCGTTACGCAAGAGAAACTATTTATATTGCTTGCAAAATAATTTAAGATCTGCAATAGCCAGATACGTCTAGCTAACATACTGTTGAAATTGTTGGCGAAAACACGTAAAGTCGTAAAAGTTCTTATCGAACGTTGGTAAATATAAATTTTGGCTATACACAGCGTTTACGTGAAAACTCGAGGTGTCTGAAATGCTAGACGGCGTGATGATGATATCATACGGCAGAGTGGCAACAGCCTGAGGAGATGGTATTTGGTTTAGCCCTTTACACCTTTCGTCAAGCTACAGCTGTCGTATTAGATAGGCTCCGTGGTAATAAGATTAGAACTACTCGATTAATATATATTTCAAAGTTGCAGAGATTTACCGGTTTACTCATGCATGTATCGCTGCTCAAATGACATAAATATATTTCGGTGTGTTGTGGAATTTATAAACGCTCGAATTCCAAGTACTTCCAGCTAAAGTTAGGCAAGTAGGTTAAATTTGATAATGTGGTTCCTTGACTAAAAAAACACTGAATCTAGCAAGTTTTCCAGATTCGTTTCTTTCAAATCATCTTAATTTCCAACACATAATACCTGTTAATGTACATCTGCAATACATTTAAAGGTCAGATAATGTTACATAAAAAGTATATTGAATATGTTATACAAAACAATAATTAAATGTTTTGTTACTTTAAAGCACAAGCCTGTTTTTACAGGTTTTTTTGTATACCTCAATTAAAAATGGTTTAAATCACAATATTCATTTTATCGCATTGATCAAACACAAAGGATTTCCATTAAAATTTGTATAATGGTTTTAGAATTTTTATAGAACATACTGAAAAACAATTTCGTGAACAGATAACATCTTATTATTAATTTTGTATGTCGTGCTATCACAATAATAAGAATTATTTTAGTGTCAATTTAAATGATATTAAACAATTGTAAGAGCAGTCCGAAGGGCAGCCGAGAGAGATTGTCGGGTCGGTGAAAGACTTCCATTAAAAAAAATCGGTGTTTTTTTTAAATAAGGCGAAACGACAACTAGTCTTGAAGACTAACCAGCAGCTTATTTTTAACTTAAATGACTACTTGCGATCCCCAGAACTCTGACCCAGCCCCCATTCGCTCTTTTAGTCTGATGTTATACATTTGTTTTTTCTGCACACAAAATTTCACCGAGAACTAGCACTGCACTAGACGAGATCGTGTGGTTTTGATCGCTTCAGTCTTCGAAGTTGAAAAGGTTTTGTCAGTTGAATGGCTCAACGTTGACATGGTCGTGTAACCTTTCTTCATATTTTTGGGCAAAATTCTTTATTTCTGCCTCGACTGTCTCTGTTTGAAGATCTCGATGGATGTTTTTGTTTATCACATACCAAGAGGCATTGACAACATCTCTCTGAACTTTGTTCTGAAATACTTGTATCCTATTGGTATTTGATGGTCTGGTACATCCCCATATGCCCATATGGGTTTTAGGGCCTGCTTATCCAACAGCATTTTATTATGTACCTTTAATTTAGTTTTGCGACCTAGTATCCAGTACATTTTTCTATACCTATTTCAGCTTCAGTTCTTCACAACACTTTTTGATATGTTCCTTCCAGGGGAGCTTGGCATCAAGAGTCATGCCTCATGCCCAAGTACTTAGCTCTATTTGAATATGGAATGGTCGATCCATTTACGGTTATGGGAGTACGCTGTTCTATTTTCTTATTAGTGAACGTAGTTTGTACAGATTTGTACAGATTTGTTTTGATTGTTTTATTTTTCCACTTTAGTCCAATAGCTGATATTGTTTACGGTTTCTTGTAATTTACTTGCAGCTTCCAGTTTTGTGCAGCTTCTGGAGTAGCCCATGGGCGGTGAAACATTATAGATTCTACAATTCCAGCGAGTTCAAAATGGCCGGACGTAAGGAGAACAGCCATTTAATAATTGGATTTGTGGTTAATGGTAAAACTTTAATATTGATGAAAGTTGAATGAATATACACGGGGCTTTATGGGTAATTTTTTATCTATGCAAAAATTATTTTTTATTAAATAGACCGGGTCCCTTTCGCGGCCAGCCCGTTACAAAAGTCTTAGGTGTCACCCCTCTCAACGACCCTAGCATTGAGTAAAATCCACCTTGTGCAGTGACATGCAGTTTTCCAATAAGTTCCATCAAATTTTCTTGGAGTATTTGTGGTAGGTGTGCGGGCAATCATTGTGCCGCGAAACATTAGTTAAGAAAGATAGCTCTAAGCTACCCGATAACTATGAAAACCGATTAATGTTAGACTATGTTGGGGCGCAGCAAAGATTTTCATATGCCCAGGGACATTACATTAGAACTGCACGCTCAGAACAACGGTTGTGACGCTTCATCGATTAATAATAAAACGTTTCTTCGAAACCCAGAAACGAATGATCGAACAACGGTTAACTGAAATTATACTGTACCTATTATGTATTTTCTACAAATATCAACATTATAATGGTCAGTTTTTGGTTGTGTTGGGCGAATTTAATTTCCGTTTTGATGCTATCCCGTATTTTTAAGGTGCAATGGCATTCCATTTTTGTAAACATAAACATATTAGTTCAAATTCGCTTATCGTTGAAAGTTCAGCAATGAAACAATGGTATGAATAAATTTCCTATAAAACTGAATTAAAAGAACAGTAAATTTAAAAACGCGTTATGTTGTAATTGTCGGAAACACGGCAGTGAAATAACGCGAACTCTCACGCAACGTCGAATTTTCTCTTTCTAACAAAACATTCGTTTGAATTATTTACATTTACAGCAAGATATACATTTAAACACGGTGCTGGATTTCCGACATTCTTCAAAATCAACCCTTTATACTTAGATTTAGAGGGTGATTTAAATTCTGTAGCTTGTTGGACCGTAACAATTGAGAAGGATAAAATGTACCTCTAGTAAATTTAGTTAGGTCTATAGGACTAAGACGCTCGTGTACTTTAAAGTACATCTCTACGCCTTCTTCGACCATTAGTGCCACGTTGTATGGTGAGGGTTTCTTGTCAATAAAACTTTGGTGGTTGTAGTCTTAGCTCTATGAGTTTAGTTTCCAATAGCGAGGCGTTGTACAGTACTTTAAAGCACCGGTTGTGTTTGAGGGATCTTATTTGGAACCACTGTTGCGGTCAATTTTGTTCTAGAAGGTTGCATTAAAGGTCGGCTAATGTTTGAATCCAATGCTAGCCTATTGATGGAGTTGCGGTGTGGCAGCTCAACTCTCTATGTTTTCCCTCGAAGTTTGATTGTTATTTGATTGCTGTTGGAACAGTTCGCTGTGTAGTCCGTATATTATTATGGCCTGTCCCTAGAAAGGGATGTACTAATGATAGCAATTTATGCAGAACTGCTAGTCGATAATCCGAACGGTATATATTTTTCGTTGAGATGTTTCATTTGTGGGTAACGAACAGCTTAGGGTTTCGTTGGCACGAACATCGAAATACGATCCTTAAATTAAGGGTAAAGTTGTTATTAGACGCGGTTTACTTGCCCTTAAATCGATTTGCTTTTCAATATAAATCGTTTGTTAAACATATTTTAGGACTCGACTGACAGGTTCTAAAATTATAATTATAAACTAATATCAAGAAAAGTTTTCAATGTAAAAAGTCGAGCTTTATGCAGCAAATTATTTGCAAATACGTTGCATACCTATCAGGGTAACTGACGCCCCTAGGCAAAGAAAATGTTGGCACCCACATATATTGTCTAAATGTGCGTATGTGTCTATGTTACGGCCAAAGCCCAAAATCGGCCAAAGTGGGATATGTCCGGCCAATTCGAGAAATGGCCAATGTCGCTGTTAATTGACTGGCCAATATCCGATCTTTTCTTGATTTCGGGATTTGGCCAGTTTGCGAAATGGCATGGAGCGATCGGCCAAAGTCGGAAGAAAAATGTCAAGAGCAGATTTTGGTGCGTTTGTATAATTTCATCCTTGATACAATCTCTTTACTTTATCAATCTCGATCATCACTTGTTACAACAAGATGAACTTTTATGACATTCGGAATTGCACAACAGTTTCTTGTTTCTACATTTGCTTGAGAACACCTTGTTCTGTTCCTAGCTTGTAGAAAGCGCCCTCGACGTTCATGACAACTGCAAGAACGCATCTTGGATTACTCTGTCAACATCTGGTTTACGGATTCGTACATTGTCTTCGACTTTCGCTGGTGGGAATTTTGTATCTGAATTTTTAAGCATCTTCTCACCTTGGGCTTGCAAACTAACTTGAGCTGCTGACATCTTCTCCCTTATTTCTTGTCTGCGAGTAATTTTCCCTACGTACCTAACCTGACCGGACAGTATTGCATCAGTACGTCGAATTTTGGCCAGGAATTTCCCGTCTTTTCGCGAAATAGCCGACCAAAGTAGCATACACTGTTAATTTCAAGTAATCGGACCTTGGCCACACCTCTCGGCCACTGTATGAAAGGGCCGGCCAATTCGGGAGCTGGCCGTACTTCGTGTTTTTGCCGTAACATCTATATGCAGGGTGATTCATTAACATTGCGAAAAACTTCGGGAGTAATACCTTTTCAAAAATTAAGGGAGGTTTTTATGAATTATTTTTTCCTAAAACGTCTTCCTTCGTAGTGACGCCTTCATAAAGGGAAACATGAAAGTAGGTTTTCATTTTATTTCTCAAATTTGGAGAAATGTAGAAAACTGACTTATTTTAGATGTTTTTTACTTATTATTGAAAGGTTTTCCACAGCAGTATAGTCAATGATTTACCATCTTCACAAGGGGCTGAAAAAAACGACCCCTCTTTTTTTTATGAGAACTTTTTGGAGGGTAGAAACTTTGCAATTTAAATTTTCTTTGAAAGTTTAATTTATTAAGAACTTTTCTTAATTCTTTAATTTTTTCCGCAAAAGCCACAGTTTTTAAATAAACAATAAAATAAGTTAACATGCACCACGAAACATTCTAAAATAAAATAATTAATTTTGTTGGTTACCATGGTTTGTAGATATTAAGTAAAAGTTACAGGTGTTTTCGTGTTTATTTGGTGGTGCATGTTCACCTATTACATATATTGTTTATTCAAAAACTGTAGGTTTTGCGAGAACAACTAAAGAATTAAAAAAAAGTTTCTATATAAATCTAGATTTAAAAAAAATTAAATTGCAAAATTTTAACACTCCAAAAAGTTCTGATAATAAAAACAACAAAATTTGCACTTTTTGCCTCCTGTAAAGGTAGGAGATGATTAAAATTATTAGGTACTATAGGCAAAATTTTAATAAGTAAAAAACATTTACCAAATGTCATTCCCCTACATTTTCTTTACGCTTTAGGGGTGTAACTCTGAAAAAACGACGTTTTCGGATTTTTTTTTAAAAAAAGGACCTTAATATTTGATAAGATTGGAATTACCTTTCGAAGTTTTACGTAATATTTATGAATCCCTGGCATATTTATAAAAATATTACACCATTATAAATATTTTAATTTAAAAAAAATTTAACAACTTCAATACACAATTATAAACATATATCATATGAATTTTACCCTTTTTATAAGGATATCTGGCGCCCCCATAACCTGGCGCCTAATGGTAAAACCGGCCGTGATACCTTTACAATATCTTAAGGAACACGAGAGGAACAGTTGCGCGCAGAGCCACGTAGCGGCGAATGTGGATTTCCACGAATGCTTTAACAACTCCGGTTTCGTACTATACTTTTTCTACGACCACATAATATATAAGCTTTTACCGGCTTTTTGCCTAATAGTAAAAACACTTTGTATACCCTGATAATGGTCAATTTTAACGTGAGTCTGCTTTGGTAATTTCTAAAAAGCTGTACCTCTTGCTTACCGTGGGCAAGGATCCTCTTACTATGGAAGCAGATTGTACAGTAATAGGCATTTAACAAAGTGGTAATAAAAAAAATATACTATTAACTATTTTAAACTTTATTTTTTTTTAACTCAGAGCTTAATTAAATAAAATTTATTGCTGAAAAAAGTAAACAGTGTTTTAAAGAACTAATAGTGCTTTTATCATTTAGAATGTGTAGGTCTTAATGCCCTGTGAAATATGCTACGTTTCATCGCAGCCGACTTAGCAGATGTGCTGGAATAATTTGTGCGTCACATTCAGTCATAGCTTTACTAATTTATCTCTCCAATTGAGCTGATCAACACGAGTTAACGCTTTAATTTTGTAATTCCGGTTGAACATAATTAATGCTCTTCGTTACAGTTTATGGATTTTGCGGGCGTGCGTGCCTCTTGAATATTATTTTCATTAATTTCGGTTATTATAAAAATACAAAAATCCATATTAACCACATGCAAGCTCCCGAAGGAGCTAATACATTTTAAAACTCATCAGATTAGTGGAGTGAGTTTTGTGTTGTTTTGGTCCGGAATGAGGTCCAAATATGTTGTTGGACGCTTGAATGAAGTGGAGTTATCCGTGTAGCTTCTAACAATAGACGTATATCGTTTAAAGCTCTCGAGTTTAGAGTTTTGTAGAAGTTGTAATTTCTCGGCTTGCTGACATAAATCAATAAAGAACTAATAAAACCCACCGCGGACATTAGTATCATCTTTCTGCACTCTCTCGTATATTTTTCTCGGCCAGCGGTGTGGACGTATGAATTTACCGCCCTCGAGAGACGTCGGAAGGCTCATATATAATCAATAGGAGATACCCGATGTCTGGCGGTAACAGCGGCAACTAAATCATTACAGCGCGGGTGTGTAATAGTTAAACGATATTGACTTCTCGATGCTAGGGTGATTTGTAAGCTCGCCAGATAATGGCCCCCGCGGCCTGCGCGTTTTCATCAACCTTAAGGAACAATGGGGGGGTGAATAATTGCGCCATCAAAGAGCAGGCGATGGCAGGTAATGCGAAATGCACTGTGGCTTTCCGTAGGTGAGCTAACGGCCGTAAAGACGGGGGTAGCTTGCGTTAAACGATCCCAGCAAGATCTATTCACAACTTTGACAATGGCCATTGTTTGGAGGGCGTAGCAAGACTTTCGATATAATATGTTTGGTGGTTGACAAGAACATGGATCCTGAAGAGACACATGCGAACCTCCTAACACTTGTAATACGATAGTGCGCTCTTCTCCATCCGCCATAATGTCAAACTCCCAACCACTCTCACTATTCGCATAGAAATGCGTGAGATTTATTATCCCAATTTGAACAGACTTGTGCGCCTTCGTAAATTACTGAATATCTTGTCGGATTTCCAACCAAGTTCTAGTTCCTTGTTTTGCATCAAACTAGAATGACCGTTGTTCCTGTTCATAACACAACTCCATTTTTTTTTTAAATAAACCAAAATGTGTCTTCAATTATTTAGTTTGGTAAAGTATGCACATTTTTTTAACGCAGTTAATTGTAAATTGTAAGTACCTACAGTAAATACTCGATAAAGGCAGCTTTTTTGAATCGATTCTGGTTCTAATAGTTGCTTTTTTCGAATGTTGTTGCTTTTGTCAAATTAAGTGCACTATTTTAAATCAATTTGAATTAAAATTAATTTATATTCAGAAATAGACAATAAATGAAAGATTTATTGTTGCTAGAAAACAAGTTGGTGTTTCTAAAATAATGTTTATTAATTAGGTGAAAATCAAGAATTTTTTAAACTGAAAAACAAATTGAACAAAGAGAATCAAAACATGCTTAGTTTTTCTGCGAAAGCTTCCTCTCTTATTCTTCTTAGATATAATACGTCATCTAATGACAAAGAAGCCTCTGCCAAGTCAACTGCAACATCTAAATTCTTTATTACATTACCTATGTTGGTAATGTCAGCGGCCATATCAATTTCTTCTTCGTTATCTTGATCGTTCAACTCGTTTACTGCATGATCAGGATTCATTAAACGATTGTCGGCTATTTCTTCATCGGCGATGATTCTTGATACTTCGCCTACTCCCATTCATTCCATGATTTCTGGATCTGTTAAGTTTTCGTCAGGAAGAACACGTCTATACAGGTGTGGAATGATTATTTTATTTCGTTGTCGAAGTTCCACTAATGAATGGAATCATGTCCTCATCCCATGCATCATGATCTTCTGAATTTGTTGGGTTGAATACGACTCTAAATATATTTTTAATGACACTGGTTGAAATTTCATTCCTCGATTCGGTGATCATAGACGAAACATCGTTGACAGATATGATTTCCAATTTCAAAGAAATATCATCACGAGGCATTGTATATAAAGAGCATCACAGTTTCTTCCTGTATGCATCGTTCATGGATTTAACTATTTTTTCGATCGAGCGGTTATAGGGGATGTTACATTTGGCTTTTTTTTTTTAAATTCTTCGGAGACAATTTAATTTATATGCGCCAAAATTAATACTACTAATAAGTATCACTTTTAGCATAAATATGAACAAACACAGTACATCTTTCGTGGGTAACTGAGACGATATCAAAATATTTCTCCTTTTACATCATCTTTTCAGTCCCGTTAATAACAAGTTTTCCAAAATTTTGAAGTCATTTTGAAGTTTTTAGAAGTTATTCTAATTCTAATCTATTTTACTGTAATTGTCACAGTTGGGTCTATTATACATGTAGAAACCACTGATCTATACAAGTGACCATTGATTCCAAATAGAATCATAATATTTTTAAAAAGGTAAAAACAAAATTCAAGTTGTTTGTCGAGGTAACTGAATTGAAAAAAAAAATTGCTTTTTCAGCCGTTGCTTTTTTCGAATTGTTGCTTTTATCAAAGTTGCTTTTATCGAGTATTTACTGTATTTGAGTTTAAGTTGAAATATACTATAAAGTTTATTTTTCGAAAAAAGCCCATATTTTCCTTGAAATGTTGGTTCTAATTCCTTAATTTTAGCTTTAGCTGGGTAACAAAATAATTATTTCTTTACCAAATTTTTTATCGTTTGTTGAAGTATGCTTTTATTGAATATCGTTGCATTATCATTATTGTTAGTGTCTTTTTGGTAAAATTCTTCTTTTTGTTAATAACTTGTACCAAGTTATAGTTTTAAGCCATCTTTTGTAAAAAGCGAAAAACTTAAGTTATTTTTCGCAAGTAATTGAAGCATTTCATAAACAAACAAAAATAAAATATTGTACATCTAGCTTAAGCTTAATATTTTGGTTAAGCTGTAGTCTAATAATTGACAAAATTTCTGGTTTAGGGTTGTTAAGAACTGACAAAATATCGCTCATTTATCATTAATTTCAGATATAATTTTCCTTTTTGCAATGTTCCGTATGTTCAGGGCCTACTAGAGGGGGAGTCTTAAGGGGCTGGATCCCCGGGCCCAAAGTCTGAGGGGCCCTCAAATTTTGTTTAATATGCACGTTTTTTTCATTCACAAGGGCCCCAGAATTTTAACTTTCCCGGGCTCCCTCTTACCTCTAGGAGACCCTGGGTGTGTTTATTCTAATTTGTATAAAGGCAATAACTCCAATTAAAAAGTCGCTTACCTTAAATGTAACCTTTTTTATTATTTCGTTTAAATCAGATATTTAAGGTAAACATTAGCTAGTGCCATTATGAGTTGTTCCGAGCAAAAAAAAACTAACGAACTAATGTTGAAGCTTTGAACTGTAATTTTAAACTTTTATATTTATATCTGATTTAGTGGCCAAGCAAATGGTACACTTGTAGGTCAAAAACGAGTCATGTAATTAACACGCCTTCATCTTGAACCTACGTCTTTATCAGAAAGACCTATCTGCGTGATAAAAATTTCATCGTGGCCGTTACAGCAAAATATTAATATTTTTTAGTGCCATCCCCACGGAACAGACCCAGATACTGAAGATAAACTAATTACTGTGTTTTCTCTTATATTAGCTGTTTTGTATTTCACATGGGCACTTTCGAAACCTAATTTTCATCTTGGTACGGGCAATAACAAGAAATTGAATAATTTTAACTATCGCTCCGACGAACATTAACAAATTTGACGATAAGGCTCGCGTTTTTCTTGCGCAATAAAAGAGGGTAATAATTATTTTAGATCGTAAAATAAATTTACCAAACATCCTTGTAATTAATAAAGTTAAAATTTTTAAATTATCATTTAAGAAACGTCTTTAAAAATGTATACATCTGCAATTTAACTAATAGGAGTAACAAATTTTGTGGGTTATATACGTTATAGTAAATCATTTTAAATTTAATTAATTATAAGCTATGAAAAACATGACAAATCCATGTTGTTTTTGTATGTGAAAAAACAAAATTACAAAAATGCATTCATGTAACATTGCAGGGAAAAGATTAATTAGTTAAGTGCCGGCATGTTTGACGCAGATCAAAAATATGTGTCGGAAAACAACATTTGCTGACCCACTATTTATTAAGCGCTCCATAAAACTCTTTGGTCGCGTGGTACTTCACAATAAAATACATTTATTAACTAAAATATCTTTTATCACTCTCGTTATATAAATAAACTTAATTGTAAAACTTGTTGGTGTCTTTGTGTAGAGAGATAATGAATTAAATTGTATAATATGACAAATTTTTGTTCGCTAAGTATTACAATTTTAGATTTTAAGCCTTCTTTTGTTAAAAAAATAATGTTAATACACTGATTTTGGTAAAATGACACAAACTAAGAGTGGTTGTGTATATTAACCTCTTTTTTTTTATGTGGGATCGCCTACAAACTTACGCCCACTCTTTGGTGCAAAACCATCAATAAACAACTGAATATTATATTACTCTATAAATTACAGATTCAGAATTTTGTACAGTATGCATACTATACAATCCCTAATTCAGAGAAGATTGAAAATTATTGCAAAACCAATAACAGCCGCTATAATAACTGAAACATCGTTAATTTAGCAACAATTTCAGTTTCATTAGCTGTATAAACAGACAAGCGGAGTAGATGATATGAGAGTCTAAAATCCAACGTTTTCGTAAAATAACAATGAAAATTAACTCATAAATTGTAGTTACAAAGGGTTATTGTAATTTTTCGGTTGTTACAGTAATATACATACGCCGGGCGGTAACGGTTTCACGGGTCGGTAGCAAAAACCAATAGAATGTGGCTTTACTCAATTTAAGAAAAAAACGTTATAGAGTTATAAAAAACACGAAAAGTCTATTTCACTTTTATAAGGATTCAAGTTTAATCAGGTAAAGATTATTTAAAATTTTCGCGCTTTAATTTGTGACGTGTGCAGGAATGTTTAGCATAGACGTCCTACTTATGTGAAATATATGTTTAAATCCGTTTAAAAGATTAATAAAGTCCTAATCATATGACAATAGTAATTTTTAATGCACATGTGATAGCTATGTTAAAACTTAATAATGGTATTTTTTAGTACCTACGAACAAATATTGTATTCAATTAAGATATCTTAATAAATCAATTGATGAAGGAAATTTTAATTTACATGAAATTAATAATAACTAAACAGGCTAAAATTGATGCATTTTACTGTTACAAAAAATAAAGACTAAAGCTTGTCATAAAATGATTTTGCTGTAAAAACTTTAACGTTTTTCGTTGTGGTCTAAATTCGAAGTATTTTTAGTGAACTTGGTAATCAGAAAAGTCAGAGAAAACATGATTGATATCACTTGGGCCACTTTTTTGCGAGTTATTTATGTCTGTTATCAGAATTGAGGCAATTGTTTTCGTTTGAAAATCTAAGAGCTATTTTAAAATACAGTTTATTAAATGTTTTCGATTTTCTATGGCTATCTCAATTTCTAATTAATGAAGAAAATTATTATATTTTCATGCGAAAAACAATTGACCACGTGGAAATTATTCTAATGGCCCTTAAACGTCTAGGAAAATATTGCACTTGATACCAAAAAAACCCTTAGTAAACCATAAAGTTTATTTAAAAAAAAAAGTTTTTAAATTTAAAAGTATATATCATTTTATTATAAATCTGTTATCTAAAATGAAGGGTGTTAGAGGAAAAAAAAGAATGCCATTTTTAACCCATTTGGACATATTGAACTAGTTATTATAGTTTTAATATGAATTATTTTTCACAACATTCATTGATTAATACTTATTTATAATAATATATTCCATAGTAAAATAAAGTTTGGTTGATGCAGCTCTATGAACAAAAAAATAGTAGACTTTAAAATCTTTAAAATTGAATTGTTAACATCAAGTAACCCCGTAACACCCTTAAAATAACGTAGATGTGGTATTATTTCCGCGGAGGTGCTCCCCTTTCGGGTTCCTGTATTGGGGTCTAGGAACATTCTTCGCCCACAATTCTTCGCCAACATTTCTTCGCCTGCACAATTCTTCGCCTGCACAATTCTTCGCCAGCACAATTTTTCGCCGCATACAAGCATATCACAAATTTTATTTGTAAATGTGATTGTTTTTATTTATAACGTAATTTTTACAGATTATTTTACATTAGCCTAAATCTCCAGGATTTTCTTTTAGGATGTTTTTCTTAACTCTTCTTGGTTGGCTTTTTCCATATGGTAACTTTTGTGAGTAAATTCATTGTCAAAGTATGGTATGGATTTAAAGCTTGTTTTTAACAAGGTACTACAGTTAACTGTGATTTCAAAATTAATTTAAGTTAGTAAGTTTTTTATACCAAAATATTCATCGTATGTTAAGTGTTAAGTGTTAGTTTTCTGTCAAACAAATTGTTTTTTGTTGTTTGGTGAGTATTATTAACTCTAAGAATTTTAATACGTTGATGGAATTTTGCATTCAAAGGATAAAACACGAACATTTCAAAATTGTGTTTCGCAAAATGATACTTCAGGTTTAAATAAAAGCGAATATGTTTCTGTTGTTTCTGGTATAGCAGTGATTCTAACTGTGGGGCACCAATCCTAAGGGAGGCGCCAAATACCTGAAGTTGGGGCGCGAAAAAATCAAAAACATGGACAAAACTATTTATAAAAATAAACAAAAACAATAACATAAAATAGATACGATAGGTTCTTAGTAAGCCTAGAAACTAGTGTACCGGTTTTGATTTAATTTTCATGTTTAAATTAGCAAAAAAAGGCGCTACTAACAAAAATACACATTTTAAAAAGAATACGTTCAGTCCAACGGCTAAAATAAATACAAAAGATTGAGAAATACTGTGACGTATTGTTTTACCAGGCCATATAATAAACACAACATCCGGTTTTGCAAAAAAAAAAATCACAAATCCGTGGTCATATAAAATAAGCAATGTGAAAATTTCCAGTAATTATCTTGTTTAATATTGCTATTATTAATCATTGAAAATTTTACTACAAAAGCAGTTCTGTTTTCTTTATTTATTCGGATGTTTATGAATCCACAGCATACTACAAATCTCAGTTTCCCACAACATTAAACAGTTTTTCACTTAATAGCAACCATTGAAAACCTTTACAAAATGTGGATTAACTTATAAAAATAAAAAATTTATGATTTATTTTTTAAATGATTTTTTTTTTCTTCTTCTTTTACTACGCCTTATGCCTCACGGCGTCGGCTTTTGGTGGTTCTCCACCCAGCTTTTCCAGATCTTTTTGTCTGTCGTCATCGCTCTCAACTCCCCAACTGTTTTCCCTCTTTCACGGGCTATTTGTTCTATCCTGTTTTCCATGTTAGATGTTGGCCTTCCTACCCGCCTTTTCCCATACCTCCTACTTTCTGTTATTTTTTTGCACGTGTCCGTACCATTTTAATTGTTTTTCTTCGATATTTTGGGTTATTTTTTTTTGTTGTAGGTTTTTAAATAATGCAAATTTTAATTTTAAATCAAGACGAAAAATTAAAACCGGTAGTGCCAATCTGATAACACACAAGTGTTTTTTCTCAAAAAAAAAACCTAGAGACCTAAAACTGATTTTTACTTACTATTTTAATCACTGAAAACCCTACGAATATCTTTATGGTGAATTTAATTTTATCATCTAAATAATGTCAAGCAAAATTGTCCATGAAATATAAAACACAACATTGATCAGCGGTCCACTGATAAACTACCAACATATCAAACTGACCTAGTTCCACAGAAGGTTTTAACCACTGATATAGAGTTTAATTGGTCCTGCATGTTGTTGCTCTTTCCATATTGCAGGTTCACCGATATGTTTAAATTAGCAAAGTTTTGCTCGATTACGTTCCTCTAGTTTCGCATCTACGGCTGCCTCAGCTGCACTAATCGATTTCTAGCCCAATTTTGCGTCAAACACCAAACTTCAAACTAATAACACCAATAGAATGCAGAGCAGCCTGCAAAATTCATCACACAGAAGCAATAATTGGTCTCGTGCTGTATGTGTTACGGTTATCAGGGCCGGCCCAAGGCATGATGCAAGTGATGCACAGCATCAGGGCGCCCCCTTAAGGGGGCGCCTTACAGGATTATTTCTTTAAATAAAATGTGTGCTGTTTTTAAAATTTTAAAATGTCAACCAAATTTAATGTCAAAATTTATTTTATTTTAAATAAGCTAGTATAAAAATAAATTTAAAACACGTGCCAGTATGGATGAGGCTAAATTTGAACCGCGCGCCAACACAGAACTCGGCTAATCAGAGAGTGGGCAAAGCTCTGTGATTTCAATTTTAATATAAGTGATATGAGAGGACAAGGCTACGATAACGGCGCAAATATGACAGGTAAAAATAAAGGAGTTCAAAAGCATATTCAAAATTTAAATCCCAGGGCTTTCTTTATTCCGTGCCTTCGCATTCGTTGAATTTAGTTGTGAATGATGCCGCAAAAATGAATGTCGAAACAATTAGTTTTTTTTTTGCTTTATTCAAGAACTTTAATTTTTTTTTTAGTAGTTCTACTAAAAGGTGGGACATTTAAAAAAAGAATTTATCAAAATTAACATTAAAACCTTCATCTGCAACTAGATTGGAATCTAGAGTTGAAGCACTGCGACCATTAAGATACGAAAATATACGACGCATTAATAGACATTTTTGATAATAATAATAACGACTACAAAGTCGACATGAGGCACAAAGTTTAGCTAAAAAAATTAAAAATTTTAAATTTATTTGTTCTACCATTTTATAGTATGAAGTATTTAACAGATTAAATGTGGTAAGTAAAATGTTACAAGGTGTTAAGCAGCATTTAAAAAGTGCATTAGTTGCATTAGACGAATTAATATGTTTCATAAAGGAATTAAGAACAGATAAAGGTTTTAATGAAATTTTAGAATCTGCAAAAGAACTAGCTACAGAGTTAGAAATTGCACCAAAATTTATTCCGTCAAAAAATGTACGAAGACGTAATATAAAGAAACAATTTAGTTACGAATCTGCCGATGAAACACCGATTGGTCCTAAAGATAAATTTAAAATATCTTTTTTTCAATGTTATTTTAAATACTACAGTACTGAACTCTTTAGAAGAAAGATTTAGCCAACTTAAAAATCACAATGATAATTTTAATTTTTTTACGATATCAAAGAGATAAAAAATATGGACAAAGAAATTTTTAGAAAACATTGTACCGATATCGGAAGGATATAAGTGCATTAGAATTATTTGATGAATAAAAGGTTTTTTGGTGACTTTGTAGATCTTAATACTTATTCAGATACAATTGACATATTAAATTTTATTTGTGCCAACAATTTGGAGTGTGTATTTGAAAATGTAACCATGTTCTACGAATTTTTTATAAATAAATAAAGAAATTATTGATAAATTTGCTAGCATAAAAGCCAGAAAAGTAAAATTTTAATATTATGTTTGCTTACTTTTATTTTGTAAAGAATTTAGGAATTTATAATAAGAGTAAATCCGTTTTGTTTTAAGTATACTACTTAGTACCTACTTATGTAGTGTTTTATGTAATTAATTCCATTACATACTCTATAAAGATTTATATTAAATTAAATTATTAATAACAATATTATCTTTTTATTATTTTTATTACCCGAAAATGAGCCACTTTTGTCTTCAAATATATATAGGGGGGGGGGGGGCGCTATAAGAGTACTTCGCAGCAGGGCGCCGACTACCCTTGAGCCGTCCCTGACGGTTATTATATTTAATTGCATTTATTTTGCAAACTCTAACATCGAGTTCTATTTGCACAACTTTCTCTTGGTCTTTATCGAATTTATTACATTCTAAATAACTTCTGCATTTTTATTGTCTAATGTATAAGTCTATAATTTGGAAACCGAATGCATCCTAAATTACCTGATTTAAATTTCAATACATTATCAAAATAATTCGCTGAATTATCTTTGCTCACTTTTCGGTAATTTTTCTTTTGCCTTTACCTTATAGACCCGCTTCTTGAACGTAATCAATAAACGAGCCCGCTAAATTTGATAATTTCTGAGCCGTACTGAAAAATATATGAATACATAAATATTAGTTAAAGGGAAACTGTTATGAATTATTTCAATTTTCTGCTTGCCCCGCGCTATAATAAAGTATAACGAAGGCAACCGTGGTTTTATTAAAAATTTGATACTTCCGTCCTTTTAGTAATATCGAGAGCCGCGAGATGGTACAGGGTGCCCCAAAAGTCACTACCATTTAAAAATTTAGTAAGTTTTGTATTTTTAACTATTTGGTAATTTTCGTTTTTACATTATAATGTACCCATCTTGGAGATTTTTTGACGTACACATGAAAGATGACATCTTTAAAATGACCTCCTTCTTCCTCTTCACAAAGGCCAGCTTTTTTTATAGCTCTCTCAATAACTGCTTGCAAAGTGACTTTGTTTATCATTCGAATTTCCTGGCGAATATTGTCCTTTAGCTCAGCAACAGTTCCGGGCTTATAAAAAAACACTCGCTCTTTCAAATATCCCCATAAAAAGAATCTGGAGCCGTCAGATCAGGAGAACGTGGCGGCCAACGAAACTCTGCATTTATGGATTTTTTTTCTCCCAAAATTTGCCTTATCAGCTGCATGAACTCTCGGGCTAAGCGAGAAATTTTTACCTAGATTTTAAATATGTTAATGACATAACACGCTCGATTTCCGAGTTATAACACAAACTTGCATTTTTTTTTAGTTGTTTTTTCTCGTTTCAATGATATACGGTTTGTTATACTTTACTCTTGTAGTTTTTTTTTAAATAACCAAAAATTATTTTATATGTTTACTGCCTGCTAATAGATGGTAGTTATCCCTTGTTGATGTTCTTTTTTTTTTCGATGTGACATTTAAGAGTTGTCAATTATTATAAGTGCAGCAGTTATTGCCAGTTACAAAGTTTAAAAACAAAACCTCAAAGTTCTTCAAATAAAATTTATTGATTGTTATACGTATAAATCTCTGTCTTGTGTTGATCAAAATTTTTGATTGAGTTTATTGTAAAATTTAAAAACAATGTTTTCTAATGAAGAAAAATACGACATGCTTTTCTGTTACTACGCTCGTAATAAAAATAGCATTTTCTAAAATTGGTTTCTAATAAAGAAAATAATTTCTTTCTTGGTTGCCTCCTATCCATAAACCCTTTGCAAATACATTTCACTTGCGTTGCTGCTATTTCTATTACAAGCGTAGGTAACACAAAAGCATGTCGTTTTTTTCTTCATTAGAAAACATTGTTTTTGAAATTTAAAATAAATTTAATCAAAAATTTTGAGCAACACAAGACAGAGATTAAATACGCATAACAATCAATACATTTTATTCGACAAACTTTGAGGTTTTGTTTTTAAAATTCCTAACTGGCTAATAACTGCTACACTAATAATAAGTGACAACTCTTAAATGTCACATCGAAAAAAAAAAGAACATCAACACGGGTTAACTCCCATCTATTGGTAGGCAGTGAACATATAAAATGATTTTTGGTTATTTAAAAAAAATACAAGAGAAAAGTATATAAACCGTTTATCATTGAAACGAGAAAAAAAAAACGTTTTAATAAGGCCACAGCCAACTTCCATTTAAAAAAATGCAAGTTTGTGATATAACTCGGAAATCGAGCGTGCTATGACAATGTCGTTAACATATTTAAAATCTACGTAAAAATATCTATAAAAGCCAATTTTTATTTTTGTTCTAGCTCATATACTTACGGAATTATTCAAGTTTGGAAAATTCGACCTATTTCAATTTTTTCAAAATATTTCAAAAAGTTGATGACAAGGTCAAATTTGAAAATGGCATCAGATTTCCCTTTGAATTTGTACAAATTTGCTAATTTAAACATTTCTGTATATTTAATATTAACCGAGTTACCAATACAACAGGTTATAAAAATGGGCACCCTGTATATTTTAAGAAGGTGAAACAAAATTTAATAGCAAAAAGTGGTTTCATTTATAAATGGTAAAGTTACTTTTGGCCCAACTATATCGAAATAATTTACGATTTCAACCAACACATTTATTTAGGTTACTAAAATTTAAAACGTGTTTTGATACTTTTGTTACGCTCTGTTGTCGAAAATAGCTGCCGAACGGTAAAAACTCATTTGAATTTGAGTGTAGCTTGTGTTGAAAAATGTAATTAAGTTTTCTTTGTGCCGCTGTCATCGACATATTTTACGTCGTGTTTCGAACAAAAAATTATCTGCGCCGCGTATCGATGATGTTTTTGAAAACAGTATTATGTAATCAAGCTATTTATCATTTCGTTTGATCAATACTTGGCATATGAAACACAAACTGAGCCCTACAAAATACACCTACTCGACTCGAAATTGTGACACATAACAGACACGCGCCTTATGTGAGAATGTGCTTTGTCCCTTTCATATTCGTGGGGTTGTTTCAGATTCGCTTTAAAAGTTTTATAATTAGGTCTCTTTGTGTTCAGTTGGCGTGGTGGCAAACACCGGGAATAACAGTTGTAGAATATCTGCACGATAATACGACCACGCTTTGGAACTCTGTTAGGCGTAAATTTAATGTTAGCAAACACATTTATGGTCGACGTTTCGAGTTAAAATAAAAAGCACACTCGTCCAGCCACTAAATTAAAACAATTAAAACATGCAACTTCTAGTGGTTTAAATTTTTCGTGAATGCGAGTTTGCAATTATTTTTCACTGCATTTTCTGTTAGTTAGATATGACGTTGAAATACAAAAGTTATTAAATTCGCGCATAAAAATATTTATATCTGTAAATGTGTCCCAACATTGCTTTATTTAAAACACAATTTACTTGGGCATGCTAAAATGCTTTACCTATGTGGAAGTTGATGCAAATCAATAAATATACAGAATGTTCCACATGAAAGGGCCACTACTATTGGTATCTCATAAACGGTACTTAAGAGCTACAAAGATGTTTAACCCTTATTCTCCTAGCGTCGTCAAATGACGACGTTTACCTGTCCTGTAATAACGGTGTATTGTCAGGTGCCTGATGATTTTAAACCTGTTTAATTACTCGGGTAAACAATTGTTTTCATAAATGTAGCCAATGCATCGCAGTAAGTGCACACTTCGAACATATTTAATTGTTAAAAGTGACCAATTTACGAGAGAACACGAAAACCATGACGTCGTCTAAAAAGTAAGTACTAAATAATATAATTACGGTAAAAATATTTAATTTGTTTACATATTTTGAGTATATAATAGTCAAGTGTTTTTTATATAAAATGTAATTATTTATAATAACATTTATAAGGGAGTTATTTCGCTATAAATTTGATTGTCGTCATATGACGACGCTAGGAGAATGCATGTACTAACATACCCTATTTGAGCTTAGATTTTTGAGTGTAGTCGAAATGATGGATTTGTTAGAAAATGATGATAGTTACCAAGATATTTTTATTGAACCACCTGCAGTTAATGAGCTAACAGACGAAGATTCAGATGAAGAAGAAGGGACGAATATAAACTGTTTATCCAGAAATCAACTAATGGCACCGGCAGAGAAAAAACAGACCAGAAAAGAAGTTTCAACTATTTCCAACCTAAACAAAATACCAAAGATCACCAAAAAATCAAAAAAAGATCAAATTATATGGAGCAGTGGCGGTAAAACTATACATATACAACCTAGTCAATTTCATCTTATGGCAGAAGAAAATATTGATGAAGTCACTGCTGTTCAATATTTTGAACGGTTTTTTGATGATACTTTAATCGAATTAATTATTACTGCCAGTTCCGAATATTGCTTATCAAAAAACTGGCCAGATATAAAATTAACCAAAGAGGAACTGCGAGTATTTTTTGCCATTTTAATTGTTTCTGGGTACAATCCATTGCCAGGAAAAGCAATGTATTGGAGTACATGTAGTGATTTGCCCATCATTGCGATATATAAATCTATGCGGAGGGATAGATTTGATAATATCATGAAATCACTTCATTTTAAATCAAATTTAAACTTAGACAAGCTCGATAAGTTTTCCAAATTACGACCATTAATTTCATATATTCAAAAAAAATTTATGGAAAATTATACACCCACCTCAGCAATATCGCATGATGAGGCAATGGTGTAATACTTCGGTAGGCACGGATGTAAGCAAGCGATTAGAAATAAACCAATACGATTTGGATACAAGGTTTGGTGTCAAAATTCACCATCTGGTTATCTAATCGCCTTTGATCCTTACCAAGGAAAAACTTATCGAGGAAATCAAATAATGGAGAGTAAATTTGGTAAATGTTCATCTACAGTGCTTTACTTGCTAGACCAATATCCTATATATACCTTGCTTTCAACCTTATCATAGTTTATAAGTTTATAGTTTATATGTCTCAAATTTAATTTACATTGTAATATACTTTCACAAATAAATCTGAAATTATAAAACATACCAAGATTATTATTATTTGTACTCATATTCCCCTAGCGTCGTCATATAACGACAGCTCCCAAGTCAGGACCTGCGTCCTGTAATTTAATAAAAAGTGATTTTTCATGTATCTATGGCCATTTTTAAACAACTGATTGAATTTCAAAACATTTTGATAAATATTTCTTAATTCCGGAGAATAGGGGTTAAATAAGACAAATTGTTCCCCTTTCGAATTTGGTCCACCCTGTACAACAATTGGCCGCCATTCCTCAAACATTTGTGTGTTATGTTATATTACTCTATTTGATATACAAGTCCTAAAACGTTAAATATCCAATTCTGTCTCACGTTTCCTATCCACCCAAAAATAAACTTCTTCTTTTTCTATCGCCTTTTGCCTTACGGCGTGGTTTTTGAGGGTTCTCCGCCCATCCTTTCCATTCCTTTCTGACTGCCGTCATCGCCCTCATCTCTTTAACTGTTCTCCCTTGTTCGCGGGCTAGTTGTTCAATTCTTTTTTCCATGTTGGTTGTTGGTGTCCCTGTCCGCCTTTTCCCATACCTCCTTTAATTCCTTTACTCTTTTTGTCAATGCTTCCGGCGGCATTCTCTGTACGTGTCCATACCACTTTAGCTGTTTTTCTATACTTTGAATTACTGGCTTTTGCTTTAGGTTTTTCTGTATGTCTTAATTTTTACACTTGTCTCTTTTAGCTTTTCCTGCTATTGTTCTTAAAAACTTCATTTCAGCTGCCGTTAGTCTCTTCCCGTGTTAAGTTGTTAGGGGTCATGTCTCGCTACCATACAACATAGTTGGCATTGCAACCGTGGTGTAGATTCTGTTTTTGTTTCTATGCTGATTTCTTTTTTCCCAAGAATTGTTTTATTTAATTGGTAGTATATTCTTGGGAAAATAAACTTGAATTGTTCTGTTATTACTTTAAGTTATCTACCATAATATTGAAAACTTTTTATGGATTACACTTTTTAATTTAAAATTACATTCCATAATTTGTGTGATAGAAACTGTTTCAAATCTCTGTTACATAAAAGCTAAGTGAAATCCGGCTCATTTTGCTCGTTAAAAGCAAGCTCCTTTCGCTTTGTTTTTGCATGTTACAGTCTTTGGATTGTTCAAAATAACGTATTCATCGGAGAATTATGCATTTCCGTTCAGATATCTCTACAAAAATTGTATTTATACCGAACGCATTATTTGCCTCTAGCGATCGCAAAGTCGTTATGTAACATCAATATTCGCTTAGAAGCTGTCAGCCTGAAAAAATGTATTAAATTATTCAAAAATTAACATTCACTCGCATTACCCCGGAAAAGTAAATGTGTACGATGCGTAATTTATGTGCGGTCTTAATTATTAAAGTGATTGGTTGATGTGTCGCCGCTGTGTTAATAAAACTTACTTAAATATTCACGGTATCGCTATTCAAAATCACTAATTCCACAAGCGAAATGTTTGGAGAAATGTCTATAAAAAAATGTTTTGCAGGAAAACTAAATCACAAAATTTTCGATGCCGTTGAGGTAAAACAGGCGCTGACACCATATCACTCATGTTAAAACTGTAAAGTGTCTTTATGCACTAGTGATTGATAATTTCTGCCATGTTGCTCAAGCTGAGTAGTTTTTTTATGATCTCATATTAAATAAGTAAATTTAGAACTGTTCATCAGACCGTCATTGCTTAAAAGCTTAACAATTAAAAACTTTTTATAAAAGTTTTGACTATTTATTATTTAGGAACTTTATTTGCCTGCATTTTTGAAGTATTAACTAAGGTAAATTAATATAGTATCTTAGAGGATATTCAAAATTCGTTCAAGAATTGACGTTGTGGTAATGACCTTATCTCGGTACTGGTAACGGGCAAATATTAGCAACATCCAACTTTAGTGGATTCACGAAAGCTCCAGCTACCGCAAGAAAATCTTGTTTGAAGTTGTAGTTACTTTGAAGTTAATCTGAGGGCTCTAAAGGATTATCTAATCACAACAACGTCTGTTTGGGAACACGGATGAGAGATAAATGCAGCGGGATGGAGTTATAATGGCTCGCATAAACTGGACACACAAAACTTGACCGGCCTGGTCCGATTAATCTAATCAACTCCAACCAACTGTCAAAATCAAAGCGAATTGTTGTTTTGACAGCCGAATAGAAGGCGAGAGAGGCATTAGATGTAATAAAGTTGGTCGACCGAATGTGTAGCTTAACCCGACTACAATCGGGGTCTTTGTGCACCACGCGACTACCGCACGACCGCCGATTTCCTCCTCGGCGGATAATTATGGATTCCGTAATACCAGAATATAAGGGCCCCATTATATTCAATTCATATTCCGTTCTAATGTATTGTATAATCCTGCCTGAAGCAGACTGGTTTAATCCCCGCAGCCTCATCAGTTTCCCATCTCCCGCGGCATTATCACTACCCAATCCCTGCCGCTAATTACTAGCTACTTCGCAACTCCACTGAGTTGAGATCTAGTAGCTCTGATCACTGTTTAGTGTTTGTTGTTCTGGTGTTTGTTGAACTTGTCGGATCCACTCTTTGTCTTAGTTCGACTTCCGTGGCGAGCTGAAATCAAATAGTTCATGTAATACCAGTATGTACGTGCATTAAAGGGAACTGAACCGCGTTTAGTGTTGTAGGAACAGTGGTGGCTTAGCGGTACGCGGACTGAGCGGCCGCGTAGCGCCCCGGAATAGCAAAATGCTGCGAAGGGGCACTAAGATCTTAAAATGTCTTCGCATTAGGGTTCTAGGAAAATTAATTTTGTTTTGTATATATCAAATAATTATGTTTTGTTGTGCAAATATCATAATAATAACAGATTTACACCATAGACTCTGTTATTACACGTAATATTATAGTCAATAATAATAATATGAGTCTAGGAACATTCTTCGCCCTCAATTCTTCGCCCACAATTCTTCGCCCACAATTCTTCGCCCACAATTCTTTGCCCACAATTCTTCGCCCACAATTCTTCGTCCACAATTCTTTGCCCACAGTTCTTCGCCTCCACAATTCTTCACCCACAATTCTTCGCCTACACAATTCTTCGCCGCCACAATTCTTCGCCGCCAACAAACATATCACAAATTTTATTTGTAAATGTGATTGTTTGTATTTATAACGTAATTTTTACAGATTATTTTACATCAGCCTTAAGTTGTTTCTGGTACATTAATACTTCTTCTTTTAATATGGTTTAAAAAGTGCTTTATAATAGCGTATTTTGTGATTTTTAATCTTGTTTATGTTATTATAGTATGAATAAAAATTTAATTACCCTGCCCTGACCGGACTAGACCTACCCTCACCTAATTAAAAATAATCTGTAAATATTACGTTGTAAATAAAAACAATTACCTTTACATACAAAATTTGTGATATGCTTGTATGCGGCGAAAAATTGTGGCGGCGAAGAATTGTGGCGTCGAAGAATTGTGGCGGCGAAGAATGGTGTAGGTGAAAAATTGTGGGCGAAGAATTGTGAAGACAGAAGAAAAAAAGAACGCGATAAAAAAGTTAGAGGATATTCACAAAAAATACATTGATGTTTGTACTTTTAAAGATAAATTTAACCATTTTTTAGTGTTTCTAAAAAAAAAACGAGGACACCATAAAAACCACACCGGACATCTTTCGAGCCGCCAATGTTATGTCTTGAACATTTCCGAATATTGAAATATTATTGAATTATTTTTTAACAATCCCTTATCTAATGCGTCAGGAGAAAGGTCGTTTTCTGTTTTAAAGGGTGTAAAAAATTATTTTTAAACCGAATTGACACTGCCAAAACAGTTGACGAATTTACAAGAAATAAAGCAAGACGGAAATTCATTTAAAAAATACATTTTTTTAATAAATTTGTTTAAAGTGTTATGGTATGAAATTTTTGATTGCTTCTCTTTTTTTGTTAATAACTTAATGATTGTTTTCTTGGAACTTTTTTTTAAAACTTGAGTTGAGGGCCCCCAAATTTTTACCGCTTGGGCCCCCCACTTGACTTGATCCGCTACTGCGTAGAAGCCGTAAGCGAACGGTAGTTTACAAGTTTCTGGAATCTACTTTTAACAAATATCTGGCTATAAAGCGAGCTATCGACATTTAAACACACACAATCTAGAAAATAACCAGCAATTTTTACGTTTACGACCCGCGAACGGCTGTGAATTTGAGTTGATATCAACCAATCCGGGTCATTTCATTCTACAGCGCGTCGCTTGGTCGATCAATACGGCTACACAGCGCAACTCCTAAACTTACACATGCATCCGGATAACACAATAAGAAGAAACCTAACTTCATAACGCGTAACTCGCGAATCTCCGCGCTAATGCGATACCGCGATTACATTACGACGATATAAATACGATATTGTCGCAAGCGTGCATCGCTACTTTTGATGGGGCCGTTAGGGTTTTTTTGAAAAGTTTGGGAGGTAATTGAGCATGAAGTAAAGTGAAGAATGGCTTATAATGTTCGTCTTTTGCTCTTATTTCACCTGCCTTTGTGTCACGAAAGGCCTTTTGATGTTATGAAAATGCATGCCCGACGACGTTTCGACCTGCCGAGTTGGACTCAAAGCATGGAAACTTTTTTAAATTCAAAACAGAATCGTAAATTAGCTTTCATTTTTTCGTTCCCGCCAAATTTACACCTACATAAATGTGGTGGTGACGTATTAAAGGAATTTTTAATTAGAAAAGCTCGCTGTTTAGAGTCCCAAGTTCAGTCCGCTTCAACTTCAACAGTGGATAAATCTCCAACTTCTGTAACTTCTTATTCCGCCGCGCCGTAATGAAGGAAATTATGAAAGTTTCGCTCGGGGAAGGAAGTTGCAGTTATTTTTCGTGTTGCGGGGAGCGCTTGATACATGGGGATATTTGCTGGGTTTAATTAGAACTGCTCCGGAAGGGATCCGTCTTGAGACGACCGGGAGGTGCGAGCTTGTTCTAGGTAATTTCAATTAGAGAACGCTCAACAGTCGACAATACGCGCCAAATAAGTCGGGGCGCTCTGCTAGATTAAATACACAAGCGCAATTAGGGCGGGAGCCGTACGAGGCGCATTCTTCCGGAGTGGTGTTCCGGTATTCGATATTCCGCGTGCGTCCGACAAAGCGCTCCGACACGTGCTCGGCCTTCCGGTTTGATGGGATTAACGGCGCATCGCTAATGACACACCGGGATGCAAAGATCGACCATACATACGGGCGCGCGGTCGCTATCGACTAACCGTTCCTCGATGATCCGGGAGCGAAAGCAAAAGTGAGAAGTGACGATAACGCTAGGTATTAAAGCGCCCGTTAAAGGGGTGACGACGTTAGGGCGATAAAAACACCGTGATCCATAATTGCCACTTCTACAAGAGCCCTGGATTACACTGATAAATTCATAACTTCGTTGTGCTTTTTTTGCGCAAAAATTATCTTCGACTTCGTTGCCTCCCTAAATCCTTTCCAATTATCTTAACTGCACTTAAACGAAAATCAATTTTCTGGCGAAGCTTCTATCTGGACAGCACTTGTACCAGTCACTCTACTAAATCGGCCGCTTCCACGGCTCGCGTGCCGCCCGGGAACATGAAATCACTCTCAATCAATCAGTCATCGGCTGTATATTGAATGGTGATCCATTACCGGTTTCCACCGCAGCTGAAAAACGCGCTCGCTTCCGCAAAAATTATACACAACGCAATAAAATAAATATATTAACCGTAAAGCGTCAAAATCGGAACGCGGATAATCTATTCAAGCAAACTAACTGTTATTGAAGCCCCCAAACGTGTCAATTTAATTTTGAAACGGGAAATCTGGCAGGAGCGCTCGGGATCCGCTAAAAGTTTAGTCGTTATACAAATGGGCTTCGTTATATATTGATATCATGTATCCCAGGCATTGTCTTGGGCTTTAATAACCTTTGTTAGCGGAACGCTCAGACTAGAATATTACGATACGTTCTCCCTCCTTCGGAGACTTGCATGTGCCACTACAATACATTAACTTATTGCTATCATTAAACTGATGGCTAATGAACATTATACTCTCATGTCACTAAAAAACCCTTTGGCATATATGATATAAGCATTTGATTTATGACACACAAAATTACCCCACAATCCACGCGCTACGATATTAAATGCGAAATAAACCGGGAAAATATTTTTAATGTAATGGAAAAAGGTGCTTCTGTGTGTTATAAACCAAAATTTTTACGAGTTTTGCTATAATTAAAATGCAACTGAAAAACCCAGGTATTTTAAAAATGGTTCAGAATTGTTCAGAATTAATTTTTAAAATGCCTGTTTTAATAATTTTTTAAACTACTTTGTAGCAAACATTGAAAACTAAAACGATTTTTAAACGTTTTTTTCGCGAAATTTAAAATCGATGTACTGGTACATGCTCGCCACTGAGTTCATTTTAATTAACTTAGCTCCAAACCACTAGATGGATTTTATGTTACTGATCCACTTAGGGAAAGGTTGCCGAGATTGGATCATGTTTTATATTTTGTTTATTAAAAGTTTCAGTGTGAGTTTTATAAGAATCTATAAATATTTATGTATTGCTTAATAGTTTGGGAAATATAACACAGCTTGTTCAACGTCATAGCAGTTTTAATACGTTAAATAAAAAATAATGAGTTGTTAGCTACAAGTCATGGAAATTAGCTTCCACGATTCCACCACATGGTTCTTCGATTGGACCACTAGTGGTCATTTTTAAGGCAAATGAAATTAACAAACACTTATAAGATGTATATTTAAAATAATGTAACAAAGTTAGGAATACAGTCTTATAAGTTAATTTTCGTGGTCAAAAAAGAGAGTATGGACAGAAATAGAATTTTCTCAATTGCAATAAATTAGTGCAAAATGTTTTATTTCCTCTTCCATTTACTGTACTTGTGTAAATTAGATGACAAGATGATATGTCAAAATGCATGTTAGTGTCTCTAATCTACGGTTTCAAATAGAATAATCTTGGGAAATACATTTCAATGCGCAAGTTTACACGACACGAACAAAATGTATTATTTTTTAAGCTATATTTGAGTTGATTATTAAATGTTTCAAAATAGGACGTGGTATGAGTAAAAAGACAGCACAACAATAAAAATGTGGGCAGGATTGGAAAATTTGTTGACAGTAAAGTGGAAAAATTCATTATAATTAGACACTGGATATCGTAATAGGATAAGGAGACACCAAAAGAGGTTTACTGAGAATGTGGTTAGAGTAACATTCACACGCGCAGCTAGTGCATAGATTTTATTGCTGTAATCATTCCAAAAATTTTGATTTTAATATGCTTCTTTAGCGGGTCGTTTGGTACCTTTATGTGTCTTTTTTTTTAAATTTAAATTATGTTATGATTAGTCTCAGACTAATAAGTAACTTACTTCTTTTCTTAGTACATTAAATTAGTTACGAACTTAAGAGTCACCCATTGGCGTCTCTTAGCTGTTCTAACATTGAGGGCACTCTATTTTTGGGCACTATCACAAACACTGGCTGCTTTTTTTACACCATCAACGTCAGATTACACTATCTTAAAGGGTTTTTTCCTCTTGAGTCTTCTTACTATGTTCTTGTTATCAAGAAGCTGAATAGCCTCGATATTGCCATGCTGCAGTAGTCTACCTTCGTGACTTCTCGCAAATTTCTGAATTTCGCTGTCCAAAAACTCCATTCCAAGGTCCCTATAAAGATCGTCATTTCTAATAAACCAGGGTGCTACTATGTTTCTTAGTACTTTATTTAAAACAGTTTAGATTATTTTAATGTTGCTTTTTTTTTGGTACTATACCCCAAAGCTGATTACCATACGCCCAGACCGTTTGTAATATCTGCTTGTATGGTAGAAGCTTGTTATATACTGGCAGAGCAGAGTTTCTTCCTAACAGCCAATACAATTTTCGATATCTAACTCTTAACTCCTCCCTTTTCTTTCTGACATGAGTTTTCCAACGAAGTTTAGTGTCGATTGTTAAGCCAAGGTATTTGGCTGTGTCGGCGTCTGGTATTATCTGAACGTTCATGGTTACCAGAGTGTGTTCTATCCGTTTGTTGGTGAAGTCAAGATGGCCTTACTTGGTTTTATTTAGTTTTATTCTCCACCTTCCACCTTTCAAAGTTGACCTTGCAGCTTGTTTGCTGTTTCCTCGTTGCTTTTTCCGACAGCAAAGATATTTTATTGTTTTCTAGTTCTGGGCGATCACAAGTGAAGAAAGAGTAAATAGAAAACTGGACCCCAAGAGACCTTCCTGTGGCACTCCAGCTCTCATTATTTTAAGATTAGAGTAGGCATCTTCCTGTTTGATCCTAAAATATCTCTCTACTGTTTGGGAGGAATATGTTTTAGTTTGTAATGCAGTTCTTCGTACCAAACCCTATCAAATGCTTACGTCACATCCAGAAATACTGCGAAACAAACTCTTTTCTTTTCTAATACCTACCTTATCAATAATATTAGTTACCCTATGAACTTGACAACTGTGCAGTGTTTATGTTTGAATGCAAATTCGTGGCTTGGGATTACATTTTGTCTTTCAATGATGGGTTGCATTCTCTTGAAAAGCAGTTTAGACATTATAGGTTACAATGATTGGTCTATAGGATGTAGCTTCATGTGGAGGTTTACCTGGTTTCGGTATCATGACTATCTTCCCGATTTTCCAGTTTAAAACAGAATAATGATGAAAATAAATTACGAATCTCATAGCAAATAATCTCTATACCCATGTGTGAAGTGTGAAGTAAAACGTTCAGACAATTATATTGATCCTCTGATAATGAACTATTGTTTTGCTGTACGAAAGTTTGTTAATTAATGAAGTTAGAAAATTAACCCAAGACTAAGTAATATTAAACTTATTCTATCAGGATTTAAAGGAATAAAATTACGTTAAATTATACAGTTAATTAGCGATCCACTATATCGCCAGAATTTCAAATAATCATTACAATACCTAATTGCATTGTTCAGAAATATTCTATATTGATTCTATATTATGGTTTTCATTTAAAATTTGTTGCTATGTATGCATCTATCAACATTGGTTATTATAGTCTAAATAGATTTTTTTTAGTTAAAGTTTATTAGCAATCAGATTCGTTGCTAGACAATCTTTAAAAAAATATTTGATGAAGAATTTAGTTAAATACGTTTGTGTAGAGAGTCTGCTAACGGACCTATAAAAAAATCAAAAACGTTTAATCTACCGAAAGTGCTAAAATGCTGGTATAAATTTACTTTAACCAACGAACAAAAAAATTGTCTATGTTAAAATATTTGCCAGATGTTAATAAAGACTTTTATAATACAATTCTGAAAAAGTTTTCGAGAATTAATTGCGTTGTTAACTTCATTAAATACACAACAATAATAATTTACTTGTTTACAATATTATTTGACTTTTACTATTTTTACAGTAATAATTAAGAAAAAGTTATAAGTTCATAATTGTATTTGAAAAAATTGCAGTTTCGTTATCCCTATTAAAATCGTTGTAATCTAAATAAACTTAACTTTTTATCCAAATACTATAAAAACACCATGTACATGGAACAAACTCATAAAAAAAGTAAAACCAGCTTAGTGGGTTGTTCCCTATCCATTTTGAAATTGGTAGTAACTAAAAATTTCATTAAAATTTCATAATTTTTAATTTATTATATAAGTAATGTATTAATTTAAAGCTTGTTCAAAAAAATTAAACGCATACATATTTTTTTATCAGAGTTATTAAAATAGAAACTTTAAAGAAAGTCGATTTACTCAAAACGATCTATATGTGATATGGAACAAAACAACTCTAGGGCGACGACATATTTAATAGTTTTATAGATGTTTTGAGGATTTTATCACTATATTAATAAGTGTTTGCATTAAATTATTTATGTATCAACATTGTATAAGTTATAAAATACACGTTTTCTCTTGTTTGGTAATTAAATTCTTGCAACAAAACTAATAATCGAGATCGTGCTAACCAAGCCTGTGAGAATAATATTCCCAGTCTATGAATAGAGTTCCTGTAAACAGCGTTGGGGTTGGTAATTGGACTTCATGGAATTTAATAGAAAAAAGAACACGCTTGTAAATAAGAAAAATAAATTATTTTAATCAACAGACAACATTCTTAGATAAACTTAAAAACCATTACAAGAAGCCTTCGGGAGATTTTAATTTCCAGTCGACGCTAAAGAATTTTTATTGTTGAATTACGTTCTAAAAATACTAAATCTATATCGAATTTGTTGTCGTTAGCGTACCACGCTGCTAATCTGTATCGAAATTTAAGCTACTGGCTTTAAGCACCCCGAGAGGTGAATGACGCCACATAAAATTGATTTTCATATTAAGTTCTGACGTTAAGCTTCATGTATACAGAGTATATCAAAATTATATATAGGATGTATGTTCAACAAGAAGACGCTTTGCATTAAATATTTGTATTTTACTTCAGAGTTATTTTATTTACTTATTAAATGAATAGCATGGAACAAATACTGGCGCATCTTTTACTAAAACATATATCCCTTCAAAAAGACCAATTTACCAAGAGATTAACTTTAGTAAAGCTAATTAACGTTAAAATATTACCGACGTAACTTACACTACAACGTCAGTATTTAAATTTTGTCCATCAACAAACGGTTTGTTGATAAATTTGTTCATCATAAATAAGGACAAGGATACAACTACAATTAAAAAGGATGACAACAGTAACCCTAAATCTTGGGACAAGCGCACTTTGGTGGTTGAGAACCAACTTTTTTAATATTTGCACTATTTATGGCACTATAATAATTTTAATCATCATCAATCATTCATCAATTCTATAATGAAGATTGTTAATTTGATTACCTGTACAGGGTGATTCAAATTCTAGGGGGGGCATGGGGATCTCGCCTATTACTGACTATAGAGGGTAGGTTTAAATTTGGCAAAGTAGCTAAATTTTATGCTCATCAATAATATCAAAACAGATACCTATAAATCATCTAGAACTGTTTTGAAAAAAATTTAAAAAACTGAAAAAACTACTTCGTTTTTTGCTGTAGTTATTTTTTTTATTTGTATTTGTTTTTAATCTGTCAAATCTTTTACCTGGCCACTTTTTATTTTACTTTTAATGGTGCCTTCAATTTTGTGCTGTGCCGATGCCGTTTTGTTTTATAGGTATAGTTACCTATTAGATATGTTGAATAAATGAAACCTTTTTTTTAACTAACTAGATGAAAATCAAGTTTGTCGCCCATAAGAAATTAAAAATTTAGTACCCATAAAACAAAACGAAATCGGCACAGCAAAAAATTTATGGCACCATTAAAAGTAAAATAAAAAATGCCTATGTAAAAGTTTTTACAGATTAAAAAAACTTACAAATAAAAAAGTTATAGCAAAAAAACTAAGTAATTTTTCAGTGTTTTTTTTTTCAATTTTTAAAAAGTTGAAGATATTTTAAATCTGATTTGATATTATTAATGAGCATAAAATTTAGCAGTTTTGGCAAATTTTAACTTACCCTCTATCTTCAGTAATAGGCGAGATCCCCATGGTTGCCCTCGAATTTAAATCACCCTGTGTATTTGAAGTAAATGGCGTGCCAGTTATTTGTTAAGCTGCGACTTTATTCACAATTAAAGTTTAAAAAATCACAGTTTATTTTATAACTTCGTTTGATATTCGAAATGGAGGTTTTATATAATGTAAAGACTCTTTAACATTTATAAATACTTATACAAACCTACATGTAAAATAAACATTTTTAAAAATATACTTCCAAATATGAACTATTTGCGAGACTATTTGTGCAGCACTTAAAACTGAGGAGTTTTTAAAGTTTTTCTGAACAATTAATCAAATAAATACCCTACAATACTACCATAAAAAACTTTTTGCAATGTTCAGATCAGTTTAAGGTAGATCTGAATACTGATAAACTTCAAGTTGATAAATAAATGTTTACAAAACACAGGATGAATAGTCAAAGCGAAATACAAAAATGACTTCTCTTAATACCAAGTAGTGGTTGCATAATGTTAGTTCGTACAAAAACTATTCGAAAATTACAGCAAAGGTTTTAATATGACAACATTTACCTTCTCTTACGTACTCCTTCTTTTTGGGTTCATTTTCCATTGTTGCATACAGTAATAACTGGTAATAAAAGATGCGTTGTATTTGTTGATTCACATTAAAAAAGAATGTGATCATAGACAGGGCCTTTCAAAGTGAATGGGAGACCCGTGGCAAACAATGTTTTTGAGGCCCTTCAAAATTATAACTGAGAGAATTATATAAAATGTTAATGGTCGTTCGATGATATATGTTGTAAAACGGTTATTTCATCTACATACATATATATTATGCATTTTTTTTCTAACAAATGGAGTTAAAAGTGAGGCCCCCTAAACTGTGAGTCCCGGGGCATCTGCCCCTCTTGCCCCCCTTCCCTTTGATAAGGCCTGATCATAGAGCAATCCAACTAAATAAAGTATCAAATTAACATTATAAGACTCCTTGGTGATGATAATAATAATAATAAGAAATCTTTATTTAGCTTTTAGTTAATTTTACATTATCTTAATACTGTTTACATATTTGTACATATTTTCTTAACTATTAAATCTTAACATTATTTTTCACATATTCTATACATAGTTTTTTTAAAACTTGGTATGGAAATTGTTTGTTTAATTTTCATAGGTAATTCATAATAACATTACAGATTCGTTTTAATTAGTCAAAATTAGTACTAGAAACGCCATCCTATGCAGCTGTTCATGTAAAAAATAAGTACATTGATGTATAACATGTACTTGCTGGAATCTAATAATAAGAGTTATAATATCTAATACCAGTTTTACATATAAAATACACCTACAAAAGATGTGATGTGATGTTAATAATAAAGTAAGAAAATTTATAAACAGCTGACACTTTACCTCAAGTAACAATTTGTAAAACTACTTAGACTCCTAAATTCAAGGAATAAATCAAAACATTTTACCAACAATAAGCAGGCTAAGTTGTCATTCTTTTTCACAATAATTTCCGGCAGAGATGTAACAAACTCACAAAACCCGAATGTAAATCCAAACGCTACGAATAAAGTTAATGAACTGCAGTCTCCATAATCCACATATAACTTGTTTTTCTGTCATCGCCCTGTGTTAAAAATGTCGCATGAGTTATGGATGGTGCAATTTCCCGTTTAAATGGAATATTGCATACTGACGGCAAACACGTCCTTGTGATTGTGGAAATACTCAAAATGGAATGGTTTTTACTGAACACAAAGCTGAAATGTTAGAGTTTCATTTTAAACTAGAAACGCGATGTGTCTTTCCTGTAATTAGCAATCAGCTATTTGAAACTGTAATAGTTTTCGGTTTCATATTAGTTGTAAAGTTTTTTTGAAGTTGCGGACCGACGAAAATTAATTAAATTCCGCTGAAAAACTAGACGTAATGTCTGCAACCTCTTAGCGCAATTAGAAAATAGTTGTAAATATGTGTAATTGCATTAGTAACTGTACATCTAGCTCTTCGGAGTTTTTTTTTGTTGTTGTTGTTGTTACGAATTAAACTTAATGCACTTAATAAGATGTTCTTCGCGTTTTGTACAGGTTTTTCCAACATACAAATAGTTCTTCTTGATTAAATGAGACGACTTTGATGCAGCTTTGCTCGCTGCTTGTACTTGATTAAATGCATTTTAAGCACTCAGATGTTTTATTAACAGCAAATGTTTTTAAACCGGGATGCAACTGAATGCAATTACTTAAGAAATTTGTTTCTTGTAAACAAATTTTACAAAAAGTATGTCAAATGAGTAAACAAAGATAACCTCGTTATGAATGTTTTTCAGTACAGTATTATACATCTATCTATTACAACTTGATTCGCGCCACTATAACAATTTCGCTCAGTGTAAGAGATAGATATTCGGGTACATATAATATATAATAATTATTTGTAACAATGCTTTAAAAATTGGAAATTGATTTTATGTGTGCAAAAAAGTTAAAAGCTGCAATTTCATATTTAATAAATGATAATTTTCCATTTGAAAATTATATAAATGATGCTTTTCTACTCATGTATATGAAAGTTGTCATTTTCTCACTGCCTACTCTACATGAAAGTTTAACTTCCGTCTTTAGTCACAAAAATAATGTCAATGTCAATATCAAATTGAAAAATTTACGATTTTTCTTAAGCTTAAACTCATAATTAATTAAAATTGCGTTAATATTCTAATCAAATAATTTAATTTTAACGTAGCTATTTATGTAAAAGCCTAAGAACGGTACAAAAATTAATATTAAATATATTTCGTTTGCAGGTTATAATTTTATTTATGTCAATGTCAGTCTGGTGGTGTCGCTATGGAAATGAAATGATTAATTAAAACTTTATACATAATAATTGTCATTTGGTTCGTTGAAATTAACGTTTGTTCTATAATATAATTTTAGTTTCGTTGAACAAATAGCATTTACGACTCGAGATGAAATCAGTTGTTTTCGTTCGTGAGATTTGTTCACTTGCCGCTCTGCCGCTCGTGAACAAATCTCACCTCATGAAAAAAAAATGGACCTTCATTTCTTGTTGTAAAATATACTATTTTTCGGCATAGTGTTTATTTGAGATATCTAATAAATTGTTGGCATAATAATAACGTAATTTATTTATCGTTTTGCTTATTGTCTCTTCAATTTTATAAATTACGTAAATGAATATACAACAATTTAAATATCTTTCTTAATTAAACTACTGTGCTTACGTGTAAAGCTTACAATAATAATTTTACTTTTCGCTTGTTAGATCGTTATAAAATTTCAGTCCTTTATATGTAAAATAAAAAAACATTTAGTACAATTTTCCTTTCCTGAATAGCAATTTAAAGTCTTTGCTCTTTCTAGTCGAATAATTATCAAGATCACAATTTTGGTCTACATATTTTAACAAAGATTTTGGAAGCAGATTATTAATAATCTTGAAAATGACAATAATCATAGGTATTAAAAATTATCCGTTGTTTAATACTAAGCCACTGTAGAGTATCTAGTGTTAGAGTAATTTTGGTGTATCTGGAACAGTGTAAAATAATTTTCATCACCCTATTTTATAGTTTTTGAAACCGGACTAAATACGATAACGCTTAGATAACAAATTTCATTGTTATATCTGCAATAGTATTCAAGATATTTGTCTGTTTCCCTACTTTTGTGCAGCACTGTATATATTTTACATTAGCAAGTATAATTTAAGATGTTTTAAAAGTCATGGAGGCTTAACAATAAAAAAAAACTGGGAAATTTTATTCCTGATAGATCAAAATAACCAATAATTAAAATTTATTCACGAAGCGATTTTTATAGTAATAGTTAAGTATCTCATTTGAAGAGAAACTTTTTAAACAGTGTTTGATGTAGATTCACAAGACGTTGTGTTAATAAGCAATAAATGATCTATTATTAACAACGTAAACTTGCGGTTATTATCAGTAAACAGACTGAGACCTGATGATGTTTGTTATTCTGAAATTTTAAAGTAGCAACCCAGTTTAAACTTTCATACATAGTGATCGGTTTTGATAAAATTTATATACTCAGCACATTTAACTTTTGGAATAACGTTAACCAATATAGTTTAGTAAATATATATGCTTCATGTCATTTCATAAATAACTTCAGCAAAGTTAAGAAAATATTTGTATGTAGATGCCTTTTAAAAACGTTGTGTTACATTTATAATAATATGTTTATCCGTAATACAATCTTGGTTTCCGGGTTTGGAACCGCGTCTTCTATATTTAGAAGTAGTTGACGTTTCGACCATTGTGTCTTGGTCTTTTTTTTTTTAAATTTACGATGGAGGAAGAGAAGAATGGCGCGTTACCCTTTCTGGACATACTGGTCAGAAGAGAAGCAAACGGAACACAGCCACAGCGTTTACCGTAAACCGACCCATACCAACCGATATCTAAATGCTGCATCATCACCACCCGGCCCAAAAACAATCGGTGATCAACACATAGGGCTAAAGAGATATGCACACCAGAAAACATCAAAGAAAAACTGAACATGGTCACGAGAGCCCTGCCAGAAAACGGTTACCAGCGTAAACAAATACTTCGTACCATACAAAAACATGCCACGCCAAAAGAAGGAAAAGAAAAGAAAGAATACATCGCTACGACTTACTTGCCCTACATCAGCGGAGTGACTAACAAAATATCAAAGCTTCTACAAAAACATAAAATCAAAACCGTTTTCAACGCTCCTTTGAAGCTCTCGAATAAATTAAGAAGAACACACGACACAGGACTACACCACGCGGGAATATATAGCATACCTTGCTCCTGTGGAAAAGTATACATAGGACAAACTGGCAGGAGTATACAAACGCGTCTCAAAGAACACGAAGGACAAACAACAAGAAAACAAGTCGATAAATCAGCGGTAGCAGAACACGCCCAGGGTACAGGACACAACATCCTCTTCAGAGAAACAAAACTACTGGCCCGCGCAAACCATTTCTGGCCAAGATTATATCGAGAATCATTGGAAATCATCAAGAACCCAAACAACTACAACAGAGACACAGGCATACAACTCCCAAACATCTGGAAACCAGTCATCACAAAATCACTGAGGCAGAACAAATCCATCAAGCGGAACGCCACGCCTCCACAAGCTGGATATATAAACCCAGCAACATCCCTCACAAATTAGTCGTTTTGAAAAAGACCAAGACACAATGGTCGAAACGTCAACTACTTCTAAATATAGAAGACGCGGTTCCAAACCCGGAAACCAAGATTGTATTATGGATAACGGCCGCGAAAGCCTCAAGAATAAAATGTTTATCCGTAATTTTTTATTCCTTATTTAGTCATTAGTTCTTCTTCGGTTAGGGGTAGGACTGTTAAGTTGTGTTCTGCTGACTTTTTTTCCACGTTTGTCTGTCTTGTGCTAGCTTTTTTATCTCCTCCCATTTAATTTTTCCATCCAATGCTGCTTTTTTAACTTCGTCTTGCCAGGGTTTTCTCAGTCTACCTCTTTTGTTTTTTCCCTGTGATCTTGCTTCATAGGCTTTTCTGGTTAACCTTTCTTCTTTCATCCTATAAATATGACCCAACCCCAGCTGTCTCTCTTGTATTTTTGGTTTAACTAATTTTATCTTTAATTGTTTCGTTTCTGTTTCGATCTTTTTTTTGTTTTTCCTTGAATTTTTCTTAGATGTCCTGGCTATTATTTTTGTTTGTAAGTGTCCGCATTTCACTTCCGTATAACGGGACTGGAATCACTATCTTTTTAACGA